>OVBN01000224.1:3600000-4126711 GCA_900406565.1 Turritis glabra | reverse complement strand
TCTTGATGGTGAGAATGATGCAAGTTGGACATGGTTTTTGGAGATGTTGAAAACCGTTATAGGGGACTCTTCGGAATTGGTATTATCAGTGATAGAAATGCAAGGCTCATCAGCGCAGTAGCTAATGTGTATCCCCAGGCTCATCATGGGTATTGTATATGGCATTTGTCACAAAATGTGAAAGGTCATGCTCCTAACGTCAATAAAGACGTAGTCGCATGGAGATTCATCGAGTGCAGTAGGCATTACACAGTGGCTGAGTTCAATTGTGCTTATACTTCTTTTAAGACGAGATATCCTTCTGCGGCCAAGTATCTGGAGGAGAGTACCGAGAAAGAAAAATGGGCAAGGTGTTGTTTTCCAGGGGAAAGATACAACTTAGACACAAGCAACTGTGTGGAATCTTTGAACAGTGTGTTTAAGAACGCAAGGAGGTACTCTTTAATACCCATGATTGATACAATCATTAAAACATTTCTAATTAGTTTAATGAACATCGAAAGGAGGCTGTGGTTGGATCGGTTGAACATAAACTGGTGCCTTTTGTGGAGAACTGCATGCACGATTTATGGGTTGTTGCTGAGAAATTGATTGTGACGGAGCTAAAACACATTCGAGCTTGAATACAATGTCATTGGTAGTGATGGAAAGCCTTATTTGGTGAACTTGCTCTTGAAAAGTTGTAGCTGCAAGGTCTTCGATATTGAAAGGTATCCTTGTGTGCATGCATTAGCAGCTTTCATTGAATTTTTTAAGGCATGAAGATAGAGGTCGGGATATCCAATTACATGACTTGTGTTCGAAATATTATTTGACGGAGATGTGGGAATGGCATATTACAAGACAATCTATTTTAGTGCCGGATATGTCTCAATGGGATGTCCAGATGTCATCAAAAGCAAACAAATTATACCTCCGGATCGGAAAAAGACACAGGGAAGAAAGAAAGTGAAAATGTTTCCTCGACTGGAGAAAGGCGTCCAAGGACGCAAAATAAGAGACGGCCGAGACAAGGACTCCAATGGTTGTTTTGTGGAACTTGCAGTGGTGTTTGAATATATATTGGTTATTGGACTATGTTTGGTTCTGGTACTACTACGTAAAACTGGTTTTGATTATGTAATAATATGTATTGGTTCTGGTACTACTACGAAAAACTGGTTTTTGATGATGTAATACTATGTATTGGTTCTGGTACTACTACGTAAAACTGGTTTTCGATGATGTAATACTATGTATTGGTTCTGGTACTACTACGTAAAACTCGTTTTTGATTATGTAATACTATGTATTGGTTCTGGTACTACTACGTAAAACTGGTTTTCCATTTTGTAATACTATGTAATACTGGAATAACTAAAGAAAAACTGAATAATTAAGGAAAATAATAATTTTTTAAAAAAATAATTAAGGAAAATAATAATTTTAACATAATTAAGAAAAAACTGGTTTTGTTAACGACATAAATTGATGTTCCATTATGTATTAAAAAGAAAGTACAAAACTATATCATATTAGGATGTTATGAAACAATTTACACAATATATTCCTTATACTTTTAAGATCACTTTTAAAATAATAACCTACTTATTATGAAAAAGTTAGAGAAATGTAGGTTTTTAACATATTAATACATAAAACACTAAGAATCATATGTTAATCGACTAAAAGCAACTGTAAAACTAAAACAACAAATTGTAAGGGTACGTAATACTAATTAAAATGGAAAACAAGCAAAGTAGAACTATGTGGAACTTTGGTAGAACTACTATATTCTGTATAACTATGTGCAAATAAAAACGGCGCACATGTGACCAAAAAAGGCGCACGTGGAGTAACTTCTTCTAAAAATCGAAATTTTTGGTTTCCCTCTATTTGAAATCGATTTTTGGTTTCCCTCCATTTATTTTCTTCCATAGTAGAAAGAATGAAAGAATTAGCTTCATTCTTCATTTTTTCTCCATTTTCTCTCGAATTGGGCATCATCTGGCTCATCATCTCAAACTATTTGATTTCAGGTAAGCTTTGTAAGGATCTCAAATCTATTTCATTTTCGATTTCAGTTGAAGTTTGGGTAAGCTTTTAAATCGATTTCTGTTTTGATTTCATCTCAATCGATTTCTGTTTAGATTTCATCTCAATCGATTTCATCTCAATCGATTTCTGTTGCTATTTGATTCGATTAAGGTTAAACAAAACCTTGGAGGAGAAGGACCCATATTACAGAGACATGAAGAAGAAGAAGGAGCTATTCGATAGATACTATGCCATAACGATGGTGACTATGTCATTCCTAAAAGATGTCCATGTGGCGGACGCATCATCGAGGAGACCTCTCAAACCGAAGCAGAGCTAGGAAGGAGATACTTTACATGCAATGTGTTTGAGGTGAGAGGACATCAATTTTAGATTAATGGCAATGAATATGTGACGGAATATATGTTTCTATGTACAGAATGATGGCTTCCACATTCGGAAAGTTTGGGTTGCAGCTATAGAAGAAGAGGTCACTAGTTTAAGGAAAGAGGTTGATGAGCAGTCCCAGAAGATTCGAAGCTTTACACACCTTGAGTTTCAAATGGAACAAATGCATAAGGAGCTGACAAACAATGGTGAAGAGATTGCAAAGCTGAAGGAGTTAGTGGTGAGTGTTGTGAGTCGAATCGAAAAGCTTTTTGGGCCTATGCCTTGATATCTTGGAATTATCTATGCTCTTTCTTTGTATGACTTATCTTTGTTTTGTAAGAGTTATCTTTGTTTACCAGTAATACTACATAGTTTTACCCAGTATTACCAATTATACTACATTGTTTTACCCAGTATTACCAGTAATACGAAACACAAAAACGATTACTGCATAGTTTTACCAAGTATTACCAGTAATACGAAACACAAAAACGATTACTGCATAGTTTTACCAAGTATTACCAGTAATACGAAACACAAAAACGATTACTGCATAGTTTTACCAAGTATTACCAGTAATCCAAAACACAAAAACATATATAGTCTATCAATCCAAACAAGTCAACAACAACCCATCAATCCAAACAAAGATATAGTCTAAGATATAGTCTAAGATCTCCTAGATCTTGTTAATCGCTTAGTCGCTTGGTGGGGCTCCACTCCAGTCCGTTTAACACCCTTTTTCTTCCTAATATCTTGTTGGGAAGGACCAACATGCTCGCTTGGTGGGGCTGGGGCTGGGGAATCAGCAATATCCTCGTTTGCTGGGACTGCAGCTACCTACAATCGAATACATTATTACCAACTACCAACTGTTATACAAAATATTACCAAGTATTACAAAATCTTACCTTATCTCCTATTTGTTCCTTCACAAAAGCTTCCAACGGTGCGACTCTTTTGGCCAACCCATCAACCTTGTCCACAATTTCCTTCATCTATTCTCCTATTGCGTTCATAAGATCCACTAACTCAGCTATAGTCGGGTTTCCCGAAAATTCAATGGCAGCTACAGGTTCGTTCACCGCATTCTCAGGTTCCTCTCCTAATCGGGCCTGCACATCTTGGTTGTCTCTTCGAAAGATATGGTATATCCCTCAAAAAGACGTTTTTGCAGCTATCAACAATGACATCATGCCTATCATCATCATCTTCTTCTTCTGTGATGTCAGCCATAAGATCCCTTTCTTCATCGACAACCACTAGGATACTATCAATGTCCTGTGATATCAAATAATTAAGAAATATTAAAAACACAACAACCCAAAATAATTCATATGCAAAGGATAACTAGTATAACTAACCTTAGTTGTACCAAGTTCATCATTTATTTTCGAAAGAGGAAACCCTTTCATTTCACTTTTCTTGAACCTCCTCTTGCACATCCTAGGACAATGGACGTCTGCACCTGGAATAACTTCTCTGAATTTATTTCCCAATTCTTGTATTGCCTCAAAAGCTAAAAGCTACACAACACACATATAGTTAGAGTTAGCTTCAAGTATAAAAACTAGTAACAATTTTCAAAACTTCATCTATTTTTTACTTACCTCCATAGGAATACAGAAGCCTGGAACTGGCCATAATGCACCCTCTGTGACGGCCCCTCCAAAATGCTCCATCGTGTGAGCAATCGATCCGAGCATGTGATCGAATGACAATCTCCCCCAAGGAAACGTCTTACAGAAGTCTAAATCATCCACAGCTCTCTGAAAGAATTCATCCACTGGTGTAGCATCTACCCCAATCTTTGTCTGCGCTATGACAATGTTGGATAAGAAGTAGAGGACCGCCATCTTCAACCTATCTCGAGAACGATCCATTTGCACCAGCTTTTCTTTCACGTCTTGATGTCTAATAGGCAAAGACGTAAAATGCTTGTTGACAAAGCTCATACTTCCCACTTTCTTGTAATCAAGTGGATAGTTACGGCAGTCTAAACCCGATATCAAGGCATGTTCCTTGATACCATAGCGAATGGGAACACCATTAACGATGAACCAAGCCTCCTTTTTTTTCTCGATGCATGCCGTACGAAGAAAGAGCATCCACATGCCCATAACCTTGTGATTTTTGTCCCTAGGCATGTGAAAGATGTGTTGGAATTGCGGATGGTTCTCAAACCATCTTCTCTCAACATTACTCAGAGGAGGATTCAAACCCTCTAGCGTTGTCAATGCCTCATGTATGTAACATCTCGTTGAGAGCTTTATTTTCTTCTTATACTCCGTCGGCGGGAAGTACATTTTTAGAGGTTCTAAAGCTGTTGGTTCCTCCTCAGAATCCTGCAAAAAATAGTTTTACCAAGTATTACCAAGTTATACTATTCAGAAAGTTTCAAAATACTTATAGTTCTACCTAGTTATACCAGTATTACAAAAAAACACTATTGTTGTACTAAGTATTACCAAGTTATACCGTTTCCTTAATATTTCAAGACTAAATGTTCTACCAGTTCTACCCAGTTATACCGAGCTGTACCTAGTTCTACCTAGTTATACTACAGTTCTAACTTAAAACGTTCTCTAATTCTACCAATTCAATCATTGAATTCAAGGCTCAAGAGCAAATACTTACGATTGAGTCATTGGGATTGCTAACGGTTCAGCTTGAGCTTGTTGCCGAGTTTCTTCCTGAGTTGGTTCGTTCTTGACTGCGACAGCCACTCTCTTCTCCGGCTCCTTCTCCGGCTCTTTTTTCTTCACTACCTCCGACATTCTCTTCTCCGGCTCCTCCTTCTTCACTACCTCCGACATTCTCTTCTCCGGCTCTTTCTCCATCTCCTCCTTCATTCGTGGGGGTTTCCTCAACAACCGTGACCAAAGCCGTCCTCTCTACGTCTTGAGTATCTTCTAACGGAGCTTGAGGACCTTCTTCCTCTACATTTGGAACAATATCCATCCTTCTTCTTCCCCACCTTGTCTTCACCATTGTCACGAAAAGAGAGAATCACAATCGGGTTTTGATGTTATCAATCGAAATGATATCAAAAATCGAGTAAGCCGAAAATAGAGAAATTTGAGATTATATCGGTGTGGGATGTGGAAGATTTTGTGGGATTTTATTGCAAGTAGCGAGAAATTAGGGATATGAGATTTCAGTTTTGTTTTGTTTTCGGCGATTAGAGAGAATTAAAATCGGATAGTTTTGGGCGATTAGAGAGAATCAAAATCGGATGGGTAAGGTAGTTATACCTAGTTTGGCGATTTTGACAGTTATGATTTTGGAAGATTTTGGAGGTTTGATTTTGATTTTGATTTTGTCGCGAGAAGGAGCGAACTGGAGCTCAGTTTGGTTTTCGGATGGGTAGAGATTTCGGGTGGGCTAGGTATTAGTTGTAATTCTCTGATTTTTGTTAGGGTAATATAGTATTCTACTTTCTTTTTGATTTAAAAATAATTGGAAACTAAATTGATTTTGGAAGGGGGAGTTTTGAGTTTTTTTGTTTTAGATAGAGGGAGCAAACGTCTCACATACCCCTAAATCTAATTCTCAAATCTCAAAACTCCTCTATCTAAAAATAATTTTGTTTTCAATTATTTTTAATTCAAAAGTAAGTTATATTACCATGTTACCCTAACTAAAATAAAGAAATTACAACAACTTTCATAGGTTTAATCGCCCTATCTCTCACCCGCCTACCCATCCGAAAACATTTCTGATTCAAAATCGAAAAATCTCGACGAAATCTCTCCCAAATCATAACTGTTTCTTATCGCAACAAAATCGAAACCGTTTCAGCAAACTAGGTATAACTAGAGACGTCTTGAAAATCTTTCACTTCGATTCGATTGTTGTGTTCGATCGAGAACATACAAAATCCGGTTCTGTTTCTTTCCACTCACAACAAAATCGTAAAACTCCCACAAAATATTTCAAAATCAAAATCATTTCTAATCTCCTCTTTTTCACTAACTTCGGTAAACTAGGTATAACTAGCGACGGAAAGAGGGGTTCGGCTTACTCGATTTACTCGATTTTTGACTCGATTGTTGTGTTAGATCGATTACTCATGGGCACGAAAATGGTAAAGATAAGGTGGGGAAGAAAAAGGATGGAGATTGTTCCAAATGTAGAGGAAGAAGGTCCTAAACCTCCGGTAGAAGATACTCATGACGGAGAGAGGACGACTTTGGTCACGATTGTTGAGGAAGACCCCACGAATGAAGTAGAAGAAGGAGAAGGAGCCGGAGAAGAGAGTGTCGGTCGCAGTGAAGAAGAAGGAGATACAGACGATGGACGAACCAACTCAGGAACTAACTCGGCAACAAGCTCAAGCCGAACCGTGAGCGATCCCATTGACTCAATGGTAAGTAGTTGAGCCTTGGATTCGATAATTGAATAGGTAGAACTAGAGAACGTTTTAAGTTAGAAGTGTAGTATAACTAGGTAGAACTACATAGAACTGGTAAAAGTAGGTTGAACAATTAGTCTTGAAAAATTTCCGGGTTTCATGTAAAACTAGTATAAATAGGTACAACTTGGTAGAACTGGTAGAACTAGGTAGAACTATTAGTCTTGAGAAATTTCTGAACAGTATAACTTGGTAATACTTGGTAAAATTGTGTCTTGCAGGATTCTGAGGAGGAACCAACAGCTTGACAACCTCTAAGAATGTACTTCCCGCCGACGGAGTATAAGAAGAAAATTAAGCTATCAACGAGGTGTTATATACATGAGGCTTTGACAAAGCTAGAGGGTTTGAATCCTGCTCTGAAAAATGTTGAGAGAAAATGGTTTGAGAACCATCCGCAATTCCAACACATCTTTCACATGCCAAGGGATAAAAATCACAAGGTTATGGGCATGTGGATGCTCTTTCTTCGTACGGCATGCATCGAGAAAAAAAAGCAAGCTTGGTTCATCGTAAATGGCGTTCCCATCCGCTATAGTATAAATGAGCACGCCTTGATATCGGGATTAGACTGCCGCAACTATCCACTCAATTGTAAGAAAGCGGGAAGTATGAACTTTGTGAACAAGCATTTTACGTCTTTGCCTATTAGACATCAAGACGTGAAAGAAAAGCTAGTGCAAATGGATCGTTCTCGAGAAAGGTTGAAGATGGCGGTCCTTTACTTCTTATCCAACATTGTCATAGCGCAGACAAAGACTGGAGTAGATGCTACGCCTGTGGATGAATTCTTCCAAAGGGCGGTGGATGATCTTGACTTCTGTAAGACGTTTTCTTTTGGGAGATTGTCATTCGATCACATGCTAGGATCGATTGTGCACACGATGGAGCATTTTGGAGGGGCCGTCACAGAGGGTGCATTATGGCCAGTTCCAGGCTTCTGTATTCCTATGGAGGTAAGTAAAAATTAGATGAGGTTTTGGTAATTGTTACTAGTTCTTATAATTGAAGCTAACTCCAACTATATGTGTGTTGTGTAGCTTTTAGCATTTGAGACAATTGAAGAATTGGAGAATAAATTCCGAGAAGATAATCCGGGCGCAGACGTCAATTGTCCTAGGATGTGCAAGAAAAGGTTCAAGAAGAGTGAAATGAAAGGGTTTCCTCTTTGTAAAATAAATGATGAACTTGGTACAACTAAGGTTAGTTATACTAGTTATCTTTTGCATATGAATTATTGTGGGTTGCTCTCTTATGGCTGAAATCACAGAAGAAGAAGATGATGATGATAGACATGATGTCGTTGTTGACAGTTGGATGAAACGTCTTCAGAAAGGATATATCGTATCGTTTGAGGAGATGTACAACGAAGATGTGCAGTCCCGATTAGGAGAGGAACCTGGGAATGAGGTGAACGAAGAAATAGCGGCCATTGATTTTCAGGAAAACCCGACTAGAGCTGAATTGGTGGATCTCATGAACAAAATGAAAGAAGAAATGAGAGAACAGATGAAGGAAATTTTGGACAAGGTTGATGGGTTGGACAAAAGAGTCGCACCGTTTGAAGCTTTTGCGAAGGAGCAATTAGGAGAGAAGGTAAGATTTTGTAATACTTGGTATTACTTTGTATAACAGTTGGTAATTGTTGGTAATACTATAGTATAACTGTATTCGATTGTAGGTAGCTGCAGACCCAACAAACGAGGATACTGCTGATTCTCCAGCCCCACCAAGCGAGCATGTTGGTCCGTCCCAAGAAGATATTAGCAAGAAGAAGGGTGTTAAACGTACTGGAGTGGAGAATAACCCGAGTAAGCGAGTGACAAGGTCTAGGAAAAATGTTGAGTGATGTATTGATGGGTTATATATTTGTTAGACTATATCTTTGACTTATGGTGGTTGTTGTTTGGATTGATGAGTTATGTATTTCTCAGACTATATCTTTGACTTATGGTGGTTGTTTGTTTGGATTGATGGGTTATGTATTTGTCTTATGGTTGTTGTTTGTTTGGATTGATAGACTATATGGTATATGTTTTTGTATTTCGTATTACTGGTAATACTTGGTAAAACTATTTCGTATTACTGGTAATACTTGGTAAAATTATGTAGTATTACTGGTAATACTTGGTAAAACTATGTAGTATTACTGGTAAACAAAGATAAGTCTTACAAAACAAAGATAAGTCATACAAAGAAAGAGCATAGATAAATCCACAATATCAAGGCATAGGCCCAAAAAGCTTTTCGATTCGACTCACAACACCCGCCACTAACTCCTTCAGCTTTGCAATCTCTTCACCATTGTTTGTCAGCTCCTTACGCATTTGCTCCATCTAAAATTTAAGGTGTCTAAAGCTTCGAATCTTCTCGGACTGCTCATCAACCTCTTTCTTTAAACTAGTAACCTCTTCTTCTATAGCTGCAACCCAAATTTTCGAATGTGGAAGCCATCATTCTGTACATAGAAACATATATTCCATCACATATTCATTGCCATTAATCTAAAATTGATGTCCTCTCACCTCAAACACATTGCATGTAAAGTATCTCCTTCCTAGCTCTGCTTCGGTTTGAGAGGTCTCCTCGATGATGCGTCCACCACATGGACATCTTTTAGGAATGCCATAGTCACCATCGGTTATGGCATAGTATCTATCGAATAGCTCCTTCTTCTTCTTCATGTCACTGTAATATGGGTTCTTCCCCTCCATGATTTTGAATTGTTTAACTTAATCGAAATTAAATAACAACAATCAATGACAATTGAAATCAACCAGAATCGAAATCGATTCAGAAGCTTACCCAAAACCGAAATCGATTGAGATGCTTACCCGAAATCGAAATCGATTGAGATGAGAGAAATAAAGCTTACCATCTTAATCGAAATCGATTGAGATGAGAGAAAAGCTTACCCGAAACCAAAATGAAATTGAAATCAATTGAGATGAGAGAAAAGCTTACCTGAAATCGAATCGATTGAGATGCCCAATTCGAGAGAAAATGAGAGAAAAATGAAGAATGAAGATAAGTGATTTCTTCTTTATTTCTACTATGAAAAGAAAGAAATGGAGAGAAACCCAAATTCGATTTTAGGGTTAGGCGCCAGTTTTTGGGGAGACATTTGGGGGAAAATTTTAATTTTTGAAATTTATTCTTCTACGTGCGCAGTCTTTTTTGCTCACATGTGCGCCGCCAAAATTTACACATAGTTATACAGAATATAGTAGTTCTACCAAAGTTTTACATAGTTCTACTTTGCATGTTTTCCATTTTAATTAGTATTACGTACCGTTAAAATTTGTTTTTTTTAGTTTTACAGTTGCTTTTAGTCGATTAACATATGATTCTTAGGGAGGTGTATTGGATTGAGAATTTTAGAAGATTTGGTGGAATTTGAATATTTTAGAGTTTTGAGAGATTTGAGAGAGTTTTAAGGGAATTTTGGTTGATTTGTTAGATTTTGTATTTTTAAAAACGAAAAAATGATAGGTGATTTAAGAGAGATTTGAGAGAGTTTTTGAGAGATTTGTGAGAGTTTTAAGTGAAATTTTGGGTGACTTTGAGATGTTTTTCAAAATAAAAAAAGGAAATCTGGGTTTTATCCCTTCTTCACATATAGACGAGCAGCGTTGAATTCTCCGGCGATGGCAAAGATATTTGGATTTTCGATATCGATGAGACTCTCTTGTCTAATCTTCCTTATTACATTGACCATGGTTTTGGGTACATTTTCTCAAATTCTCTTCCTTTTTACAAATTTTATCTCAAACTTGGTTTGGTTTGCGTACGTTTGTGTGTTCATGTGCTTTTTTTGCTTGAGAAACTCATAAAAGAGGACATTTGCTTATACAAATTGCTTGACTTTGTTGATTATGTTTTGGGAATTTTGTAGGTTGGAGCTTTTTGATAACTCGGAGTTCGATAAATGGGTAGAGAGAGGAGTGGCACTAGCTATAGCACCAAGCTTGAAGCTTTACCAGAGAGTAGTAGATCTGGGGTACAAAGTTTTCTTGCTTACAGGGAGGAAATGGAGCCACAGGCTTGTCACTATTGAAAACCTGATCAATGCTGGTTTCCAGAACTGGGACAAGCTTATTCTCAGGTATAGTTAACCATATACTTGCTCAATGTTGTGGCTCTTTGGTTAAGTATATAGATGTTTCGAGGTCATGCCGATGAGTTTGGTCGTTATGCAATGGTTGATGCTAGTTTTGATCTCTGAAGATAGTTTTAAAGAACATACCATCGTCAGTTTCGAACATAATTTACCTTAGTTCATTGCCATTGTGATCTTTTGTTTAGGTTAAGGTTGTAATGAGATGATACAGGGCACGCTTAGAAAATCTGGACTTTTATTGATATATCCATAGAAAATGTGCAAATAGTCCAAAATGTGGTAGATGTGCATGCAGACTTGTGGATCAACAGTTGTAAAAGATCTTATGAAATCAGAATGTACAAATGATGCCATAACGACACATTGTAACATGTAGTGCACTAAACCAGTCATAGGAAATTGGGAATCCCATCACTATTTCATTATATGTATTAAAAAAAAACTATTATGTTAAATGTAATGGATAGAGAATAAATTTGTATTACATTTAACATAATAGATTTTAATATAGAGAAAGAATGTTTTATTCGAAGATTATCGCAATCCATAGAGTCTCGACATGCTATAGAAAGAATAAAAACAATCTAGAGATATAACATAATACTTAAACTACATCATGATCCCATATTCATAGCATCGCTCCACATGTTCTCTGCTATAGTTGCTCTCCAGTTATTAGCAAGCACTCTTTGTTGTTCTTGAGTACCGTGAACCTCTTCTTCAGCGTCATCATCTCTTTTGTTAACACCACTTTCTTCGACAACATTTTCTTCAGGGAGAAACACATCCGAACGACATTCCTTACGAAGATAATTATGTAAAACAGCACATGCAAGTACTAACTCTGCTTGCGTCTTATATGGAAAGGGAGGTGCAGATTTGAAGATGAGAAATCTTGATTTGAAGATGCCAAAAATCCTCTCTATTACGTTTCGCAAGCTAGAATTACGATGGTTGAACAACTCATTTTGATTTATGGGATCTTTACCTTGTCCTCTAAAGTCTTGGAAATGATATCGAGTACTTCGAAATGGAGCTAAAAAATTACGACGATTGGCGAATTCACAATCAACTTAATAAAATTTTTCTGAAATATAACCATACAAATATAAGTGAGATAAAATGCAAATTAACAATAGTTTTTTCATAATGTGCGTACCTTCAGGAACTTTTAATTTGTTTGTGTTTCTTGTTAAAGTATCATGTAATACCTTTGCATCATGAGCTGAACCTTCCCATCCACTAAGAACATATATAAATTCTAAATCAAAATTGCATGCAGCTAAAACATTTTGTGATAATTGTCCTTTTCGATTACGGTAACTAGCTGAATCTTTTCCTGTTATCATTGCAGGGATATGTGTTCCATCAATAGCCCCCACATAATCCTAAGAAAAATATAAACGAAGTATTAAAATTTTGCTATACTTAATTTAAAAAAGACACAAGAAAATAACTTTATACCTTAAAATACGGATAAAACCGTGTGCTGTCTTTTATTTTTGTGGGCACTACCAATCCAGGTTTAGCCATGTAGCTTGGAGCAAGTGCATTTAACACCTTCAAAATTGTGTTAAAGCTCGTACTTATTGAGAATCTTGACCTCTGGAATCTATCTTGAGCCTTAATATACCTTGAATTTTGACCAACGATGTACATAAATGTGGCAAGCATTTCTTCAATCGAAACATTTCTTGTATCTTTTAAACCCATCTTCACTCTAAAAATAGTGCATAGTTTCAAGAATGCTTCTGGATACATACGATATAGATGTCGAAAATGATCACGATCTTCAACTAATGCATTTTGTATGTATTCATGCCCAAGTCTAGTAGTTGATTTTCTAATATGGCGTGGAATTTGTTGAACGAGATCTCGAATCTTCGCAATGATTGTTAAAACCAGTAACATAATATCAACGTCTGACTGAAAATTTCTCATTCTTTTTCTTTTTCTTCTACCTTGCATCTCTTCACTTTCTTGAACAATATGATCCATTATTAAAATCCTATACAAAACATAGTTAATGAAAACGTTTTAGCACAAAATTAAAAGTCATAACTAAAAGAGTGATTAGATTGATGAGCGTTACTAATATAGAGAAAGAACGTTTCACAAAAGAAGTACCCCACGAACAAGTTAGAAACCGACGGCTAATGTGGAATGAGTGAAGGCAAAAAAAAAAAAAATATATATATATATATTGACCTAATTCCACCTCAAAAAAATACCCGCCAAACTTTATAATCTTTATATTTTACCCGCTAAAATGGTAGATTATGGAAGTAGAAAACAAAAATGTTATTTTGTATTTATTTTAGGTACAATAATTTTATATATATCTCTTGTATTCCATTTGTCTTCAAAATTTATTGATAACTCATAACAATATATATCGATCAAGTGTAACTTTTCCATTATTAGCTTTGTCAAATCTGGTATCCATTAGTAACTTTTCTGTATCATGCCAATTATCATTACTCCCCTCCGACTCCCATTAAAATATAAAAACAGTTGATTAAATAATTAATTAAATTTGTAGAAACAAAGAAACAAATAATTCAATTGAAAATAATATAAAAATAAAGCTCATAAAGTATTTGCTAAACAAAAACTTAAAACCATAATATTCTTAAAATAATTTTCAAAAAAAAAAAAAAGTTGATGAAGAATCATCCTCAGCATCCAACTTCATTCTTTTGGTTTACGAAGGTTTCGTATGATTCATCCCTTACGTTTTGCTGTGGACATATGCACAAATCCAGATTTTATACCTAAGCTGTGAACCAGTGTCATGGCTTCAAAACGCAAATCTTTGTCCAAGTCAGGAATTTCTTTGATAGCATACCACACATTATTAGCTTTTTCCTCAGCTTCTTTTTCTTCAGTTTCCTTTTTCCATCTTTTCTGTATCATGCCAAAAATCTGATGACTGAATTCTGTCACTGTATCCACTTCATCTGAAATCTTGTTTGCCTAAATGCATCAGTTCTAGCTTTCTTTCTAAGAGGAAGCTTTTCAGCCCTGCTTTTCTCTAATGAAGAGAAAACTTCATGCACAGTTGTTTCTTCATATGCTATTCCTTCTGCATCATCCAAAGTTTGGAAACGATTTGAATCGTTTCTCCCCTCATTGTCTCGAACTTGGTAAGTATCTGCATCAATGGCATCACCTAATCCCACAACATTCTGTCCAGTTGCAATATTTGATCCAAATATCATTCTTAAATGCTCAAAATCTTCAAATGACCATCACGCATATGTGTTTTATTTGGATGAGCCTATTAAAAAGAAATCAATACAGTTAGTTTTACACACAAGCAACACTACTATATTCATTAATATAGTATAAATTAATTGTATGTTATAAATTTCATTACCTTCAAATAGTTATCCCATACTTCATCTCTAGCGGTGAATATCTTCGTTTCAGGGTCCCACCCAAAACCAGAACTGAAACGAAGAAGATCTGTCAAGCTTTTGTACTTACCCTTCAAGATCTTGATCCTATTTCTATACTCGTTGTGGGTTTTGTTAATTCCAAACTCTTTGTTTAGAGCTGGTAATATTCTCGTCTCCACCGTTAATTTGTTGAATTTGCCACCAGCATCCCGGAGACCCTGATTGATTCCCTCTACTAGCAGCTGCAATAACAACTTGTGTGCAGGTTCAGACCATCGTTCATATGGACCTTTAGCCTTCACATCCTGTGTATCTTGTGTATCTCCCATTGTAGTATCGGAACTAGCCATACAATATTAAAAAAAAAACAATCGTTAAAACCAGATAATTCTACCATAAACCATATTTTAAAAACATAAGTTTTAACATTTAGAGAACAAGGATGATGCTTTCTAATCAGAGTTAGCAGTAACCAACAACATCCAAATCATGTTTCATGCCACTTTAAGCACATAAATTTCAGTATATAAAATTATATGAACTATAGTAATACACAAAAAAAGAAATAAAACGTGGAGATTAACAAAAATAATTCAAGAGAAATACTCACTTTCACAGAGAAGAAGATAAAGCTTGAAGAATTGATATCAATTTTGTAAGTTCCTGCCCTAAAAAAGCCAACGCCATTGATAGTATAATATATATACGTAGCAACTAACCCTAATTGAAAAGAAAAACAAAACGAGAAGCCCATAATTTTTCTTTATTCTAAAAAATGTAGTCCACTATGTTTATCCAATAATAATAATTGATGAGCAAATGTAAAGACAGCTGGTTATAGAGACGATGATTACCTGTCATGCACCCACGAGTCTACCCTATCCCCAATTTTCCAAACATGATCCCCAATAGCAACTCTACGTCTCTTCCTGGTTCCTTCATATGGCATGGCTGTAACACAACGAGCAGTTCTTATTTTCGGGGCCTGATCACCTTCGCCTTTGAGGGCTACCCACTCCTTTAGCTTATCTGTTCTTGATAAAAGACAATATAAACGGATCAACCAATCAATTAATAAAGCAATGGAGCCTCCTTGTAGGAGCTTCAGTAATCAGTTCTGCAACCTTTCAAATAATTTTACATGCATATAATATAATAATGGAAAGTGGGTGATTACATATTTACCTATACTTGGAAGAATTTGTGAACTAAAAGATCTATTGATGATAAATAAGGATTAAAGAAAACCATGTTGGTAAACACACAAACCTTGTTCTACAGAAAGGTCATTGAACAACACGTAAGCTTTATCATCCTCTAAGCTCAATACATTGGCAGAGTACCATGCGGTTCTTAATCCAGGTTCTTCCTTGAAAACCTTCAAAGGAAATTTTATCTCCGTTACAGAAAGAACACAATCAACCAGGAGCAGTTAGTTGTAGACACTATATATATGCAAATGTAGCACAAACCTCTACAAAAATGCAAAAGAGCTAAGGAGGCTATACGATTTGATTTTGGGTGGCAGACGCATCTTTGCCAAGAAGTCCACAAATGGACTCTCCATGTCTTCCTCCGATATCTTGACTGTGGTATCATCGCTTTCGGTAGCGAAGCCAAGTGAATTTGAACAAGATTGAAGAACTTCATCAGCTGATTCTTATCCAACAGAGTCAAGCTCTTGTCCTTGAAAATCGCAGCTCTCGAATCCGGCACATTCCGTAGCTAACCGCTCGAATCCCCAACGAAGCTCGCATCTAACTCAACGTAATTGTTAGCTCCTGATTTCAACATGAGATTAACCCGCACAGAAGACAACCCTAGGACCACACAAGTCAACATTATCCGATTCGAAGCTCGAAATCTCAACGGAGGATATCCGATTCGAAGCTCGAAATCTCAACGGAGGAATAGAAGGATCGGTTGACGAGATCCACGGAGATAAAATCATGACTGATTGACGGCGGAAGATGAGGAGATGACGGCGGCGGAGGAGTAGAAACGGATTTTTAGTGAAGGAAAGAAGTGAGATCGGGAATAGAAAGAGAGGCGAAGTGAGACCCGTAGAAGGAGTTAGGGTCGAGATGGAGAACATAACTACTAGAGGAGGAAGCAGCGGCGGCGAAGACAGACTCAGAAACTCCGGTACCGACAATAATGATATCGTAATTAGAAGGATCAAGCGGCGGGTAAGGAGGAAGGTCGATCATGGTGTGGCTCGAACCTATTTGGGAATCGGAAGGAGGAAGGGATACAATTTTTTTACCTTTTTTTTTTAATTCTTTCAAATACCACTTCTAGAGGTGGGATTTAGACCTGGGCACAAGGCAATTACTTGCTAATTTTCAAGTACTTGTGATCCGCCTTAACCCGTTCAAGCATCTGAATTTTTGCCTTGATACTTGACTCGTCCAAGACAAGTATTTGCTAAAGCAAGTACCCGTCCAAAATCTAATGGCTTGCAAGTAATTTGACCCACCTTGATACTTGCAAAAATATGATACTTGTTTTAGAAAATCATATTGTAGCTACTACTTGAATTTGAATATGAAAACAATTTCATAAAAATTACAAAACATTTAAAGTCCTTAAAGATAAACATTTTTAAAGACTACACCTAAACTTTTGGATTAACAGGGACAAGTAAAAAAACGAGTAACAAGCCATACAAGTCGGGTAAAAGATTTATTTTAAAGACTTGATACTTGCCTTGCACTTGCAAGTAATTGAATTTTGTGGCTTGATACTTGACTTGTCGACGACAAGTACTTGATTTTTCAAGGCGGGTACGAGGCGAGTAACGGGTACTTGTGCCCACCCCTAGTGGGATTGTTTTGTTCTTATTTTTCAACTACAATAATATCCAAAGTCCTTCAAAATCAGTTTTCAGTATTTTTTGTTTAGTTTGAATAACAGTGGATTTGATATAGGTTTTACAAATACTTGATTGAATAACAAGGGATTGTAAATTATTTTGAATGATTTTACATAAATCTCAATTTCAATAACATGAGATTTGGGAACAGATTTTAAAATCACAATTTGAATAACAGGAGATTTTAACAAAAACCCAAAATATACACAAATCATAATTCCAGTACACCCCCCTTAGTATTTTATGCATTAATATGTTAAAAACCTAGATTTCTCTAACTTTTTCATACTAAGTAGGTTATTATTTAAAAAGTGATCTTAAAAGTATAAGGAATATATTGTGTAGATTGTTTCATAACAACCTAATATGATATAGTTTCGTAATTTCTTTTTAATACATAATGTAACATTTATTTATGTCGTTAACAATGCCAATAAGAAAAACATATCATATTAGATTTTGTTAAAAAAACATAATTATTATTTTTCCATTATCCAGTTTTTCCTTAGTTATGCCAGTATTACTCAGTTGTCCCGAAACCAATACATAATATTACATAATGGAAAACCAGTTTTACGTAGTTGTCCCGGAACCAATACATAGTATTACATAATGGAAAACCAGTATTACTTAGTTATCACATAACCAATATATAATATTACATAATGGAAAACCCGTTTTACGTACTTGTCCTGGAACCAATATATAATCAAACACTACTACAATTTCTAAAAAACAACCATTGGAGTCCTTGTCTCGGCCGTCTTTTATTTTGCGTCCTTGGACGCCTTTCTCCAGCCGATGGAAACCTTTTAACTTTCTTTCTTCCCTGTTTCTTTTTTTGATCTGGAGGTATAATTTGTTTGCTTTTGATGTCATCTGGGACATCCCATTGAGACATATCCGGCACTAAATAGATTGTCTTGTAATATGCCATTGCCCACATCTCCGTCCAATAATATATTGAACACAACTCATGTAATTGGATATCACGGCCTCTATCTTCATGCCTTATAAATTCAATGAAAGCAGCTAGTGCGTGCACACAAGGATACCTTTCAATATCGAACACCCTGCAATTGCAACTTTTCAAGAGCAAGTTCCCCAAATAAGGCTTTCCATCACTACCAATGACATTGTATTCAAGCTAGAATTTGTTTAGCTCCGTCACAATCAATTTCTCAGCAACATCCCATAAATCGTGCATGTAGTTCTGCATAAAAGGCAACAGTTTATGTTCAATCGATCCAGCCACAGCCTCCTTCCGATGTTTATTAAACCAATTAGAAAATGTTTTAATGATTGCATCAATCATGGGTATTAAGGAATACCTCCTTGCGTCCTTAAACATAATGTTCAAAGATTCCACCCAATTACTTGTGTCTAAGTTGTATCTAGGGCTGGGCAAAAAAACCGATAACCGAATAACCGACCGAACCGAACAGAAAAAAACGAAACCGAATCCGAACCGAAGTTACTAAAATAACCGAATGGTTAGTAAAATCCCCTATCAAAACTAACCGAAACCGAACCTAACCAAACCGAATCAAACCGATAACCGAACGGTTAACCGAAATATTCAAAAACCTAAAATATACCCAAAAATAGTATTTATAATACCCAAAACTATAATTATAAACTTAAAAATATTAATTATTTTTAGGCTCAAAACAATCAAATACTTTAAATAATAAACATATCCAAATGTTGTTAGTTATATTTGTCAAAGTTAAATACTATTTTGTAAAATCGAACGAAATTTTAATTTTCTTTCTAATTTTTTTTGATTTATATGTTATTATTTTTTGTATTTTTTCTATTAAATTCGGTTAATTTCGGTTATTTTGGATAAGAAACCGAACCTAACCGAACTCGAAAGAATTTCGGTTAGTTACGGTTATTTAGTCAAATATCCGAACCGAACCGAACTGCAAGATAACCGAATCGAACCGAACCAAAATTCCTAAAATAACCGAATGGCTACTATATTACCATATCCGAACTAACCGAAACCGAACGCAACCGAACAAAAATCGAACGGTTAACCGAATGCCCAGCCCTAGTTGTATCTTTTTCCTGGAAAACAACACCTTGCCCATTTTTCTTTCTCGGTACTCTCCTCCAAATATTTGGCTGCGGAAGGTTATCTCGTCTTAAAAGAAGTATAAGCACAATTGAACTCAGCAACTGTGTAATGCCTACTGCACTCGATGAATCTCCATGCGACTACGTCTTTGTTGACGTTAGAAGCATTTTAACATTTTGAGTCAAATGCCATATACAATACCCATGATGAGTCTGGGGATATACATTAGCTATGAAGCTGATGAGCCTTGCATTTCTATCACTGATAAATACCAATTCGGAAGAGTCCGCTACAACGGTTTTTAACATCTCCAAAAACCAGGTCCAACTTGCATCATTCTCACCATTGAGTACACCAAACGCTATGGGATAATGGTGGCGATTAGGATTGATATGTTGTGTTTTTAGCATCTTATGACTTGTATATAATTACGTTTTTGAATCCTTTGTTGCTTCTTCGGTCGCGTTTTGTGTCTTTTTGGTCGAGTCTTGAGTCCCTTACAGGTTTCTGGAGCTTTGCGGAAATTGGTCTACTTCGGGCCTTGTTCGAGTGAGAGTTTAAGAACTAGGAGGAGAAGATGTCAACACAGACCGATCGATCCACATAGGGACCGATCGATCTACCATTCAGACGTCTTCAACGTTGAACCTGACGCCGTAAGACCGATCGGTCCAATCATGGATCGATCGGTCCGACTTTCAATCACACGAGCATGATCAACCTGACACCGTAGGACCGATCGGTCCTGAAGTGGACCGATCGATCCACCCTTGGGATGACGAAGAGAGACGACCTGAGGCTGTAAGACAGATCGGTCCACACTTGGACCGATCGGTCTATAACCCTACGACCAAGATTTCCTTTTTTTTTAGTTTTATTATAATTTCCTTTTTATTGTAAGGGTATAAATATCCAAGACCCTAGACTTTCGAGGGGACGTTCTTTTTTACATTCTTTTATGCATTAGAGAGTTTTGCAACACCCTTGTAAGCTACTCCTTTGGGGGATTAGAGATTCATCCACCTTGACACCTTGGAGAAGATTTCTAAACCCTCATATTCTTTAATCATTCAATTTCATTATGTTTTTGATTATGTCTTCTTCTGCTATTTCCTTCGCAATGTGTGAGTAGTCTCATAATTGGGTTTTAGGGTTTTAAGTAAGAATTTAATGTTTGATGGTTAGGTTGTTTAGATGAGTTCTTATACTCAGAGTTCTTTGATTCACATGACCTTAATGCTAGAATAGGCTTGATCATCCTGTTTTAGATCTTAGGTTTATCTATGCATTGAAAGTGTCTTAGATAGCTTGAACTAGTGTGAATTGAGCACAGTATGTCTAGCCAACGAAAGTTGATGTCAGAATGCTTTGCGAACTTAGTGAACTTGACTGTTAATGCGGATTAGACTAGAAGACTTAAAACGGAAGTTCATAGTTGAGTAGTCTAATCTAGTGACTAAGACCTTGGAAGAGGATTAGTTTATCTTCGTGTTCATGTTCTAGAATGGTTCCTACAATTGAAAGTCATGACTCATAATTGCCACCATTCATTATTCTCTGAAATACCCTATCGCCCAATGTTTAAATCATATTGTTTAATCGTTTTATTTCCTTACTTCTTTGCTTTAGCTAATTACGAAATTCATAGATCTTTAAAGTACCATTGGTTCTTGTGGTTCGACCCCGTATATACTACATAGCGGTTAAGTGTATCGGGAAATTATTTGATTTCGCGAGAGCATCAAATTAGCGCCGTTGCCGGGGACCAATTGCGTTACTTAGAGATTAAAGATTAGTTCTTAGTCTAGAGTGTTTCTCTCTTTAGTTCTAACTCTCTCTTTGTTTCCTTTTCTTTCTGTGTTTCAGGTGTATGACCCGCAGCAAAGGCTCATCACATCTTACTGCACCACAGGATGATCCAGGGAAGTTAGAGAGAACGATCAAAAAGCAGAGAAAGTTAGCTAAACAACAGCAAGTTGAAATGGCTGACAACCAACAAGGAGGTGACAATTTACCTCGCGACAATCTCCACAATGAAGGAGAACAACAAGGAGCGTTCCAGAATCCTCCTCCTGGGAACGAATACCCTCCTGCTGCTGGAGAGGCTGCTCGTGCAGCTATTGTAATTCAGAGACCCGCGCCTGTACGTCGCACTCTGAAGGAACATGATGCTCCTAACACTCATATGTACCGAGGAGGAATCCAACACCCCCCGATTCCTAGGAACGATTTCGAAATTAAAACAGGACTGCTAGCTCTTGTGAAGCAGAACCAATTTTATGGTCTTCCTTCGGAAAATCCAGTTTATCACTTGGATAACTTTGAGGATATATGTGGTACAACAAGAATGAATGGGGTGCCTGACGATGCTGTTAAATGCCGGTTGTTCACATTCTCCTTAACGGACAAAGCTCATCGCTGGCTGAAGTTTTTGGAACCAGGTACTATTTAGACGTGGGAGCAGTGCAAGGCTGCATTTTTGACACAGTACTTCACCCAAGCTAGGACAACTCTGCTCAGGAACAAGATCTCTAGTTTTCAGCAGAGTGGCACTGAGTCATTCCATGAAGCATGGGAGCGGTTCAAAGACTACAAACGTGAATGCCCTCACCATGGATTTACCCCAGCTTCACTCATCAACACATTCTACCGTGGAGTTGATGAGAGGTACAAGATGGCATTGGACACGGCAAGCAACGGGGACTTCATGACCAAAACAGAGGAGGAAGCTCAGATCCTTATCGAAAACCTTGCTGCTAGCAATAGCAATCACTGCATTGATTACGATCGAACGATGAGAAGTAGTGGCAGCAGTGGATCGAAGCAGATCTCAGATTTGACTGCAAAGGTCGACCAGCTTTTGAAACGAGATCAACGAGCTGTTAACTTCTGTGATGATGTGGGCGATACTCAAGGTTGTTATGGATATGTGGGCAACGGTACTAGAGATGTCCAGGCTGAGTTGAACTATGTGAATGGTCAGGGAAATTATCAGAATAAGGGGTTCAACCCAAATTACAAGAGTCATCCAAACCTTTCATACCGCAGCCCCAACGTTGAGAACCCGCAAGACCAAGTCTACCCAGCACAAGCAGGTACGCAACCACCACAGTACCAGCAGAAGCCATTCCAGCAAAGGCAGTTCGTTCCAGGACAAGGAGGTTTCAACAAGCCGTATGTGCCACGACCACAACAACAGGATAACAATTACGGTCAGGAAGGTTGTCAGCAAAAATCTCAGTACTATCAAGCACCAATCCAAGCTCCTGCGAGCTCAGCACCAGAGTGTCCTCCAGCTGATAATGAGATGAAGATGATGATGCAGCAGATTCTTGAAGGCCAGAAAAAGAATGCTGCTGATATTACTGTTAAGGTGGATAGTATGTACCATGATCTTAATGGAAAGTTTACGATGCTATCCTCACATGTTAAAACTCTTGAGAATCAGGTAGCTCAAATTGCTTCTACCTCTCAAAGACCAGCTGGTGCTCTTCCTGGAAAAGTCGAACCCAAATCTAAGGCCCATTGCTATGCAGTAACAATTCAGGAAGAATCCACAGAAGCAGCTGTGATCGTTCATGAAGAAGCCAATGTAGTTATTATTGAATCCATCATAGATGCGAAAGTTATAGAGGATGAGGAGCCAGTGTATGTGGAACCACCACCCTATATTCCTAAGCTTCCTTTTCCAGGGCGTCAGAGCCAGGTTCAGCAAGAGAAGGAATATGCTAAGTTCGATCAGATAATGAAGGAGCTCCAAGTTAGACTACCTTTCATCGAGTTAGTTCAGAAAATCCCTCTCTACAGGAAACATCTGCAGGACATTTTGACTAACAAAATGAGTATTGAGGAGGGAGCCATGCTGATTACCCATGCATACAAAGTAAACCTGCAAAACGATGTACATGAGACGAAGGGAGACGAGGTATCAGAAATGAAAATGGTTAGTTTCGAATGTAATGCCATCATTCCATTCCCTATTCCCAAGAAACTCGATGATCCAGGAAGCTTTGTATTACCTTGCCGAATTGGGCAATCCCTGTTCGAACGATGCTTATGTGATTTGGGAGCTAGTGTCAGCTTGATGCTTCTTTCTGTGTCAAGACGTTTGGGCATCACCAATTTCAAACCATCAAAGATCTCCTTAATACTTGCTGATCGTTCAGTGCGATTTCCGGTTGGTTTGGTGGAGGATGTGCATGTTAGAGTTGGGAACTTCTACATTCCAACTGATTTCATTGTTTTGGACCTTGATAAAGAACCACACGATCCTCTCATCCTTGGTCGACCTTTCTTGAACACTGCAGGAGCTCTAATCGATGTGAGGAGAAGCAAGATTAACTTACAGATTGGGGATCATACTTTGGAGTTTGACATGAGGAATATAATGAAGAATCCCACTATTGGAGGTCATGCATTTTCTATCGAAACAAACGATGAGTTAGATGATAATCTCAACAGAAAATGCATTGGATGGAGTGCAGTCGAAGAAGTCCTGGATGAAATCACTAATACTCCAGCAACAAGAGTTGATGGTTTGGTCGAGGTAGGGGCAAAAAGGACCAAGGGAGATCCTTTTATAACCTTGACACCGCTGCATTCTTTAGGTGATACAATTGAGTATAAGATGTAGTGTAAAGGAACCTCGAAACCCTTCTCCAAAGCTAGGAGTGTTCTTACTTCAGCGTTTAAAGACAAAGGTCGCAATGTTGTGAAAAGACTCATGAGTACAGTTCTGAAAATGAAGAGGGATAATTGGGGACCTTGTTTTGGAGCAAGTTCCTGTGCTCATGCCCGTTGATTAATGAGAGTACGGTCGAGCTAGCGACCTAAACCAAGCGCTTTGTGGGAGGCAACCCACCAGGTTTTGTATATAGCATCTTCTTCCTTTTGAATTTTTCTAGCAGGTTTTTGCTCACTCCCCAATGGAGTGTTAGATCGGTCGGTCCAGCTTTTGGATCGATTGATCTATGTATTTAACGTCATTTGTTCATGTCGCACAGAATAACCTGAGAGCGTACGACCGATCGGCCCAATATCAGACTGATCGGTCCATGATCGATCACCATCGACCTAAGAGCGTAAGACCGATCGGTCCACACACGGACCGATCGATCCATTTCCAAGCAACACAATCTGACACCTCTTCTGGTGACTGTGCACACGAGTTTCGATCTAAGCGTGTGGAGGATAAAGCTGGGCCCAGTGGTGACGTTGACAACGTAAGCGAGACGTCTCCGGTCTCATCTCCGGAGTGTCGCCTTACCAGACGTAGCAGAGCTCCCGGGGAGGAGCACAGCGCCAGCGAGAGTCCACCGCATCACCTCCACGATTAATATTGTTTCTCTCTTTTTTTTTTTTTTTTTTTTTTTTATTTATTTATTTTTCTTTTCATTTGTGTCTCTCTGACATTTTTCTTCGGGTTTGTTTTCACACCGGGGCGGTGTGAAGCAAGTCTGGGGGAGGATGTTCATCTCGTACTAATCAAGTTGTATTTTTCTTTCCTTCTTTGAGTCATTTCTCTTTCTTTGAGTCAGTTTGTTTTTATCGAGTCAAAACATGTCTGTTTTATTGAGTCAAAACTTTTGTTGGGAATTATGATCTTTCTTGAAGTTTATTGCATGGTTGATTTAGTACTGCAGAGTTAAATTCAAATCCGACTTATGAAAATCCAGAAGGCTGACCAATAGACCGGAGACATCCATATTTCTAACAGAATCCACACAAGCTTGAGCTAATTTCTGAGCTCTTCCCTTTACCTCATTGATGGAATTGATGATCGTAGAGCTTGACTCCTTGTTCATAACCAAATGACGACCTATGAGGTAAACTAAAGTACTCCTCTTCCCTATTATAAAAAAAAAGAAAAAAAAAAGAAGAGAATATATGATGAATGAATGAGCAGGAAAAGATGATATGATTTTCTTTTGAGTAAAGGAAAAGGAAAATTTCCAACGACCCCATTGTTTTACTTTGAAAGAAATGATCACACAAGGGTTGAAAGCGAGGTTAGGAAAATTTCCCGTGACACCATTATTCGCTTATACCTTTGAAGGAATAAAAACTGCAAGAATGAATGACGAGAAAAAGAATAAGTCTGGGGGAGAGAAAGAGTACTAAAAGTCTTTATTCAGTTGATTCGTCATGGTATATGTGCGGGAATGAGTCTAGAAAGTTCTTGGCATTGATTACATTAATGAGACCCAGCGATGATAGCTAATGGATAATGTTGTGAGATCTGAATTGAATTCGGGATGTTGCGAATGACTGTGGAGAAGTACATGGTGGTTCGATTTGGAAGCGGTCTGTTAGTATGCGGATTATGGTTTGATGATCACTGCAATACTCTAGGTGGAAGGTGAGTTCCTGAGTTTTCAAACTTCTCCCTTTGTTTTAGATTTTTGCTTTGCTTGAGGACAAGCAAGAAGCTAAGTCGGGGGGAGTTGATATGTTGTGTTTTTAGCATCTTATGACTTGTATATAATTACGTTTTTGAATCCTTTGCTGCTTCTTCGGTCGCGTTTTGTGTCTTTTTGGTCGAGTCTTGAGTCCCTTACAGGTTTCTGGAGCTTTGCGGAAATTGGTCTACTTCGGGCCTTGTTCGAGTGAGAGTTTAAGAACTAGGAGGAGAAGATGTCAACACAGACCGATCGATCCACATAGGGACCGATCGATCTACCATTCAGACGTCTTCAACGTTGAACCTGACGCCGTAAGACTGATCGGTCCGATCATGGATCGATCGGTCCGATCATGGATCGATCGGTCCGACTTTCAATCACACGAGCATGATCAACCTGACACCGTAGGACCGATCGATCCACCCTTGGGATGACGAAGAGAGACGACCTGAGGCTGTAAGACCGATCGGTCCACACTTGGACCGATCGGTCTATAACCCTACGACCAAGATTTCCTTTTTTTTTAGTTTTATTATAATTTCCTTTTTATTGTAAGGGTATAAATACCCAAGACCCTAGACTTTCGAGGGGACGTTCTTTTTTACATTCTTTTATGCATTAGAGAGTTTTGCAACACCCTTGTAAGCTACTCCTTTGGGGGATTAGAGATTCATCCACCTTGACACCTTGGAGAAGATTTCTAAACCCTCATATTCTTTAATCATTCAATTTCATTATGTTTTTGATTATGTCTTCTTCTGCTATTTCCTTCGCAATGTGTGAGTAGTCTCATAATTGGGTTTTAGGGTTTTAAGTAAGAATTTAATGTTTGATGGTTAGGTTGTTTAGATGAGTTCTTATACTCAGAGTTCTTTGATTCACATGACCTTAATGCTAGAATAGGCTTGATCATCCTGTTTTAGATCTTAGGTTTATCTATGCATCGAAAGTGTCTTAGATAGCTTGAACTAGTGTGAATTGAGCACAGTATGTCTAGCCAACGAAAGTTGATGTCAGAATGCTTTGCGAACTTAGTGAACTTGACTGTTAATGCGGATTAGATAAGGAGACTTAAAACGGAAGTTCATAGTTGAGTAGTCTAATCTAGTGACTAAGACCTTGGAAGAGGATTAGTTTATCTTCGTGTTCATGTTCTAGAATGGTTCCTACAATTGAAACTCATGACTCATAATTGCCACCATTCATTATTCTCTGAAATACCCTATCGCCCAATGTTTAAATCATATTGTTTAATCGTTTTATTTCCTTACAATTTTAGTTACAAATCTGAAAACAACAACTTACTTCTTTGCTTTAGCTAATTACGAAATTCATAGATCTCTAAAGTACCATTGGTTCTTGTGGTTCAACCCCGTATATACTACATAGCGGTTAAGTGTATCGGGAAATTATTTGATCTCGCGAGAGCATCAAGGATCTTGAGCTGAGGCAAAAATTAGTACACCATCGTATCCGTTCTTGAGAAAAGTTGCATCCATAATTATCACTTTCCTCATTACTTGAAACCCTTCAATGCTAGCTCCCAAAACTATGAATATGTACTTGAATTTTTTCTTCTCATCCAATTTCACACGTGTTATTGTACCATGATTGACCTTCTCTAACATGTGCAAATAGCAATACAACATCTTGTAGCTTTCCTCCGGGCTACCACGCAAATCACTAACAGCTTGATTTTTCCTTCTCAACACTGTGGAGTATGATATATTCACACCTAATTTTGTCTTAACAAGATCCATGATAATTTTAGGAGTTGGAGTTTCCATTTGTCCTGGATAATCATCATGCAAAAGAGCTGCAACTAACTGTGGTGTGCCTTGCCGCTTCATGTTGTTGTTGCTTCTACTTAGACTAGCCCGAGAACATGTATGCATCTTGGTGTACCTTCTAATCGAGAAACTATCTGTCTTTGGAATCCTTGCAGCTCCTAAACCCCATTTACAGATTTTTTTAATACATTTTAGCACTAAAAGTTTCTGATCCGACTTTTTAACAACAAAACCATAACTGTTAACAAATGAAACTCTATCCACCACATCTTGCAATGCCTTATTATTTGGAAATTCTTGACGTAGACTAAAACCCAAACGTCTTCCCATGGCTCTATAAACTGACTAGCTTCTACAACATCTGGAAGCTCAACATATTCATCACTCATGTCCGATCTACCCATACCGTTATCCACACCTTCATCACTTGATACATTTCCACCCTCTACGGTACCTTCATCATTTGCTTGATCTTTTTCTACGTACAGAGTAATGGCATTAGCTCCGATTTCATCATCAGTTGACTTGTCATAGTTGACACCAAAAAAAATTTTGCCCGCTCTTAACAATTATTTGGGCAGTTCCGAATTAGTGATGACCTCCACAAACAAAATACATCTACGATTCTCTTTATCAATGGACGTTGAATAAACAGATCCTCATCATTAGAAATAGTCAATTGTTCCTCACATCCCACCAGCAATGGAATGTAACTCAATTGCAATTTAACCTTACTTTCATCTAACGGAAGCTTCTTGTATATCCTAGCTTCTACCATCGACAAAGTTATCTCCTCCACTGATGTCTTCAACATTAAATTATACATGCGACCTTGGCATTTAAAATATATGCTGGCGTTAATGCTCATTGTATCCTGCCAAAACAATACAAAAAACTTATTCAGTAATACTAGTTTTACTACATATATTAATTATACCAGTTGTTCTAGTTATACTACATTTATCAGTTATACTTTACCCAGTTCTCCTATCGCAAGAACTCAAATTGGATCGTTTCGGGATTTATATTTCACTACGATTCAACCACTGAAATCCATTTGTTACAAATTTAAAGTTCTAATCGACCCTCAAACAATGGTCAAACACCCAATGTGCATAATGTGCATCTCAAATCCAATTCAAACCTCTATTTGAAACCAAATGTGGATTCAATTTATCAATTCCATTATTCAAGATTGTTTAGGTTGAAGAAGATACCTGGATTTTGAAGCCCAAGATATGCGAAGTAACGGCGATAAATTGCGAGCTCGTGAGGACAACGGTGGAGAAAGTAGAGCTCGAGCTCCTCGCGAGCTCTTTTTTTTCCCGTTTTCTATTTTTTTTTTAAATTCAATTAAAACAAATTTTGAAGGTGAGGTTAAAATGGTCAGATCACGTTTGAGTAAATTAAAAAAGGGTATGCAAATTAATAAGGGATATAAGAGATTTTTTTTACTCCAAAAGAGGTATTTGACACATTGGCTCAAGAGAGACGCAAACTTATTAAAAATCCTCTGAAATAGAAAGTTACAAAAATAGCCTAACTTTAACCAGCACGTGTAATCAACTTGCATTGCCATTATGTAGGCATGTTTATTGGTTTAACTTTAAACTGATCTAAATCGAATTGAGAAAATATATGATCAAAAAATTGAATTGAACCTTAAACCACCTAAAATAATCTTGACAATAATGGAAATCAAACCAAATCTTCAATCTATTATAAAGAAGAAGAAGATGTATTAGAATAATGAAATAATATGATTTCCTATTCTAATACTAAGGAAGAGCTTCCCCACAGATAGACATGACCAAAATCAAACCGTAACCGTATTTCAGACCGTAACCGTATCGTTTTTAAACCGTAACTGTATAAAATGGTAAAAAACTGTAACCGTTAACCGTGAAATCATATTAGTTAAGACTACAAAAATTATTAACCGTAACCGCTAATTAACCGTAACCGTATAGAAATCGTCGGTTAACCACATAGTTAAAACCGTAAAATACCGTAACCGTTTTTCAAATATAATAAAATGTACAAATAACTAATTATGTATAATTAATATATTATAGAAACATTAGGTATAATAAATATTTACAGTCCAAATTTTAAAATACTAGTACTAAATATTTACCAAGTCCAAATTTTAAAATATTTAGGTAGAAAACTATATTAACTAAACGTAAATTTCAAAAATATAATGATTTTCTTAAATTTAACAATTTTTTAATAAATTAAATGAGATAAGTTTGATTTAAAAAAAAAATTAAACGAATAAAAAGAAGTGATTGAAAATTGAAATGACAAAGTCAAAGTGAATAAATTCAGGATGCAAGTATCACGGATTTAGTGAGTAGATCGTGTTTGTGTTTGACTCTTTGTAAAAATGTGATAATTTAAATTAATTATACTTAAAATGTTAAATAAATAAAAAGTATCATATAGACTATAGTTACGTCAGTGTTATAGACTGTTAGGCTGTTAGCGTGAGTTGTGGAAAAGTAAAACTAATAAAGTAGCTGTTTGCTAAACTAGCTTAGAATTTTCAAAGATCTTTTCCACTTTTTTAGTACTACTTTTCTTCTATTATCCAACGTGAACGTGTTTAGTTTGTCACAATATTGAGCTCTTTCGTTTTTTTGATAATGTCTTCCGAGTCATTTCATTTTGGCAGTCAAAGAGAAGATGTCCGCAACTCAAGAACAAGCTAGCAGAAATTCGGAAAAATAACTTTTAAATGCTTCCAATATTTTTAAGGTACACTTTCGAAAAGAAAAATTTGATGGGGAAACGAAAGCTTGTTGTAATTATTGCAACATAAAGTTTTTTTTGGAAATCGAGTTCAGGATATGGATCATATAAGTATCATTTGGTGTAAAAACTAATCAAACTCATAATGCTACTTCTAATCTTTCGTCTTTTCATTATTTAGAGAAAAAAAATCGAGAAGAATTAGCAAAGTGTGTTGCTGTTGACCATCTTTCATTTAGTTTTGGTGAAAAATTGGGTTTTAATAATTATTGCGTAAAAGCTTTAAATCCTCAAGCTAAAAGAGTTATTCGAACTACTCTTACTCGTACTCTAAAATCACTTTATCGAAAAACAAAAAAAAAGATTTAGAAAATTTATTTTTCTAATTTTCATAGTAAAGTTTCAGTATGTTGTGATATTTGGAGTGATCATTGGCAAATACATCATTATATGGGTATTACTTGTCATTGGGTTGATAGTGATTGGATTATTAAAAAGAGAATTATTGCTTTTAGGGTTTTTGATGAAAGACATACAACTGATAATATTTCTAAATTGATAAAGATAATTTTAGAAGAATATAATTTAACAAACAAAATATTTTCTATTTCGTTTGACAATGCATATGCTAATACTGCTTCTGTTTTTGAATTAATAAATAATTGTAGTCCTATTTTAGGTGGAAAATATTTTCATGTTCAAAGTATTTATCATATTTTAAATTTATGCGTTCAAGATGGTTAATTAGTTTCTCAAAATAATCTTGTTTCACCAATTAAAAAAGCTTTAAATTATTTATGGGGCATCCAAAATTAATGAAACGATGGTTCCAGTTTTGTAAAATGCAAATGTATCTCCTAAAAGGTTTTCTCGAGCTGTTCCCACTCTTTGGAATTCAACTTATGATATGCTTGTTGATTCTATTGGTCACAAAGATTTATTGTGTAGTTTTATTCAACAAAACTGTAGCTCTTTAACTTTGTGGCTAACTCATTAGGATGAATGTAGTGCACTTCTAAAATTATTAAAATGTTTTAATGATGCAACATATTTATTGTCTGGTGTTTATTATCCGACTAGTCATTTACTTTTATATGAATGCGTTAATATTGCTGATGTGATGCAGGAACATGAAAATAATATTGTGTTGTCATCATGTATTAAAAATATGTGAGATAAGTGGGTAAAATACAATGAAGAAATTCCACCTCTTAATTTGCTTGCCTCGATTTTTGATCCTAGAACTAAATTAGATGGTTTATTTGATTATCTCACCACATATTATAATCTATTGCATTTGTCTGACAGTGTTAGTGTTCCAAGCATTATTTCAAATTCCAAAAAGACATTGAAAATCTATATGATGAATATTATAGAGTATATAAGCACATGACACCAGATGTAGCTGAATCATCTCTACAAAATGATATGTCATCAACTTCTAAGTTGAGTCTTGCAGAAAGGATGCGACGACAGAAAAGGCAACGACCATCACAAGGTAACAATTCTGAACTTGAAAAATATTTATCTACTCATTTTGAGTAGTGGTGAAGATGCAGGTAATGACTTTCAAGTCATTCAATGGTGGAAGTTTCATCAATCTCTCTTTCCAATTCTAGCCATGATAGCAAAAGATGTTTTTTCTTCACCAGTTTCTACAACGTATGTCGAACGTGCTTTTAGCATGGGAGGTCAAATTTTAGATGAAACACGTTCAAGAATGAGTCCAGAGTCTCTTGAAGCTCAAGCGTGTCTTGATGATTGGACTTGAGCCGAATATAGACAACAAGAATACATTCGAGACAACGAAGAAGAATTAGAAAATATTGATAGTGATGTATCTTCAATCCGATTAGAAGATAGTGACTTAAAATTTTTAATTTATTATTGTAATCAGCTTAATAAACATCATAATAATTATTAAATGTTAATGTATGTTTTACTCATTTCTTTACAGAAATACATAACTATTTCATTCCGACGGTGACTTAAATAGTTTAATGTGTCCATCCACTCCACTAGGTGTCTAGGACCACTACCCTTAAATATCTACCATTTTTCTATTAATCAAATTATTCTTAGTTTATAAAGTTAGTATTTTATATAATGGTTTCTTACAATAAACTTTTCTATAGTCTAAAATATTATTTATTTGGTAATTCTTTTCGGTTTTCTGTTATTTTTGGAGTAATTGCCAATGATAGATTGATTTATAATCATTGCACTACAAATATTTTTTTTATATCTAGAAGATTAACGAAACTCATTGTAATTAGCAAATATTGTTTTCATTTTGTCAACAAAAAAAAGAACTTTTTACCTTTTAGGTTATAATTTTGTTTGACTATTAATTTAACTACTCATATATTTGCATAATTAAAAACAATTCATGACTATTTAACTAATTCATTATATATATAATCACATTAAATTCATAATTTTGTTTTATATATTCGTTGTTGATATTAACCGTATCATAATCATTAAATAACCGTAACCGTATATAACCATAACCGTTTTAACCAAAACCGTATTTAACCGTAACCGTTTTAACCGTATATAAAACGGTTACGGTTAAGATTAAACAAAATTTATAACTGTAATCGATGGTTAAAAAACCATAACGGTAATAACCGTAATCGTGGTCATGTCTACCCATAGACGGCGTTATCACTTTTTATGTTAGTGCGTGAAAGAAATCCACCCAGATTCTCTCTCTTCAAAAAAAATTGCGAAAAGTGAGAAACTCAGATCTCAGATCTCTCTCTCCGATCTCAGATCTCTCTCTTCGAAGAAAACTAACTAGAGGACAATGATGTGAACCTCTCATGTGCGGTAATTCGAGTCAATTCTGAGGGCGATTCCGACTTTAGCATCTCGCAGGTCTCTGGCGGCCAGCCGTTGGCGACGTAATATCAGATCTCGATGGGATTTCTCCTCCACCGGAGGTCTCACAACAATCAGAAGCTCTGGCAAAGAAATCTTGGGTGAAAGCAGCGAGTAAGCAAATTCTCAAAAAGTTTCATTACAAAGTTTTAGTGGTTGAAGGGAGAGAAACGATTGAGGTTCCGAAGGAAGTTTTTGTTGATGCAGATCCTCTGTGGGAGGATTTTCTTGTGGGTAGATTTGCAACCACTGCTCCGCATGTTGCAAAGATCCATGTGATAGTTAATAAGGTTTGGAATTTGGGGGATAAGTCCATAAGAATCGATGTATTCAGTATTGATGATACTTCAGTGAAGTTTTGTATCAAGAGTCTGGCTGCGAGACAAAGGGTATTAAGGACGGGGATGTGGAATATTTGTCAGATTCCTATGATTGTATCTAAATGGTCACCAATCATAGAGGATGCTCAACCTGAAGTGAAGTCCATGCAACTATGGGTTTCAATAAAAACGTACCGCACACGATGTTTAGTTGGAAAGGATTGAGTTTCCTCGCAAGTCAAGTTGGAGAACCGATTCGTTTACATCGTGAAACAGAATTGGTAACAAATTTTGAAGAAGCAAAAGTTTTTGTGGAAGTGGATCTTTCGAAAACCTTGCCGAAGGACTACTACTTTAATATAAGGGGTCAGGGTGAGAAGCATGTTACTTTTGAGTACCCATGGCTTCCCAAAAGATGTGGGGTGTGTAAGAAATGGGATCATTCGGAGGAGGAGTGTTTGACACAGGCTGGAAAAACTTTAAAAGAAGAGGAAACAAGGACGGAGGTAATGCTCGAGATGGGAGAGAAAATAGAGTCTCCGAAGACGCAATCTAAAACAGAAAAGGTGCACGAACATAGAGCCGAAATAGAGGAAGGGGAAATAGTGGTGATGACTAGGGCAGAAGATGAAGATGCTGAAGGCACTTAGTCTAAAGTTTCTCCTTCGGGGGGTGGTGAAATTGTAGTATTCATAAGGCTGACGTGGGATTTGTATATGGACAAGTCCGTATACCTTCTGAAAAACGTTATGAGGTTTTGCAAAACGCTGGGGAGAATGGAGAAGTATTGGCAAATGAAATTCAGGATTCAGAGAAGGTGGTTGGAGAAGAGGAAGGTTTGGAGTATTCAGAAAAAGGGGATGAGGAGGAAAAATATACTTCAAAATCGGCAAAAGATATCTCCTTTTTTCAAGAAAAAAATCAGAAAGCAAAGGATAATGTCCACAACTACTTTAGCAGAAGGAATCCAAAAAAAAACATTAATGTCAAGTTTCTGTTGGAATATAAGAGGCTTCAACAAGAGGAAGAAGCAGTTGGTTATACAAGATTGGATAAAGGTTAATTCTTTACAATTTGGATGTTTACTAGAAACAAGAGTACAAGAAGATAAAGCAGGTCGAATCATTTCCTCGACTTTTAAAGATTGGTCTGTTGTCACTAATTATGAGTTCAATCGTTTGGGGAGAATTTGGTTGGTTTGGAGTAAAAAAGTGAAGGCGAGTGTGGTGTCCAAGAGTGGGCAAATAATCACCTATTCAATGATGGTGGAGAATTGTTCAACATATTATTTTTGCTCATCCATTTATGCATCAAATTTTGGTGATGAACGCAGAGAATTGTAGAGGGATATTAAAAGGCATCAAGACTCGGCTGCTTTTCGAAGGAAGCCGTGGACGCTTTGTGGTAATTTTAACGAAATATTGGACTTGGAGGAGCACTCAAATTATCAAACGACTCAACTGGTAACAGCTAATATGAGAGAATTTCAAAGTACTGTCCAATATTGTTCGCTAATGGACATGGGATCTCATAGACCATTGTTCACCTGGTGCAATAAGAGAGATGAGGCAGTAGTTTATAAGAAGTTGGATAGAGTTCTTGTGAATATGGATTGGCTCCAGATTACTCACAAGCATATTGTGTTTTCGAGGGTGGAGGTTATTCAGATCACTTACGAGAACATATTGTTATTCAGCCATCAAATAGAAGACCAAAGTTGCCATTTAAGTTTGCGAACGTTATTACTATTGTTCCAGAATTTTTACCAAAAGTGAAAGAGCATTGGGAGAAGATTCCAGCGTTGTTTCACTCTACCTCAGCATTATATCGCTTTGCAAAAAAATTAAGGAGGTTAAAACCAGAACTGAGGTTGCTAAGTAAATCAAAGCTTTACGACTTCTCGGAGAGCTCTGGAAGCATATGAAGACCTCTGTGTAAAGCAGTCCACTTCTCACTCCACACCTAGTGCTCGAGCTGCATAAGAAGAAGCTTTAGCTCTTCAGAGATGGGAAAATGTGTCGACGTTGGAGGAGTTGTTCCTTAAACAAAAATTCAAACTGTTCTGGCTGAAGGTAGGGGACAGAAACAATAAGTTTTTTCATAATGTTGTGAAGGAGAGAACTGCAAAAAACTCGATCAAGGAGATTGTAAACTTAAACGGTGTCAGTCTCACGGAGGGGGAAGAGATTAAAACAGAGGCTGTTCGCCATTTTACAGAGTCTATAACGCACTCCCCGGAAGAATTTGAGGGGTCTGCTAGGGATACTTTACAATATTTGGTACAATACATATGCTCTGAGGACAAAAAAACAGATTGGTAGTCGAGGTCAGTGATGAGGAAGTGAGGAAAGTGTTATTCTCTATGTCAAATGATAAGTCTCCAGGTCTGGATGGATACACGGTTGAGTTTTTTAGAAGTGCGTGGGTAATTATTGGTAAAGATTTCACAATTGCAATACAATCATTTTTTAAATTTGGCTTTCTACCGAAGGGAGTCAATACAACAATTCTTGCTCTCATCCCAAAGAAAAATGAAGCAAGGGAGATGAAAGATTATAGACCAATTTCTTGCTGCAATATTCTATACGAGGTCATTTCTAAGCTTCTCGTTAATCGTTTAAAAGCAATTCTCCCAGGTTTTATTACTCAAAACCAATCTACTTTCATAAAGGACCGTTTGTTGATTGAAAACCTATTGCTAACTTCCGAGCTTGTTAAAGACTACCACAAAGATGTCTCCCCTCTTTATGCGATGAAAATAGACATATCAAAGGCCTTTGACTCCATTCAGTGGTCTTTTTTTTTATATCGGTTCTCTCAGTTCTTAACCTTCCGGAAAGATTCATCAAATGGATTGAGACATGTATTTCAACAACATCGTTTTCTATCCAAGTTAATGGAGAACTTGCAGTTTTTTTCAGAGCACTCGAGACCTTCGCCAGGGATGCTCTTTGTCCCCTTACTTGTTTGTAATATGTATGAATGTGCTGTCAATGATGCTGGATAAGGTTGCACAAGACAGAAGGTTAGGTTACCACCCAAAAATGTAAGAATCTCAAACTTACTCATCTCTGTTTTGCGAATGATATAATAGTTTTCTGTGATGGTGGGATTCGGTCAATGGAAGGCATAATTAAGGTATTTCAGCAATTTGCATCATATTCGAGGCTCCAGATTAGTCTAGAAAAGTCAACAATTTTTATGTCGAGAATTCCATCAACAACAAGGGAGCTGGTTGCCAATCGGTTCCCCTTTGCTAGTGGTGTTCTCCCCGTACGTTATTTAGGCCTTCCCCTAATGACGAAAAGGATGTCTAGCTCTAATTTTTTGCCACTGGTTGAGAAGATACGTACTAGGATAAGTTCATGGAAACATCGATTTTTATCTTATGCGGGGCAATTACAACTCTTGAGTGCAGTGATTTCAAAATTTTGGATCTCAGCGTTTAGGCTCCCAATTACTTGTGTGGAAGAAATAAAGAGTATATGTGCGGCTTTTCTTTGGTCAGGTGATAAACTGGTTTTTATCCTCTTTTCTTTTTATAAATTTAAAACCTGAAAAACTCGATGTAGAATAGTGAGGTTCGTTCAAAGGGACCAGCAATACACTCTAATCTTTTGAGAGACAATTTCAGCTAAGCGATCAAGTTGGTTTTAAGTGTAGGTTGTCACAAATAGCAAGCAAATTAAGTAAAATTGGTTTAAACAATATTAATAAAAATGTTAGGCTAGGGGGAAAGTATCTCAGGGATTAGATAATCTAGAATCAAGCAATTATTCAGGACAACAATTCATAACTAATCTAGAACTCAACCATAGAAATAGGAGGATCCACTGTCGTGGTATCAACCACTTTATCAATCAATCTAACACCCTAAACTGTCGTTTGAGTTTACAAAGAATGATAAGCATTATAGAGGATGTGATCGATTTGTTCACAACTTGCCTTAGCATCAACTGTCGTTGGCTAAGGACAAATCGCCCATCTATGTTCTTTCAAGCAATTCACAACACTTTTGATGAGTAAATTAAACCTAAAATCAAAAGCTAGGTGATCAAGCTAGTCTAGGCATTTAGAACAACTATAGATGAAGATATCAATATATATATGATCCTATTTATGCTTAGTTCATGAATCCCTATTCCCTTCGAAACCCTTAACCTAACTAGAAGAACTACTCAGACATGAAAGATCGAACAATAGCAAGAGAGATAAGAAAATTCATGGATAAAATAATGAAAGAGGTAAAGAGTCTAGAATTCTTCTCAAAAGGTAGAAGACAATCTTCAAATCTTACAAAAACTCAAAAAACAATGTATCTCCCTCTTCTCTCTCCCGTAAAGAGTTTGATAATATATGATAAAAAAGGTCTGGGGCGGCTAGGGTTAATTAGGAAAACCCTAGGTGGCGATAATTAGGTTAAATGAAAGTTTCCAAAAATTGATCTTCCGCAGGAGTAGGTGCTCTGGGTAGGAGCAGGTGCTCCTTTCTTCAAAACTTTCCAAAAAGCTTCACTTTCCCTCTATTTTCGCCAAGTCTCTTCATGAGCTCCAATCCTCCATTACAGCCACCTTTTAGACCTAAAATGTATCCAAATAAAATAAAAAACTCGATAAAGACCTACAAAACAAAGGTTAGAATGCGCCAAAAAAGCATTATATCATCAGGATGTGAGTTAAATCATCAAAAAGCAAAACTGTGCAAGAAAGACGTTTGAAAACCGAAAGAGGAAGGAGGGCTGGGTCTCAAATTGGTCACTGAAGCAAAGAAAGTATGTTGTCTAAAGTTGATTTGGAGCAAATAAAGTATGTTGTCTAAAGTTGATTTGGAGGTTAACTTCATGAACAAAATCATTATGGGTAAACTAGGTGGAAAGAGAACTGATCCGAACAAGTTCGTTTTGGTCGGCCAGAATGACTACAATTGTTGGCTCCTAGATGTGGAAAAAACTCTTGAAGTATAAACGGAAGCACATGACTTTCCCAAAATGGAAATCAGAAATGGTCTGAATACATCCTTTTGGTATGATAATTGGTGCTCTATGGGCTGTCTTCATAATCTTTTGGGAGATCAAGGATTTATAGACTTGGGAGTTAATGCTCAGGCCACTGTTGCTGAAGTTCTGGCTTTTCAAAGACATAGAAGACATAGGATTCAGATTTTAAATGATGTAGAGCAGGAGATCAATAAAGTAAGGTCAAGGATAGGAAGTGTAACGTCCGTCTCCCAGAAAATAGACTTTTGTCGGAGAAATATATATATATATATATATATATATATATATCAGTTTAACTCCGTGATAAATGAGTTTTTCTCTCTTTGAGGCTTTTAATCTTAAGAGCTCCGGAAAAAATATTAATGGAGCGGAAAACAAGTTTTGAAGCGGTTGGAATATGTGGACCCCACTTATCGGTTTTAAGTCAAAAGAAAAGCTGCTCAATTATTTTCCCTTTCTTCTTTTCTTCTTCTTTTCTTTCTTCTTCCTCTCTTCAGAGAACACAAAGAGAGAGAGAGAGAGAGAGAGAGAGAGAGAGAGAGAGAGAAAGAAAGAGAGTGAGCTTGCTGCAGAGAAGAAGAGGAAAGGGGAGAGGTTTGTGGCTTGGCTTGAGAGTGGAAGGAGAGGGAGATCAAACTTATTTTGGTGTATTCGAAGAGTCCCGAGGAGCACGAGGTGCATCTGAGAGTTGTACCGGAGAAGTTGAGGGAGCAGAAGTTGTTTGCTAAGTTGAGCAAGTGTAGTTTCTGGCAGCGAGAGATTGGGTTTTTGACTCACATTGTGTCTGTAGCGGGAGTTTCTATGGATCCAAAGAAGATCCAGGTATCAGGGAGTGGCTGAGGCCGAGGAATGATACTGAGATTCAGAGTTTTCTCGGGTTAGCAGGTTATTACCGGAGATTCATCAAGGGTCTCGCGAGTATGGCTAAGTGATATGCTCAAATTATTCCTAGAGCTACTCTCTCAAATTAAAAGATCGAAATAGTATTTAGGAGTCGAATCCACAAGGACTGTTGTTCACACAATAGATTTAATGTTTAGAAATTAGCTAAATAGTAAATGATGAAATTGATATATCATGGTTTTTATGTTAACCATGATATTAGTCTTGTTTTAGAGTCTTTTTAGTGTCTTTCGAGCCTTTTAGAGTCTTTGTAGGTCTAGGAGCGTTTTGGACTTATTTGGAGATTATGGGACGTTTTGGAGCAAGCTGAGAAGCTACGCTAAAGAAACGAAGTCGGAGAGCAAAATTGGTGTGGGTGTCGATCGACACTAGCCATTAGTGTCGGTCGACACTAGCCATTAGTGTCGGTCGACACCAATATCTGACGGCAATCGAATTTCCCATCTTTTTGAAATTTTGAAAAATTGCAAATTTGGCCCAGAAGTTGTCCCTGTTTACAAATAAAGCTCAAATCGTGTTTTAGCCTGTATATAGGATTTAAGGTCATTGTTTAGACCTATGCTTGGATATGCTTGATTTTTGAGCAGCCACCTTTTCAGGGATTTTTGGAGAAGATTTCTAAACTCTTTTCTTCTTCTTTTGATTTTCTTAATGCAATTTATTTCATTCATAATTTGTTTTTCATTGATCATGTCTGAGTAATCTCCCTGTTAGGTTTAGGGTTTTCAAAGGAATTCATGAATTGATAGGTTGTTAGATTGTTAGGATTGAATCTATAGAGTTCTTCATCTAGATTGTGTTTATTGCTTATTCTAGCTTAGCTACCTAGAATCTGATCTTAGGTTGATTAGTTGACACGAAAGTGTAATTGATTGCCTGAACTATCTTAGATGAGCAAAATACCCTATTCGCAAAGAGATTTGGTTTAGGGATTTTGTGAACATATCAAACCGGAACTTTAATGCTTGTTTAATTTGAAGAATTCGCAAAAAAATTTGGGATTCTAAAATTTAGGCATAGATAATCTTCGCAACGAAAGTTGGTTGATTTTACATTAGTGATTTGAGTTCTAGAATGGTTCTTTATTACAATCATGATAATTGTTTTGTTCTGCAATTCTGAATTTCCTGAGAATTTTTCTAAGTTTAGCTTTTTCCCTCATTGAATTTATATTCTTTACTTTTTACTTTGTTAGTTTTACATTACATCTTTCGACATTTAGCTAAATTTCCAAACTGTTAATCTATTGTGTGAACATTAGTCTCTGTGGATTCGATCCCTAAATACTACAGTGATCTCTTAATTTGAGAGAGTAGCTCTAGGGTAAATTTGAGCATATCAGAATTGTAAAACTACCAAAGCAAAAATGAAAAGTTATAGAATCAATAAGGGAAAACCTAGACTTAATGAAATTCTTCAGGAATTCGATATTTTTAAACAGATGAACAGTTCAGAGTTTGGTTAAGAACCGTTCTTGAACTCAAAATACAAAATTCAAACCAATCAACTTTCGTTGCAGAGATTATCTATGTCTGTAACAGTGAATCCCAAATTTCTTTGCAAATTCAACAATCAAAACATGCATTAAATTCAAGTTTGATATCTTCACAAAATCCCTAAATCAAAAGTCTTTGCAGATAGGTATTTTGCTCATCAAGGTTTAATTCAGGGAATTGATAACACTTTCGTGTCTACCAATTATCCTATGATCTAAATTCCAGGTGATCAGTCTAAAATTAGCATTAATCTCAACCTAGATGAAGAACCATATGATTACTTTAACAAATCAATCCAATTCAACAATTCATCCTATCCCTAGAAAAACCGTAAGTCTAACAGGTGGATTACTCAGACATCATCAATGCAAAACAAATCATAAGCTGAATAAATTGCATTAAGATAAAAATAGAAATAAAGGAGTTCGAAATCTTCTCTCTACAATGAGTGTTCTGATCTGTCTCTTTCAAAAAGCTCTAAAGAACAAGAATAATGCCAAAGGTCTAAGTCTCCTCTAAAAACTCTAAAAACAACTAATTATACTCTAAAATACGTCGAGACTTGTCTTGCAATTAGGGAAAACTTATGGGCATATCTGCAATTCTTCAAAAAGTCTTCAAAAACTCTTATGCAACAAGTAGTCGCGACCGGTGTCGATCGACACTAAAGGGCAGTGTCGATCGATACCCACACCCATCATGGTCTCCGAGCTGCTCTTCTCAGCTACAAAATGCTAAATGCCTCCAATAATCCCAATATGCTCCGAATGAGTCCAAAACATACCTGAACCTACAATGACTCGAAAGAGACTCAAAAACACCAAAAAGACTCTAAAACAGGACTTATATCATGGTTAAAAACCGTAAAAACCATGATATATCACTAAGTCTATGACGAAGCTGACAGGGAAAAATGTTCCTTTTGTGTGGTTAATGTTGTAATATTGTGTATCACACCCAATTAAATTATCGAACCACAGGGAACAAAGAATCAACACACTAAGAATACATAAGTTCACTTAATCCAAGCATGATAGATATGGTTTTGGTTTCCTAAATGTGACTAACAAGATTAAAGAACTTATGAGAAGAAACAAAAAAGTAGACAAATGCAATTTAGAACAAGATTATAAAAGCAAACCCTTGGGTTAAGGTAATTGATTAGGGTGACTATTGGCTAATCTATGATGCTAACAAAACCATACAATGCTAATCCTTAGTCTTAGAACACTAATTTAGACTAATGCACTTCCATGTCCTAATCCTATGCTAATCAAGTAATCAACACCAAATTTCCATTTTGTAATCACAAGATAAGCACGCATTACTTTCAAGTCTAATATGGCTACTAAACAACCTAGAACAACTTCCATTGGCAAGATTTAGTAAAGCACTCAATAAATTGGTCCGGGCATTTTCACAAACACCTTCTGGGCATGAAAATTCCTAAACTCTAAACTAGCATGATCAAGGCTAATCTAGCATTAAGAACATCTATTGAGAAAGGAAAATGAACTATATAATCTTAAGCATCAAAGAACTAACCTCTAATCACCCATAATCTACCAAACCCAAAAGCTCTAAAAGACTACTCACAATCCATCATGAACACAAAAGGAATGAGTTTGATCTTTGCATGACCATAATAAAATGAAGTAATCAAAGGATTTAAACAAAGAAAACAACTTGATAAATGCAAAATGAAATATTCATACAAAGAACTAAGCAAAATAAACCTTAGAGAAGTTTTTGGGATCCTAAAAACAACATCCCCAATAAAATTAGGGTAACAAAGTATTTATAAAAAAGCCAAAACGAACCGGGTCATACTCGGTAAAAACCAAGTGAAAATCCTTGTGATCTACCACGCGATCGATCTCATGGTAGATCGGATCATCAAATGTAATCGACCAACCGGTAGATCAGCAGGTAGATCAAACTCATGTCTGATGCGTGATCATTCTATTTGGCACTTGATCTACCTCTTAATCGAGCTGTTGGTCGATCACAGTCTCTACTCTTCTTGTTCATCTTCCACTTCACCCTTCTTGCCTCTCTCTTTTGCCTCTTGACCTTTTCTTCTTCCTCAAGCTTATTTCACCTCTTTTATTCCATTTTTGCTCCCATAAACCTCCAATATTCCAAGATCACTCCATGTACCTAAGAAAACAAAATGCAATGCATATATGTACCTAAAGACCTAAACATGAATGCAAAGTGATGAAAAACTAAGAGAAACAAAGCTTTAAAACCGACTAAAACGCAAGATATCAACTCCCCGAAACTTATCTCTTGCTAGTCCTCAAGCAAGGAACAAGAGACAAATTGAAGAAGAGGTCTGAAAGCGGGGATTCATAACCACAAAATATCAAGCAAAGGATTCAACTCAAAGTCCTCGAAAATAGTTCAAAGTTGCTTAAATCATACACCATACTCTTTGTACTTCTCCATACTCATCTCAATACAAGCTTCTATTTCAACCTCCAACTATAAGCAAAGACTCACAATCAAATTTAAAACATCTCTTTAACATTCATTCAAGTGTTTGGTGCCATCTCGCAAATGGGAAGCAAATCATTCTCAATCGGTTTTGGTTAAGGCTTTTGGAGGTGGTTACAAGAGATTCATATTTGGGTGGTTTTTCTCAAGAAGAAAGAATGCTAAACAATCGTGAAATTTATCTAAAAAAGAGAACAACTCATGCATACAAAGTTTAACTCTTGTTGTTCTACCCATCTTAAGACATAATTTCTTATTCTACCCTTTTTTGTTCACACTTATCATTCTCCTTTCAACCACAACACTAGACTCTTTAGTCTCTTCAATCAACAACCTCAAGATCACTTTCTTTTTGTAGCCACCTAGGGAAATCTTACAGTTATAACACTTAGCTCTTTTCTATCTCATTTTTTTTAGAGCTTCTTAACCTTTGACTTTTATTCCGAAGAGACTCTTTTTCATCCATTTGATCACGCCTTTCCTTCACTTTTCAAATTGATGTTGTAATATTGTTTATCACACCAAATTAAATTATCGAACCAAAGAGAACAAAGAATCAACACACTAAGAATACATAAGTTCACTTAATCCAAGCATGATAGATATGGTTTTGGTTTCCTAAATGTGACTAACAAGATTAAAGAACTTATGAGACAAAAACCAAACAAGTAGACAAATGCAATTTAGAACAAGATTATAAAAGCAAACCCATGGGTTAAGGTAATTGATTAGGGTGACTATTGGCTAATCTATGATGCTAACAAAACCATACAATGCTAATCCTTAGCCTTAGAACACTAATTTAGACTAATGCACTTCCATGTCACTAATCCTATGCTAATCAAGTAATCAACACCAAATTTCCATTTTGTAATCACAAGATAAGCACGCATTAATTTCAAGTCTAATATGGCTACTAAACAACCTAGAACAACTTCCATTGGCAAGATTTAGTAAAGCACTCAATAAATTGGTCCGGGCATTTTCACAAACACCTTCTGGGCATGAAAATTCCTAAACTCTAAACTAGCATGATCAAGGCTAATCTAGCATTAAGAACATCTATTGAGAAAGGAAAATGAACTATATAATCTTAAGCATCAAAGAACTAACCTCTAATCACCCATAATCTACCAAACCCAAAAGCTCTAAAAGACTACTCACAATCCATCATGAACACAAAAGGAATGAGTTTGATCTTTGCATGGCCATAATAAAATGAAGTAATCAAAGGATTTAAACAAGGAAAACAACTTGATAAATGCAAAATGAAAGATTCATACAAAGAACTAAGCAAAATAAACCTTAGAGGAGTTTTTGGGATCCTAAAAACAACATCCCCCATAAAATTAGGGTAACAAAGTATTTATTGAAAAGCCAAAACGAACCGGGTCAAACCAGAACAAACCGAGTCATACCCGGTAAAAACCAAGTGAAAAGCCTTGTGATCTACCACGCGATCGACATTATGGTAGATCGGATCATCAAATGTAATCGACCAACAGGTAGATCAGCAGGTAGATCAAACTCATGTCTGATGCGTGATCATTCTATTTGGCACTTGATCTACCTCTTAATCGAGCTGTTGGTCGATCACAGTCTCTACTCTTCTTGTTCATCTTCCTCTTCACCCTTCTTGCACCTCTCTTTTGCCTCTTGACCTCTTCTTCTTCCTCAAGCTTATTTCACCTCTTTTATTCCATTTTTGCTCTCATAAACCTGTAATAGTCCGAGATCACTCCATGTACCTAAGAAAACAAAATGCAATGCATATATGTACCTAAAGACCTAAACATGAATGCAAAGTGATGAGAAACTAAGAGAAACAAAGCTTTAAAACCGACTAAAACGCAAGATATCAACTCCCTGAAACTTATCTCTTGCTAGTCCTCAAGCAAGGAACAAGAGACAAATTGAAGTGGAGGTTTGAAAGCGGGGATTCATAACCACAAAATATCAAGCAAAGGATTCAACTCAAAGTCCTCGAAAATAGTTCAAAGTTGCTTAAATCATACACCATACTCTTTGTACTTCTCCATACTCATGTCAATACAAGCTTCTATTTCAACCTCCAACTATAAGCAAAGACTCACAATCAAATTTAAAACATCTCTTTAACATTCATTCAAGTGTTTGGTGCCATCTCGCAAATGGGAAGCAAATCATTCTCAATCGGTTTTGGTTAAGGCTTTTGGAGGTGGTTACAAGAGATTCATATTTGGGTGGTTTTTCTTAAGAAGAAAGAATGCTAGACAATCGTGAAATTTATCTAAGAAAGAGAACAACTCATGCATACAAAGTTTAACTCTTGTTGTTCTACCCTTTCGTAAGACATAATTTCTTATTCTACCCTTTTTTTTTTTCACACTTACCATTCTCCTTTCAACCACAACACTAGACTCTTTGGTCTCTTCAATCAACAACCTCAAGATCACTTTCTTTTTGTAGCAACCTAGGGAAATCTTACACTTATAACACTTAGCTCTTTTCTAATCTCTTTTTAGAGCTTCTTAACCTTTGACTTTTATTCCCAAGAGACTCTTTTTCATTCTTTTGATCATGCCTTTCCTTCACCTTTCTTATTTTTTTATTTTTTATTTTATTATTATTTTTTAAAAATCCAAATCCAAAAATCAATCTAACCACCTAGATCTTTCAATTCCCACCTAATAGCTAGCCTCAAAAAGGATCCAAAAGCTAGCTAAAAGAAGAGTTAAAACTTTGTCGTTCTCAATACTCTCAAGATTTCACAACCTACAACATTTTCAAACAAAAGGCCTCACTCACAATTCAATCATAGGTTTGAAAGAAAAGGTTTAAGGTTAAGGGTAGGGAGACATTTTGGGCTATTCAAAAGATTGCCAAAAATGATAAGCTAACCCAAATTTAAGCTACCATGAGAATGCATTCAAATTCCATAAGCGAGAAGATTAAATTCCAATTAAGTCCAAATTCATAGAGATGCTTCAAAGATCATGCAAGTTTCACACAAGTAGAAGATGCTTTCGAAAAATGTAAAGGTCCAAGCATGGATTTTTCATTTTTTTTTCAAGTTGATTAAGCAACGATTAACTATGAGCAAGGGCTTTAATTTCAATCCTAGGCTTGAATTTCTACAAGACAATTTAATCATTATACCCTATGCATATGCAAATGCAACTACATGCTATTAGACTCAATCTTAAAACCAAAAATAAATATGCAAAGCTATATGCATTTTTTGGAAATTTCAAAATTTTCAAGATTTTATTTTATTTTATTTTATTTTTATTTTTTATTTTTTTATTTTTTTAGAAAACATAGCTATTCACAATGCATGACATGAAAAATCAAAATAGAACACAATGTTAGATGGTTAGCCTCTCCTCCAAACTTATTTCACACCGTCTCAGTGTAAGAATAAATTCAAGAAAAAGACTAACGAAAAACAAAATGCAAACAAAATTAAATGGTATGTACAATGGGAAGTAGTGGTACCTTGGAACTTCTAAGGAGTGGTGGAACTAGCAGAGTCGGTTGATATTAGAGTGAGATCTAGTCTAGCCTTGTCCCCCTACAAAATCACAATACCAAAAACACACAAAACAAACAAACACATACAAAGCACACACACACAAAACAAACAAAATCAATATAAAAAAGGATAACATGAGATTGCCTCCCAAGTGCGCTTAGTTTTGGTCTTTAGCTTGACCGCTCAATACAAAATATTAATCATAAGAATCAAAAGGTTGAGCCAATGGACTTTGGTCCTTCTCCTGTTACCGCACAAAACAATATGTACAAAGTAGCACACAATTGTCTTTGGTAAAGAAAAAATAATCATCAACCAAATTTACTATAAATGTAGCATATATCTTCAAATAGTCTTCAATGGTTGAGTGCTCATGAGGATCAAATGCATTTGGAAGAAAAATAAAATCGATTTCAGGTTTAAACAATATTTTAACAAAATAATCAACTTCATCCCCATTAATCTCATACATCACAATATCCTCATCCATATAATCTACCTTAGGGTCAGCTTTATGCAAAATATTATCAATATCAAGCACACTTTCTAGGTAAGATTCTTCAAGAAGAGATCTAGATACTTCAGGCATTGAAAACTTAAACTCGAGATCATGAACATTGAAAGCGCAATGATATTTAATATCAAAACATATTTCATGGTAATCTCTAACAAGTTTTTCTGCCCTTAGAAAGTCTAGACGTTGAGACTCACATATCAAATCATAGTATTCATCGATGAGCAAGGTAGTATGCAAAATAGAAGCTACGTCTTCAATACCAAGCATATGAATATCCTCAAAATCATGAATTTCAAAGGTTGAATCGCATGTACCTTCTAGTTCGCATGGTGGAACCCAATATATTACCTTTTCAAGCGCACGAGCTTCTCTAATCTCATAGGATGTGAGTTCCTTTTCTTCATGAAGATCAGCCAACTTCACTTTTTGTTTCGGTGTAAGAACACTCTCATCAAATGGTGGCTCCATATATGGCTCATCTTCAATGTATTCTATGTCCCCTTCTTCTTGTGACCAATGGAAAAAAATCTCTTTCTCCATTGTGTTTTGTACCTTGCAAAAAGAACAAACACTTCAAAGAAAGTTATTAACCAAAACAAATAAAAAAAAAAAAAAAACTTAGTCTCAAGCAAAATTGAAATCCTAATGGCTAATTGCAATTGTTCCCCGGCAACGACGCCAAATTGATGTTGTAATATATTATCGAACCACACCCAATTAAATTATCGAACCACATGAAACAAAGAATCAATACACTAAGAATACACAAGTTCACTTAATCTAAGCATGATAGATATGGTTTTGGTTTCCTAAATGTGACTAACAAGATTAAAAAACTTATGAGACAGAAACAAACAAGTAGACAAATGCGATTTAGAACAAGATTATAAAAGCAAGCCCTTGGGTTAAGGTAATTGATTAGGATGACTATTGGCTATTCTATGATGCTAACAAAACCATACAATGCTAATCCTTAGTCTTAGAACACTAATTTAGACTAATGCACTTCCATGTCACTAATCATATGCTAATCAAGTAATCAACACCAAATTTCTATTTTGTAATCACAAGATAAGCATGCATTAATTTCAAGTCTAATATGGCTACTAAAAAACCTAGAACAATTTCCATTGGCAAGATTTAGTAAAGCACTCAATAAATTGGTTCGGACATTTTCAAAAACACCTTCCGGGCATGAAAATTCCTAAACTCTAAACTAGCATGATCAAGGCTAATCTAGCATTAAGAATATCTATTGAGAAAGGAAAATGAACTATCTAATCCTAAGCATCAAAGAACTAACCTCTAATCACCCATAATCTACCAAACCCAAAAGCTCTAAAAGACTACTCACAATCCATCATGAACACACAAAAGAATGAGTTTGATCTTCGCATGGCCATAATAAAATGAAGTAATCAAATAATTTAAACAAGGAAAACAACTTGATAAATGCAAAATGAAAGATTCATACAAAGAACTAAGCAAAATAAACCTTAGAGAAGTTTTTGGGATCCTAAAAACAACATCCCTCATAAAATTAGGGTAACAAAATATTTATAGAAAAGCCAAAACGAAACGGTTCAAACCGGGACAAACCGGGACAAACCGGGTCATACCCCGTAAACCAAGTGAAAAGCCTTGTGATCTACCACGCGATCGACCTCATGGTAGATCGGATCATCAAATGTAATCGACCAACCGGTAGATCAACAGGTAGATCAAACTCATGTCTGATGCGTGATCATTCTATTTAGCCCTTGATCTACCTCTTAATCGAGTTGTTGGTCGATCACAGTCTCTACTCTTCTTGTTCATCTTCCTCTTCACCCTTCTTGCATCTCTCTTTTGCCTCTTGACTTCTTCTTCTTCCTCAAGCTTATTTCACCTCTTTTATTCCATTTTTGCTCCCATAAACCTCCAATAGTCCAAGATCACTCCATGTACCTAAGAAAACAAAATGCAATGCATATATGTACCTAAAGACCTAAACATGAATGCAAAGTGATGAGAAACAAAGCTTTAAAACCGACTAAAACACAAGATATCAGTGGTCTCCTTAGTGTGAGGAGAGTTTTACGAACCTGAAGGCGATGTTGATGAGTACACCAATATTGGCATTGCCTGTGCTGGGTGAGTCTTATGTGGTGTATACAGATGTTTCGAGAGTTTGTTTGGGTTGTGTGTTGATGCAGTAGGGGAAGGTGATAGCCTATGCATCGAGGCAGTTGAAGAAGCATGAGGGAAACTACCCTACCCATGATCTTGAGATGGCTGCGGTGGTGTTCGCCTTGAAGATTTGGAGATCTTATCTTTATGATGGAAATGTTCAGATGTTTACAGATTATAAGAGGCTGAAGTACATTTTAACTCAGCCTGAGTTGAATTTGAGGTAGAGGCGCTCCATGGAGCTGTGGCCGATTATGATCTGGAGATAACTTACCATCCTTGTAAAGCTAACTTGGTTGCGGATGCTTTGAGTCGCAAGCGTGTTGTTTCGGCTAAGAAGCAAGACATGGAGTCGTTTGTATGTGAGCTTGGTTCATTGAGTTGTGTGTTTTATCTCAGGAACCGTTGGGTTTGGATGCAGCTAATCAGGCGGATCTTCTGAGCAGGGTTCGGTTGGCTTAAGAGAAGGATGAGGGTTTGCTTAATGCTTCCAGAGAAGCGGGTTCAGAATATCAGGTCTCTGCTAATGAGACTACTCTTGTGCATGGGCGGGTATGTGTACCCAAGGATGAGGGTTTGAGGCGAGAGATCCTGAGTGAGGCAAATCCGAGTATGCTTTTGATTCATCCAGGAGCGACTAAGATGTACCGAGATTTTAAACGGTATTATCACTGGCTCAGGATGAAGAACGATGTAGCTATGGGTCAGAGCTTATGATACGTGCCAGTTAGTGAAGGCAGAGCACCAGGTTCCGAGTGGATTATTGCAGATTTTATCCATTCTAGAGTGGAAGTGGGATATGATTACGATAGATTTCGTAGTGGAGTTACCAATTTCTCGGACCAAAGATTCTATTTGGGTCATTGTTGATCGTTTGACCAAGACTGCACGTTTTCTAGCCATCAAGAAAACTGATTGAGCTCGGACCAAATATGTGCAGGAGATAGTGAGACTTTATAGAGTACTAGTGAGTATCGTGTCAGATCGGGATCCTAAGTTCACTTCAGAATTTTGGAAAGTGTTCTAGGCTGAGATGGGTACTAATGTGCATTTGAGTACCGCTTATCATCCTCAGACGAATGGGCAATCTGAGAGGACGATCCAGACTCTCGAGGATTTGCTGAGGATGTGTGTGCTTGGCTGGGGAGTTCATTGGTTGGATCACCTGAGCTTGGTAGAGTTTGCTTATAACAATAGCTACCAGGCGAGTATTAGGATGGCTCTGTACGAAGCATTGTATGGGAGACCATGTTGTACACCATTGTGCTGGACCTAAGTGGGGGAGAGGATCACATTGGGTGCGGATTTTATTCAGGAAACTACAGAAAAGATCCTACTTTTGAAGGAGAACATGAAGGGAGCTCAAGATTGGCAAAATAGTTATGCCGATAAGAGGAGGAAAGAGCTTGAGTTTGAGGTGGGAGATAGAGTATATCTCAAGATGGCGATGTTACGAGGTCCTAACAGGCCCATTACTGAGACTAAGTTGAGTCCGAGGTATTTGGATATGCTTCGGATTGTTGGTGGAGTTGGACCGGTTGCATATCGGTTGGAGTTATCAGAGATTATGCAAGTATTTCCATGTGTCGATGCTGAAGAAGTGCATGCATAAGGATGATGAGGTGTTTGCTAATATTCCGTCAGATCTTCAGCCTAACATGACCTTAGAGGCTAGACCAGTGAGGGTTCTCGAGAAGAGGGTCAAGGAGTTTCGTCGAAAGAAGATTCCGATGATGAGAGTCTTGTGGGAGTGTGACGGTGTTCAGGAAGAAAATTAGGAACTAGAAGCGAGGATGGAAGCTAGATTCAAGAACCGAGGCTTGAGCTTTTCATCGATGGGTTCCAGTTTTAGAGTGTGAGTTGTATGCTCTGAGTATTCATTTTGTAATTCGTTTTGGTGTGTAAATGATTAATACATTTGAAATTAAAATAAGATAAGTATTTCTTATTGTTTATGACTGGTGTTGTCATGGGATTTTAGATATGAGAAACAACCCTGAGTGACTGGGATGTTTTGAGTTGACCTGAGGATTGGTCATGGTTGAGGTGATATTCCTGGTTTGGAATATGTGTGGTTGAGTATGACATTGCGATGCTTTACGCATACCATGTGAGGTAGTTTTGGTCGGAGATGCTTATAGACGTTTAGACTTGATTGCTCTAAGGAAGGTTTGATCCTGTATAACTCGTGAGGAGATGATTAGTTCCCAGATACCAATAGCTTGAAGGTCTTTGTGACCTAGAGAGTGTGAGTGATATGAGTGTGATACCCATAGCTCGAGGGACATGTGACCAGAGGGTGCGAGTGGTATGAGAGATATACCGATAGCCCGAAGGACATGTGATCTGAGAGTGCGAGTGGTATGAGTTAGTACCGATAGCTCAAAGACCTCGTGTCTAAGAGTGTGAGTGGTATGGGTTTTGTGTCGATAACTCGAGGGACTTTGTGACCTAAGAGTGCGAGTGGCATGGGGTACCGAGAACTCGAGGGACTTTGGTCCTGAGGATGGATTGGTACGAGTACGAGTTGTGTTAGGAGCAATGAATGTCTAGGGCGTGGGTATAAGCATAGTGACTAAATGTAGACCTCGAAGATTGATAGTGTTCGATCTCGTGTTTGTGTTGTGTTGGCCGGGTTGGTCAAGGTTTGAGAAGAATCGTTGCGACGATTGTGAATTGAGTTCATCGCAGATGAACTGTGTTGTTAGATTCGAGGACAAATTTAGTTAGTGGGGGAGAATTGTAACGCCCGTCTCCCGAAAAATAAACTTTTGTCGGATAAATATATATATATATATATATATCAAAAACGTTTTTGATCCGTTTAAGTCCGTGATAAATGGATTTTTCTCTCTTTGAGACTTTTAATCTTAAGAGCTCCAGAAAAAATTATTGATCGAGCGGAAAAACGAGTTTTGAAACGGTTGGTGGGTGTGGACTCCACTTGTCGGTTTTAAGGTAAAAGAAAAGAAGCTCAATTATTTTCCCTTTCTTCTTTTCTTCTTTTCTTCTTCTTTTCTTTTCTTTCTTCTTCCTCTCTTATTCTTCTTTCTTCGGAGAATGCAAAGAAAGAGAGAGAGAGAGAGAGAGAGAGAGAGAGAAAGAAAGAAAGAGAGAGAGAGAGAGAGATAGAGAGTGAGCTTGCTTCAGAGAAGAAGAGGAAAGGGGAGAGGTTTATGGCTTGGCTTGAGAGTGGAAGGAGAGGGAGATCGAACTAGCTGAGGCGTGGGGGCGTAAAGAGTTCATCTCTGGGCTTGTGGAGCTGTTTTTGAACTGATCCTTCCAAGAAATCAAGGTAAGTGCGTGACCATGAGATGGTTTTTGTGTGATTTTGTGATGTTTGAGATGGATTCTTGATGAATCCATGAGTTGTGTTGCTTGTTTTTCTTGTGTTTTGGGTTGGGTATGAGCCTAATTGCTTGGAGGAAGCAAGGTATGAGCCTAATTGCTTGGAGGAAGCAAGGTTTGAGGTGGAAAGGGGTCGATTGTTGTGAGAAATGGTGAACCAGGTCGGAATCAGATTAGTTGCAGGGGAGGCTCCGATCGGTCCTGGGGATCGGTTGTAAACCGATTCCGAGGCTTTTAGTGGAGTGGCGATCGGTCATGGGGATCAGTTGCAGACCGATCCGAGACCTTTCTGCGCGATATTTTTCTTCCTTCCGTTTAATGGCTCGGATCGGGTCCAGTACGGTCCATGTTGTTGTGTTATTTGACTTGGATGTTTATCATGCATATTTGAGCGGTTTGTGATCTCTTGCTTGTGAGTATAGCTCGTAGATGGGAGGACCGTCTCACTAAGTATATTTGATAATACTTACGCAACCTTTCGTTATGTTGTAGGAAAAGATAAAGTGTGATCGTGGAATCAAAGCGATGAGGAGGAGGATGATTTAGGACTCGTTGTGGTATTGTTGTTGTTAGATTTTTTTATGTTTAATAATCTCTAATACTGAAGTTTAAAGTTGTTTTAATAAGCGAGTCTTATTGTGGTATAATACGTTAAATTGTTTAATTTAAGTGATTTGGTCTGTTGTGCCAATCGTTGAGGTAAATGTGTTTTTGGAGTATAGTTAATATTTATGGGGATATTTATGATTGTTTAAAAAAAAAAAAAATGGGTGCGCTCGTCCCAGGAAGTCCTAAGCCGGACATAGCACTTTGGAGAGGAAAGGAAGGAAAGTTTAACGCAAAGTTTTCAACCAAACACACTTGGAGCCACATAATAAATATCCAGCCGAAAAAAGGTTGGTACAAGGGAGTATGGTTTTCTAACTCAACTCCCAAGTACTCTTTCTTAGTGTGGATTGCAATGCATAATCGTCTTACAACAGGGGATTGAATGAATATGTGGAAAGAGAATGTGGACACTTCATGTGTATTTTGCAAAAACTCAACAGAATCTCGAAACCATTTGTTTTATGACTGTCCCTACTCAGCTAAAGTTTGAGGAAATCTTACAAGAGGTTTACTTCGAAACAAGTTTACTACATCATATGATGAAATAGTTTCTCTGCTAGTGGATTCCAAATCAAATGCCACGGTGAGAGATTCATATTAAGGTAGGTATGTGTTCCAAGTTGGGTTGCATCCCATATGGTGTGAACAAAATAAGCGAAGGCATTGGGAACAAGGAACAAGTCCTAACCACATGATGGTATTCATTGATCGCATTATTCGGAATAGGCTAGCAAGTATAAAGGACACCACAACAAAATTTGAGGATGCTCTTCTGGTTTGGTTTGATTATCGACCTTTTTAAAATTTGAGGTGTATTCTTCTAATTTAAATTTTGGTTTGATTTTCTTTTAATTCTTTAGCAAATGTCACACTCTTTGCAAAACGGTTTTTTTGGGTTGAATAAATTTTACATTCATTTAAAAAAAAATGAGTTTTTTGCGCTTCAAAGGATCCTTTAGCTTCCTACAAAACGTCATTGCTGTCAGTTTTCTTACGTATTACTACTATCAAATGGAGAATAAATTCATATCAAATTCGTTGTTGATTGAAATTCTTCACCGAGTTCCTACAAAAAGATTTTTCCCAAAAACAACAATTTCACAAATAACAATGAATAAAATATTATTTCTCTACTTTTCATTTTGATGAAATGTGGGCGGTAATAGTTGAATTGTTGATCTCGGGATGCTCTTCTTGACAAACTCATTCTTGCGTTTTTGCTACAAAATTGTATACAAAACAGTTAGTTCGAAAATATATGAGTACTGGATCTGATTGTTTGAGTTTTCAAAGTTTAAGTACCAGGATAGAAAGAATGAAGAAGCAAGGCTTTTTGGGTTTGTTAGGGTCAACATTCTCGTTCTTCTTCTTTGTCTTTCTCGTCTCTTTCTTCTTCTGCAAAAAATATGTGTTGTTGTTAGTGATTGACTTAGCTCAAAATGTTTAGCACCCTTTCTTATATTGTTGGCTTTCTCTTTCTTCTTGAGAAGTTGGAGAGCTTCTTGTTTATAGAGTTTCTCTTCTTCTTTCTTCTGGCTCATGGCTTCTTTTGCCTTCATCATTATATATCCTTCCATTTCATGTATATCTCCTTGTTCTTCTTTGCCATCAATTACAATTTCAAGAATATGCACACAAGTTAGAAGATATTTTTACCTTTTTGTAAGGAGCCTTTGTTGTGAAAAAGTTCCTACACTCTTCTCCAGGCATCTTCACAATCTGTACTCATCATTCATCCGCACAAATTAGCTTCAAGATTTCAAATAACAGTATGAGGGAGACTATAATAATTGAATTTTACTTAACTTACCTCAGAAATGCTCATGTTATCTGCTCGTTAAGCTTCCTAAGAAAACAATAATGCAGTCAGTTCAGATTTTAGCCAGCAAATTCCCCCAGCATTAAATACATATCTTAAATTTCTCTCCAAGAACCCTAAACACAATCTATTTGCTAGGCTAGCATCTGGAAAAAGGTAAACAAATCCACTAAGTTTGAATAAAGACAGGGATATACCTCTTTAAACACAGGTAAAATGACTTAGAAGAATATCTCTAACATAGCTTTTCTCATTGTCTTTATAGAAAGTCGAATTTGATTCTCAAGGTCCGTTCGTTGATCAAATTTATGTCATAGCAGCTGAACCATATGATGTGTGACAAACTGATTAAAAAGTAGCTACTTGGTGATGATAAAGCCGTTGCAATCAAGCAGAAGCGTATTCAGTAAAGCCTGATGACAAAGACATAGTCGGGCTATTGCAAGAAATAACAAACCATAAATATTATAAAGAAGCCCAAGGATTCTGCACCTTAGAAATTTGAGCGATGTGCACCAAACTCGAAATTCGATTCGCATGCTATCTCGGCCAAATGGAGAATGCATAAATGATATTGATGCTATCAAAGGGGAGGCGTTGAGGTACTTCACTGATTTACTAACCCATACTCCTGCAGTTTTCAATTGTATATCGGGTGAAGATCTTCAAGGGCTTCTTATTAATCGTTGTTCCACAATCGATCAAGAGAAGCTTGTCTCTGTGATTTCGGCTTCTGAGATTAGAATGGTCTTGTTTTCAATGCCCAGTAATAAAGCCCCAGGCCCAGATGGTTTCTCCGTGGAATTTTACAAAGCCTCTTGGCCAATTATTGGAAATGATTTCACCGTGGCAATCCAATCCTTCTTTACATTCGGCTTCCTGCCCAAGGGGATCAATACAACAATCCTTTCCTTAATCCCAAAGACAATCTCGCCATCTGAGATGAAGGATTTTCGTCCTATCTCTTGTTGCAATGTGATATATAAAGTCATCTCTAAGATCATCGCTAATAGGCTTAAAGGTATTCTCCCTGATATAATTGCACCTAACCAATCTGCTTTCCTCTCGGATAGGTTGCTTATCGAGAATGTCCTTCTTGCATCTGAGCTGGTTACAAATTACCACAGGGAAGATATCTCTTCACGATGTGCGATCAAACTAGATATATCAAAAGCTTTCGACACTGTCCAATGGGAGTTTGTTCTGCGAGTTCTGAAAGCATTAGGCCTACCACTACAATTCATACATTGGATCAGGTTGTGCATCTCTACTCCCTCTTTCTCTATCCATGTAAATGGAGAGTTAGTGGGTTATTTTTGAAGTGAACGGGGGTTAAGACAAGGCTGCTCACTCTCACCCTATCTGTTTGTCATTTGTCTGAATGTGCTATCTAAGCAGTTAGACAAAGTGGTTGGGGAATCTAGCATTGGCTACCACCCGAACTGTAAGAAGCTATTGCTAACTCATTTATGCTTCGCCGATGATATTTTGGTATTTGTTGAGGGTAATCATAGCTCTATCAAAGGGGTTTGCTGAGAAATCGGGTTTGCGCATTAGCTTGGAGAAATCAACCTTATTTATGGCAGGTATCCCTTTAGAGAGACAAACCAATATACTCGCCCACATCCCTTTGGTGGTCGGACGCTTCCAGTGAGGTACCTTGGGTTGCCTCTAATGACTCGAAAAATGACTAACTCTGATTTTCTCCCATTGATTGAGTCGATCCGCACTCGCATAAGCTCTTGGACCACTCGGTTTTTATCTTACGCGGGACGTTTACAACTAATAAACTCTGTGATAGGAAGCATTACTAACTTCTGGATGTCTGCTTTTAGGCTACCATGTTCTTGTATTGTTGAGATAGACCGCCTCTGTTCCGCATTCCTCTGGTCAGGTCACAGTCTAAACGCAAAAAAGGCCAAGATAGCTTGGATCGATGTTTGTAAGCCGAAGCAAGAAGGAGGGCTGGGAATAAAATCCTTAAAGGTAATCAATGATGTGTGTTGCTACAAACTTCTTTGGCGGATAATCTCTGGACACAAGTCTCTTTGGGTTAGCTGGATTCAGTCATACCTCATTCGTAAGGGGTCTTTCTGGATAGTTAAAGAAACCGCAGCTTCAGGATCGTGGATGTGGAAAAACTTTTGAAGTACAGGGCCAATTCTAAAGCTTTTACTCGTGTTGAAGTGAAGAGTGGAAAACAGACTTCCTTTTGGTATGATAACTGGAGTCCCTTAGGGTGCCTCCATGATCGCCTAGGGAACAGAGGTTTCATTGATCTTGGCATTAGCTCTTCAGCTTTACTTGCTGACGCCATTTCTACCCATCAAAAACGTCGACATCGTGTGATGATTCTCAACCAAATAGAGTTGGAGCTAGATAAGCTAAGAGAAAAAGGTCCGAACCAAAATAAAGATTCAGTTTTGTGGAAACGCCCTGGAGGTGAATTCAAACCAGGATTTTCTTCAAAGCAAACCTGGAATTTGATAAGGCCATCTACACATCGACGAATATGGTCCAAGGGGGTTTGGTTCTCGCATGCCACTCCAAAATTCTCTTTTATGCTATGGCTAGCAATACATAATCGACTCTCCACGGGTGATCGAATGCTCTCTTGGAATTTGGGAACTAATCCTGCTTGTGTTTTCTGCAATTACTACTTGGAATCTCGTAATCACTTGTTCTTCAAGTGTCGATTCACAGGAAGAATTTGGAGGACTATCATCGGCGGGCTAATACAATGTCACTTCAGTCCAACATTCGCGACAAACGTTAACCTGTTGGTCTCTCCACTGTTTAGCGGCTCAAAACAGTTTCTACTAAGGTACTCATTCCAAACAACTCTCTACTCAATATGGCATGAACGGAATAGCAGGAAACACGGAGAACCCCCAAGGGATCTACCATCGATAGTTAAGAGTATTGACAGACTTATCCGTAATCGTCTCTATCAAGCTGAGCAAACTAAATGATGAGGTTTTCACAGCTTGACAAGAATCCAAGTGTGTACTTCCAACTATTCTCAGGAACGCTGACTCCTCATGAAGCATTGCTATAAAGGTTACCAAAGATTTGCTGCCATATCACAAAATTACAGCTTAACCAAGCGTTGTTGCAATAGAGGTTCAATGCGCATTATTCAAGTTAGAAAGCTGACATACCTTCTACACAGCCAGCTATGGTTTCACCAATTCTAGCAATTGTACTCCACAAATTTTTCCAATCACCTTGATAGACATGAGCAAAATACTAATGCTTTGCAAAGATAATATGCAAGCTTAAGAATATGCAGAATCCTCAAAAACAAAGGCAAATGCCCAAATATAACCAAGAGCGAATGGAGATAGTGTACAAATGAACCTTCACCCATGAGCAAAGTTTTAAGGTACATTTCTTGGTGGAACCTCTCCATTTCTCCCGTATTTCCTTCAGTGCCTATGCTTTCCACAACATTATCTACTACCTTCATGGAGTTCTTGTCTATTAGGATGAAAGTTTTAGTAACATAGACATATATAATGTTTTTGCTGAGCTTGGCAACATATTTATCATCTTAAGAGGATACTTTATTAAAGAACTTCAAATGAAATTCAAGAAATTAACTGAAAACAGGCTAAGAGCCATCAGAAACACCATCAATTATAAATTCATCCCCACTACCCTTGAAATCTCTCACCATCCTCCTAGCTCTCACATCAAAGACTTTTATCTCTTCTTTTTGAAAGTTGGACAGAAATCAGAATCCTTTGCATAAAAATGAAATGCAAATAAAAATTTGGAAAGAAAAGAAACAAAGATGCACTCATACTTGCATCTCGCGGGTTGCTTGGTTCTTGGCTATGGCAAGTTACTAGGTATTTCTCACCTAGCGAAAAATCAACTAGTTTTACCTTCAGCAGAATCAACAAAAAAAAAATTAATCAAAAGAAAATCAGAAACACTACGAAGAGAAAGGAAAGTCGAACCATAGTATGCTGATAACGCATAAGACGGGTGAAGGTATCATCACCACCCCAAACAGCTCCCCGCTGCTTGTGAATAGTCACAAGGTATGTACCTAAAGGAGACCCTACACATAATTGTCTGTCTAATACTACATAGGAATCAGATGATGATAACATTGCATATCACTTGCTCTAAACACTCAAGTTACAAATATGGAATATACACAGGAAGATGTAAGTGACTTACAAGACGCTTAACAGATTCAGGCTTCTTGTGTCTAGCATCATTCCATAAAACTTCCGTATCATGGCCAGAACGAATGACTAACTGATCCCGCCATCTTCATCAGTAAGCCACTTTTGCAAATTCTACTGAAAATGTAAACTTAAGTAACGAGAATAAGCACCTCAAAAGGCCGCATTGAATACACAAAATGTACATACAACAAGAGGTTATGCAATTAAGATTTTTGTTACTACACATCTAATGCGTTAATGTATCCTAACCTTGACGCAGCTGGCAAACACATGAATTCACTGAATCAACCAGTGAATAGCCAAAATAAAGAATTGATTGCACAGACACCGTATAGGTTATTACAAGACAAGTTTTCAAAGTATATGTCAATTAGAAATACTGATGTCACTAGTGTGATGAAAAGTACACACCTCAGCCACATACGGCTTGGTTTGAGGAGGCTTCAACTCCATCACATTCATCAACCGGTCAAACTGATTGAGCATGTTTATGACAATGATGTGAGACCTGTCGAACTTGTAGCCATGTGTCTTTCTCTTAGTGTTTTGAGTATCCTGCAAAGGACCCAGTTATTGAGACATACTCTTAGTAAAACTTAGAACCCAAGCTCAACATAGAAAAGATGCTATCCTTGAGAACAATATACTTTTGTTTCCCTTCAAACAAGAGAATTTAAGTGGTGAAACATATGTGGCTTACATTATTGCTTGAGTAAAGTAATTTTTAATACCTAAACAGAGATGAGAAAAAAAAAACCTCAAAAAGGAATATTAACGACACATATGTAAGCTAATTAAGCTGCAAGTAGATAATAACCTGAGGGGTATTAAACTCAATAAGTCTCTTGAACCTTTTCTGACTTTATCATTTGCTCTGCCACTGCAATAATTCCTCTGCCATCATCATTTACGTTTTCTTCCAGTACTAACTCATGAATCATATATCTTTTCTCTTGTCCCTTAATGCATCTAAATCTCGTTGTTGTTCTCTGTCTTGAACTTTTCTTGAACTAAAATCATCATTATCATCACCAAATTCTGTTTTCTTTTCTGATGGTGACAAAATTACTTGTCTTTTCTAAGCTTGAAAGTGATTCTTGTTTCTCCAAGTCAAATTCAAAGCTAGGCTAGTCCCTAAGGTGTTTGAAAATTCTGTATGAGTAAACTCCAGAGGCAACATAGTGTAATAAGCCTGAAAGAAAGAGCAATAGTCAATGTCTCTACTCTACTTATTTTTCTCTTCAAAGGAAATACATAATGCAAGATCTACCTTTTTCACTCAAGGGATGGATCCTCCCAACCTTATCACATTTCCATATTCTTGTATAAGTTATCCTACCTAAGTAGCTTGCCGTCTGGTTATATAATTACTTGATTCGAGAAGTGTTGAGTGTAGTCTGCCAAAAACTGAAAACCAAAAATTTTGAAATTATACTAGTCTAACGCTAGACCTTCAAAAAATAAATCATAATGTACTTAAGTCTACAAACTTAATTTACCTAAAGATTAGGGTCAGCTTGTGTCCATCTCTGTTGTATTTAAGTCTAACGAGTTCAACCTCCATGTACAAGCAATCTTTCTAATCTCCTCTGACGAGAAGGAAGACGAAGCTTATGTGGACCACATAAACCTTACACGCGTGCCATAGCTCTATTATCTCCCACTGTAGCCTCAAGAACTCTACCGGCCAATTCAAGGGTGTGTCTTAGTAGTCTTGTATTGTGTGTCCATTGCTGCGTCCTTAAAACTAGCTACTTAAAACTCTTTGTTAAACTCAAGGATAAGAACTTTTCATTTCCTCCATCTGCCTACATGACAGTTAAATAACAAGGACTTAGGTGATTTACGAAAGCATATTCTAGTTAAATCGGGTAAATCAAAATAACTAAGCGATGAATGAGTTGTGCTTTTCTTTTTAGCAGTTCTGTTGTGTGCCAAAGATTGGCCGAAAGCAAAAGTCTGAGGAGTAACATAAATGTTCTCAAATCAATCACCAAATACAATGAAATTTATCGGATATATAGACAGTATTTACCTTGGAGGAACTGCAAGCCATCTTACATTCGATCTCATTGATACTTTTCACAAGACAATATTTACCTTGGAAGAACTGCAAGCCATCTTACATTTGATCTCATTGATACTTTTCAGTTCTTCCGTTGCACACGACATCCCTGAAGTTCATCCGGACCGCTTAAGTTTGCCTTTTTCCTGAAGAGAGTATGCTAAGATGATTACTAACTGCACTTGCACAACTGAAGAAAAAAAAACAGTTCTGCTCTATTCATTGCTTCAAAAATAGTCTGGGTTTCTTTTCATCACAGACAAACGAAAGAAAGTCATTCTGCAGATAATTAGCAAAACCTGGTTCTAGTGTTACAGCTGTAATAACTTCAGGCTGATCGTTCCCGTTGTTCATAAGTTGAATCAAGAGACAGGTTTGGGCAAATGACTGCATAGAAATTTGCAAGGACAGATTAGTATGTGAGATCATATACACATGTGTCTACACATATCAAGAGAAGCATACTTATTAAATCCGCTATATGTTCTGATCATGGAGAAGGGATTGAGCATTCTCATGGTACACTATCTCAAAGAATCATCTTGGTTTTCTCTGGTTCTCGTATGCATACAATTGCAGAAGCTTGGTGTCTGTCTCATCAGCTGCAACCGCATGAAGCTGAAGCATGTTCAAGCCACTTCAATAATCAGCTGAAGCATGTCCAAGCCACTTCAATAATCAGTGTCGAATGAAGACAACAGAGAAAGAACAGAAGCAAAGTCAAGACAAATTACAAGGTGAAGGTAAAATGGAATCTTACATGCTTAAAATACGTCCGAACTAGCTTGTCTAATGTAAGAGAACATATGATTGTGCTCCAATAATAGCTCGGCATTCATCTTCAAACTTTGTATTATCGCTTCAGCCCTCAAGTAAATTAAAGAGGGCATCCATGAACCTATGCTTCCAAATATCAGTTAGGAAGAAACCTTTTATACATATACTCCTTAGAGAATTAACCACCTTGTCTAAGAATCATGACATGTGTTATAGCGAGTTATTATTGGTACACTGCAGTTGTTAGACCATGTGTGAAGAAGCAAGGATGACTGAGATAAAAGCCAGAAGTTAATAAGAATGTAAAGAAAAGAGAAGGACACGCAGTGACTTAGAAGTGACCTTATTTGTTGATATGATCTGATCCATAGGTAGAACACAATTAATATACATTGACTCTGAGCAATCTACCATTTCGCTATAAAAGAAGACATTTTTTTCTAGAGAAGGCAAACATTATACCTTCTTCTCATTGCTCTGTGTCATCAATCGCATAACTTTCTGAAAACAACAAAATAATTGTAATACCTTTAGCTGATCCACATTGTGTCCACAATTGAATGACCTTACAGGGTAGGATCATGATACTAAGATGTATAGATTAAATTACCTGTTGCATCTCAACCGATGATGCATTCGCAATTGAAGCTTCGCCACGCTCAGTAATTCGCTGTTCCACGTATCTCATTTGTCTTTGCTTTCTTAAATCTCTCTTTCAAGATTATGGATCTGCATAAAAGTTTCATAGCTATGCTTAAAGGTAAATGAATGGCTTAAAGTGGAATGCTATTAAAATTCAGCAAATGGTCTGGATATGCATTTTCCAATTTTCAGGGTTGAAACTTGAAATTAGGAAGAGCACAGTCATACTGGTATATAAAACTCTAGAAATATCAAGACGAAACTTTACATGGGTTTTCGAGTATTCAGGATCATTTATGGATTGATCCACCAAACGCTTTAGTGAGGTTGTGCTGAAAGCTATATCACCAGCAAGCATCTTAACATGTTCAACCATTTCATCAGGAGTCATAAAGCCCTACAATAGCCACAACTATCAGATGTCATTTTCTGACACGAACACAATGAAAAAATCATACTAGTACCACCAGCCAGCATCTTAACATGTTCAACCAATTCATCAAGAGTCATAAAGCCCCACAATAGTTATAACTATCAGATGTCATTTTTTGACACGAACACAGTGAAACAATCATACTAATGGGTTAAAAGAAAGGTTAAATGGGTGTATGCGACTCTAAATCATTAAATACCCTTTCCTATAACCATTTGGTTTTGAAAAGAAGAATACACATGATATGTTGTGTTTTTAGTGTTTTATGTCCTGTATTTAACTATTGTTTTGAGTCTTATGTTGTGTCCTTGCATATGTTTTGTGTCTTTTTGGTCGAGTCTTGAGTCCTATGCAGGTTGTAGGAGCTTTGCGGAAATTGGATAACTTTAAGCTTGTTCGGGTGTGAATTTATGCATAAGGATGAGAAGCTGTTAATGGACCGATCGATCCACTTCTGGACCGATAGGTCCATCCTTCATACGTAAGAGACGTTTTCAACCTGACACTGCAAAATCGATCGATCCACCTTTCGAACGTGCAAGAACCATATCCATCAGACGCTGCTAGATCGATCGATCCACCTCTTGGACGAACGCGGATCTCGACCTGGCACAGTCAGATAGATCGATCCACCTTGGATCGATCGATCCGACCTTCTCGGCAAGGATTTCCTTATCCTAATCCAATTAGAATTTCTTTTTTTCTATAAGGGGTATAAAACCCCAAAGACCTATTATTATTTTAGAACGTTTTTACACAGATTTTTTACTTCTTTTTGAGTTTGGGGAGAGCTTTTGCATCCATCTTGTAAGCTACTCCTTGGGTTAGAGATTCATCCTACTACAACTTTGGAGAAGATTTCTAAACCTTTTTTCTTATTTATCAATTCAATCATGTTTTCTTCTATATCTCTTTGTATTGTTTCTGTTGCTATGTGTGAGTAGTCTCATAGTTGGGTTTTAGGGTTCTAAGTGATAGTAGGATTTTTGCTATCAATTACCCTAATGAACTATCATGTCATTGCAGTACAATAGGTATCAATCCAATCAGGTGTGATGCTAGCAGATAGGATGCAGCAGATCAATTTAAGTCAAGCCAAGTAATAGGTTTTTATGTCTAACAACCTAAGTGAACAGAAAGCATTGACAGAAACTAAAACAAGAATATAAACTAAAATAAGCAATTAAGACTAACAGAAAGTAACAGAAGCTTCATAAGCTACAGAAACAGAGAATAGCAACAGAACAATCAGATAAACAAGAAGCTCCTAAGGATGGGAGTAATGGACTAGTGATTCCTCCTTAATCTACCTAGGTGTTTAACAAAACTCAAGCAGTGCTAATCCCTAGACAATAGGCTCATAAGCAATCAGATTCATTCTCATGACAAAAGACCTCAAGTTAAGCTAGTTCCAGACCTAACTCTCATTATCGAAATCTAACCTAACAGGCATTAAGATTCAGTCTATTAAAGCCAATAAACACTCTAGACAACTAATCCCTTAGGCTAGATATGTAAATCTCTGGAATTAGTTGGTTCAGACATTTCATCAAACACTTGGTGGATGTGGAAATATCTGGGTTCTAATTCCAATTGATCAAAGAGAATTAACATTAAGAACACTAATCCAGAAGGGATTCATAGAAATCTAAGCTTAAACGAACTAAGAGACTAAGGATTCCTCACTAATTTATCCCATCCTTAAGAACCCTAGAAAACTACTCAGAACTCATGAAGAACATCAAGAATATAAACCCAGAAATTCTTAAAACTTGTATAATCAGAAAGATAAGGATGAAGGGAGTAAGAAGTTTCAAAGAAGCAATAACAAAAACTCAATAGATTAGAAGAAATCTGGATTACAAAACTGGATGTTCTTGGTGGCTACAGAGAAAAACCCTAAGGAGAAATGTAATCCCCCTTGGGTAAAGACATAAGAGGGATATTTATAGTCTTAGTTCAAAATCCTAGTACAGAAACAGACAAAATAGCAAAGTCGGTGATCAAGCTTGATGTGCAAATCGAGCTCGCACATCGAGCTTGGCAAAGTCTCTAAAGATGGCTCCTTTGGCACATACTCGATTTGCACATGCAGCACTCATGTCGAGCGTGGCACCATTCTCTCTACTTCTCTTCTTAACGTCTCCACTCTTCTAACTTAATCCCAGCATTCACTTCCTACTTCCTACTCCTTGAGCACCTGATAACAAATCCAAATGCAAGAATGCATGCAATGCTAATGCAAAAGACACTTAAACATGCAAAGTATACACAAAAGGACTATGAATGACATGAATGAAGGGTGAAACAATGTTAAATGGGTGATAAATGTATGCTTAAAACAGGTAAAATATAGACATATCAACTCCCCAAAACTTAGTCTTTGCTTGTCCACAAGCAAACAAACAAGATTAAGCTGGAGAAGAGGTTTGAAGGTGGGGACTCAGAACCAAAACATGTTGATAGAAATGACAAAATCAATGTCCAAGTTAATAGTTCTAAAATGCAATGTGAGTGAGTTCTTTTTATAAAACTTTAGCCATACTCTTCACAACACAATCTGACTTCAGTCTCAACCTAGACATACATTCAAATCAACCAATCCCTTTAACATCCATTAACCAGAAACCGTGATTCAAGCTATGCATATTCAAAGAACTCATTTGGCTAAGGGAAAGGTTTAAGAGACAAATATGGTCCCTTCACATATGGTTTAAGCAATACATAACAGGTATCTCTCAAGAAATGACTGAGATTTAGAAGAACGCTAAAGGTAAGGGCCAACCTATGCATACAAGAATAGAATCCCATCTACCCAAAGATACAAAAGCCATTTCGGCCTTCCTATTTCTAAACCCAGAAGATGATCCTATTTCTACCCTTTTCACTTAAGGCATTCTTATTGCCTTGAACTCTTCTTCAATCAAGTCATTCTTTTTCTTTGTTTACATTATAAGGAGAGATTTTCTGAATTTGATGATTTCTAGCATATTCGGGTTTTCTTAGCAGCTATGGTTCTCTTTTCTTCTTATATCATAAGACATTCTAGGCTTTTTGCCCCTTCTTCTCTTTTACTTGCACAAAACCACTTTTCCTCCTTTTTTATACTCCCAAATCCTTTACTAGATCAACAACATATTCCCTTATTTTTTACTTTCCTCTCCTAAGAACTCTTAACCTTTTCTTTCTTTCACCCATTTTCTTTCTTTCTCAACCAAACCCCACACCTAGAATTAAGCTCCCACCTAGTCCTATCTAGTCCAAAAATCGTGAACTAGAACTACATAGGACACTATCCTTGTCGGCTCAAACCTAACACTTTCTACCTAGCTCAATCAGAAAAAGCCTCACACTCAGTAAATATTTATGGCTTGAAAGAAGGTTAGGCTATGGTATGGAAACTGTTCCAATAATGTTCTAATAATGGGAATCAGCTACTTGGATTAGCAAGAATGGTAAAATGGTGAAAGAGAATCCAAGTATGTATATGTGTATCCATGAGTTCAAATTCAATGCATAGACATGATAATTATGAGTCAAGTTCTGGTTCAAGTAGATAGGGAAATGCATCAAATCACAGCATGCTTCAATTCAGATAAGAATGTCAAATTGTGCATTCAAAGCATGGTGTTGTCTTATACTCAAACTCATTTAATATGCATCAGACAACTACTAACTTGGGCATTGAGGTTAATGAATCAGCATGCTTACAAGGTTATAATCATCATAATCCCCCAGTGCAAATACATCAATCCTAAATGAAACAACTAGACTCAATCTTAAAATGCAAATGCAACTACATGGACACACTCTTTTTCTGGATAATGTTTCGAAAATTTTCAAATTTTTATGGTTTTTCTATGCTTTAGATGATATGCAGACTCAAGTATGCAAATAAAAATAAGAGTCACAGAACACTTGATCAAATACGTCTTAAACTCTCTCCCAAACTTAAATTACACAGTCTCTTGTGTAATAAAAATGTAAAGGAAGGTTCAAGAAACAACAATAATTCTAATAAGGATGCAATGGTATGTACAGTGAATGGTTGGAGCTGTTACCTCAAGGCTGGGTGAAAAAGGAAGTGATTGAGTCCTCCATGCTCTGTCTGGTGTATGCAGGCTCGACGTCCAGATCGAGTGGGGTGGTCGAGCTTGGCTCCGACGCTTCACTCGAATAAACTGCTCGTCGTTTCCTCTGCCTTGGTTCATAAGAGGATGCCCTTGGGGGGTCTATGGAAACGTTTCGTCTAGGTGCTATGCTGCAAGACCCGCTTCTCCACAAGGCGATCGGTGGGAGGGTGATTTTACTGGAAGAAGACCCATTCAGCTTGTTTTGGAGCTCCTTGAATTGTCCCCTCATTTCCTTCATTGAGTCCTTCAGCTCTCTGACTATGTTCTTCAGTGCCGTGATTGTCTTGTCCTGGAACTTGTTCCATTTCTGGAGAAGACTTATTCTCTTGTAAGCTTCCTTCAAACTACGGCTCTGAGTTGGTGCAGTAGACTCCTCAAAGTAATACATATCGGGTTCAACTTCTATGTTTTCCTCGAAGGTAGCCTGAGCTTGTTGAGTGTTCGCTTGGGAGGAACCATAGAGGAGGTCAGATGGTGGCCAGAAATCGATGTTGCTCCCCATTCTAATCTTGGTGACGATCGTGCAAGGAAGGATGAGCTTGGCTTCTCTAGCTTCTGGGTGGGTGAACTTGTAGAGGTGCATCCCATTTACCTTTGTTCGGTCAAGGAACCTCATCTTTATCAGGTTTGGGACATCGATCCATCTTGGTGCAACTGCCATCTGCTCTGGATCGAAATCCACTCTGCAAGCGATTAAGATCGGTGTCCCTACTCCTCCAATGGATAGTTCTCCCTTGGTTATCATTCTGTGCATCTGGGCAGCCCAATCTTTGTACCTCAATAACTGGTCCAACAGCAAAATAGTGAGTATCGTGTCAGAGCGATCACCCTTCAAAACTCTCCCATCCTTTGTAGAATCCAGTATGCTCTTTAGTGCTTCATTAATCATTTGCAGCTCAGACTCGTTAATGGTCCCTGTGATTCTTCGTGCAAAGAAGGTGCTAGCCAGAGCTTTATGCATATAGCGGATCACCGGGCTTCTTATTTGGGTGCTTTTGGACCTGGACGAGGAGTAATCGCTTTCCCCTCCAATCATCTTCCATAGCGCCAAAAGTTCAGCCTTATCAAAGTCTGGGTTCACGTCCATCCCACTTGGGAAGCCAAATAACTTATCGAGCTGCTTGATGGTGAGAGTGAATGCTTGTTCTCGGATCGTAAAGCTTATGTATCCTACCCCTCCATCCGAATCAACCTCTGGTTCATTGTCGTAGAAGTGTACGTTCAGGGAGGCAAGGAAATGACAAGTCTCTTCTTTGTAAGCTTCGAAGTTGAAGCTCATGAAGGTGGCGAGGTTGCACATCTCGAACAAATACCCCACATCTCTGTGGATACCAAGCTCCTTCATGGTCTCTTGGTGAGGGTATCTAGTCCCTTTGAACTCCATGCCTAGGAAGATAGCAAGGAATTCTTCCTGAGTAAGCGTCTTCCTTAGCTTCCTCACGGACTTCTTAGCTTTCCCAGCTTCAACCGCTTCACCCTCACTATGGACAGCTTCATCAACCAGCTCTATTTGCCTCTTTCCTTGGGCAGTGTCGCTCTTCCTCTTAGAGTACTCTTTGGCAATATCCTCATCATCTTGGACCATGGGTTCTTTCCCTCGAGGTTGAGGTCCTCTTATTTCTGAGAATCTCCTTGCAAGAACCTCAGTGGATGGCTTTGGTGTTCTTTGCTGCTGTGGTGGGTACCTGAAATGTATTAAAATTTGGGAAGCATTAGGCGTATGCATATACTCGACATGCATATCGAGTTCTCAAATCGAGCTTGACAAAACACTTCTGAAACTTTTTGTCAAACTCGACTTGCAAGCTCGATGTGAATGTCGAGCTCTCCCCAAAAAAACAATAGATAAGCAGTAAACGAACTCAGCAGCACAATTTAAGAACAACCATCAAGCTATAATTCCAAAGAGCGAAAACGTTTATGCATATGAGCAAGGTTCAATTCCTAGTTCTATTTCAAGAACAATCAACCTCTAGCTCAGAAAAACCCTCAATTCCTTAGCATATTCAACCTAAAAACTAGGTCCATAAGTTCTATTATATCTAGCCTAAGGTCACAATCTACTAGTTTCTAGCAACGCAATCATGAATTTCCAGAAGACTCAAAAACAGATCGATTAAAGGATGATGGGGTTGAGGAAACTTACTTGGGTCGCCTTGAGAGCTTGAGCATGTTAATCATTGTCAAAACTAAGCAGAGTGGAGCTAAAGATGAAGATATTCTAGAGAACAAGAACTTTGAAAACCAAGAGCTAGAGAAAAATTATACTATGGAAAATTTTAAATGAGAGGTGAGTGAGTGAGATAGCAGCATGCTTGTCTATTTAAAGGAAATTGGGGGAATGAACCTGGACACAATAGCAAGAGAAAGGGGGAAAACAAGGGGAGCCTAGCTCCTAGTTGCATTCAAAATTCAAATTCAAGTTTAGGAGGGAACCTGGTTGAGCTCGAGTTGTGAGCTCGAGTTGGCTCATTAAGCTCGCATAATTTCGTTAAAAATTTGTTGGGCTCGATTTGCAAATCGAGCTTACAAATCGAGCTTGTAGCGTATCTGCACCCGTCACTTGCACTTCCTCTATTTCTTTTCGTCTCTTGCTCAAACACCTTCCCTGAGGCTTGACCACCTAAAATACTAAAACAAAATAGATCAAAAAGTCCTAAATCTAGAAACATTATGTACAAAGATACTCATGGGACTTCCTCCCAAGTGAGCTTGTTTTAAGTCTCTAAGCTTGACTCCACCTCCCGATTAGACCTTGAGCAGTTCACAAAGAGGAATTGAGGTCCCCTATGGAATGATACGATCTGCCATATAGGGCTTGAGTCTTTGCCCATTCACAGTGAATTCTGATCCCTCTTTACCGATCAGGGTGATGGCTCCATAAGGCAGCACCTCTTTGATGTTAAAAGGTCCTGACCATATTGACTTAAGCTTTCCTGGGAATAGCTTGAGTCTTGATTTGAAAAGGAGCACTTGATCACCAGCCTTGCACTCCTTTGGCAGAATCCTCTTGTCATGGAAAGCTTTCGTCCTTTCCTTGTAAACCCTGGAACTCTCATAGGCTTCAAGCCTGATCTCTTCCAGCTCGTGCAAATTCATTGCTCTTTTTTCCTGAGCTGCTTGGATGTCAAAGTTGAGAAGCTTCGTTACCTAGATGGCTTTGTACTCAATCTCCATTGGTAGGTGACATGCCTTCCCGTAGAGCAGCTGGAATGGTGTTCTCTCTATGGGAGTTTTGAATGCTGTTCTGTAAGCCCATAGAGTGTCATCGAGCTTGACTGACCAATCTCTTTTCGAAACTCCCACTACTCTTGCAAGAATAGCCTTTATCTGCTTGTTGGAGACTTCCACTTGGCCACTGGTCTGGGGGTGGTAAGGTGTTGCAACCTTATGCTTCACCCCATGTTTCTTTAACAGATTCTCAAACAGCTTGTTGATGAAGTGAGACCCTCCATCACTGATGACTACTCTTGGGATGCCAAATCTAGGGAAGATTATGCTCTTGAACATCTTCAGTACAACCTTAGCGTCGTTGGTTGGACAAGCAATGGCCCTGCTCGTTGCGCACGTGGCCCTCTTGATCACGTAGTACCCCAGCTTCATCCCTCACCAAAACAACCAAGTTATCCATTGCAGCAAGTTTCTTTGCTTTGCGGTTAGTGCGCTCAATTCTTGTTATGTCTTGGTTCGAAGGATTTGCAAGCTGAAGATCTTTGTTGCTCCTGGTTTTGCGATTAGGCATAAACCTGAAAAACAAAGAGAAAAGAAAAACAAGAAAAACGTAAGTAAATAAATAACAAACGAATCTAGACTAAAACCTAACAGAAATCTAATGGTGAAACAAGAGTCCCCGGCAACGGCGCCAAAATTTGATATGCTCAAATTATCCCTAGAGCTTACTCTCTCAAATTAAGAGATCGATGCAGTACTTAGGAGTCGAATCCACAGAGACTGTTGTTCACACAATAGATTAATAATTTGGGTTTTAGCTAAATAATGAATGACAAAATGTAAAACAAGCAATTAAAAGTAAATGTTGTGGTTTAAAGATATGGAAAATGCTAGACTTAGGGAAATTCTTCAGGAATTCAGAATTTTTAAACAGACATGCAATGCAGGGTTGGTTAAGAACCGCTCTTGAACTCAAACACAAAATTCAAACCAATCAACTTTCGTTGCAGAGATTATCTATGTCTATAACAGTGAATTCCAAATTTCTTTGCAAATTCAACAATCAAAACATGCATTAAATCCAAGTTCGATATGTTCACAAAATCCCTAAATCAAATGTCTTTGCAGATAGGAATTTTGCTCATCAAGGTTTAATTCAGGAAACCAATAACACTTTCGTGTCTACCAATTATCCTATGATCTAAATTCTAGATGATCAGTCTAGAAATAGCATTAATCTCAACCTAGATGAAGAACCATATGATAACCCTAACAGAACAAATCTAATTCAACAATTCATCCTATCCTTAGAAAAACCCTAAATCTAACAAGTGAATTACTCAGACATAATTAATGTAACACAAATCATAATCTGAATAAATTGCATAAAGATATAGATAAGGGAGTTCGAAATCTTCTCTCTACAATGATTCTGATCTGTTTCTCCCAACAAGCTCTCAAAAATCCAATTGCCAAAAGTCAAGTTAAGAGAGGTTCTAAAACTCTAAAAACAACTATTTATACTCTAAAACACGTCAGAGACTTGTCTTGCAATTAGGGAAAACTTCTGGGTCATTCTGTAATTCTTCAAAAGTCTTTAAAAACTCGTGTGCAACAAGTAGTGGCGACCGGTGTCGAGCGACACTAGGAGGCAGTGTCGATCGACACCAACATCCATCGTGATCTTCAACGTGCTCTTCTCAGCTACAGAATGCCAAATGCTTCCAATGATTCCAAAACGTACCTGAATCTACAATGACTCGATAAAGACGCAAAAAAACCAAAAAAACTCTAAAAACAGGACTTATATCATGGTTAAAAACCGTAAAAACCATGATATATCAACTCCCCCAGACTTAGCCTTTGCTTGCTCTCAAGCAAAACAGAAACTTAACCTGTGAAAGAAGTTTGCAAATCGCGGAAACTCCCTTTTCTCTTAAACCAATGCATTGAGCATTCAAACCAAAATCCATATACTCAACAGACCAATTCAAATCCAACCTCCATGTACTTCTCCGTAAGCTTTTCTGTACCCCAGATTCACCCCACAATTCCACAACAATTCCCATTAGCCTTCATCGCTGGGTCTCATCAATGAAATCAGTGCCAAGGACATTCTAGACTCATTCCCATTCAATACCATGACAAATTAGCCAACTTCCACATCTTTTTGTTACTCTTTCTCTCTCCCAGACTTGTTCTTTTCTCAACATCTTTTGTGTTGTCTCTCTTTTTTTTTATCTCAAAAGTGTAGGCGAATAACGGTATCATAGGAAATTTTCCTAACCTCGCTTCCAACTTTTGTGTGATCATTTCTTTTGAAGTAAAATAATGGGGTCGTTGGAAATTTTCCTATCCCTTTACTTTAAAGAAAATCATATCATCTTTTCTGCAAATAAACAAACTCTTTTTACTGAATAAGGGAGAGGAGTACCATTACTTTTTCAATTAGGCTTTTTGTTTGTCAGGTAAGAACGAGGAGTCAAGCCCTAAGAACACCAGCTGCATTGATGAGGTAAAAGGAAGAGCTCAGAAATTAGCTCCAACTTGTGTGGAAACTGTTGCAAAACATGGGTCTCTCTAGAATACTGATCAGCTTTTGGATTTTTCATTAGTCGCATCTGAACTAAATCTGCATCATTAATCACTCAATCACATAGAATAAGAAGAAAGATCGTAATTCCCTAACCAGTTTTGACTCAATAAAACAAACAGAATTGGACTCGACTCAATAAAACCAAAATAAGAACAACAAAATAAATACAATGTCAGCGACTACCTCCCCCAGACTTGAGAATCACTGTCCCCAGTGATACCAAAGTAAGTGGTGGTAAAAGAAAGAAATCAAATGGAACAATATGGAGTTAAGAGAGTCATGGAATAACCTGGGCCTGGTGTCGAACGACACCCATCGTTGGTGTCGATCGACACCAAGTGCATATCGTCTGGTGGTGTAATTGGAAGTCGGTGTCGAGCGACACTACGAGTGAGTGTCGATCGACACCATGTCTGTTTGCAGAAACGAGTTCTAGCAAGAAACATTGAATTATAGATCTAAATCCAAAAAGCACTGTAAACACGCACACACAGATCAAAAGCAATAATAAAGAACAGCATAAATCCATACATAATCTAAATAGTAGCTGACAGACTGACTCAAAGAAAGAAAAATGACTAAAAGGAAAAGTAAAAATAAGAGAAAAGAAAAAGAACCATGACCAAACGAATGACTAATCCTCATCTGTAGCCTCATCATCAGAAGGAGTGGGTGCACGGGGAAGGGGAGCAGACCTGGTCGAGGGACGCACACAACCGCAGCGAGATAACCTGGAGATCGCCTGCCATATGCTCTGAAAGGACAATACCATCTCGGACCATGAAGTGACACTTTTCCCAATTCAGAACTAGATGCTTTTCTTCGCATCGAGCAAGCACCTTACATAAGTTGTCCAGGCAGTCTTTAAAAGAGGACCCATAAACAGAGAAGTCATCCATAAAGACTTCCATGTAGTCTTCGATCATGTCAGTGAAGATCGACATCATACATCGCTGAAAGGTCGCAGGAGCATTACAAAGTCCAAATGGCATCCTGCGGTATGCAAAAGTACCATAGGGACAAGTAAAAGTGGTCTTCTCCTGGTCGTCTGGATGGATAGGAATCTGAAAGAACCCTGAATACCCATCAAGGAAGCAGTAGTAAGAGTGACTAGCTAACCTTTCCAGCATTTGGTCAATGAAGGGTAGAGGGAAATGGTCTTTCCTGGTCGCAGCATTCAACTTTCTGTAATCAATGCACATCCTGTGGCCTGTCACTGTTCTTGTAGGGATCAGCTCATCCTTGTCATTCTTAACCACTGTAACCCCTCCTTTCTTAGGAACCACATGCACTGGACTAATCCAATTGCTGTCTGAGATAGGATAGATGATACCAGCTTCCAGCAACTTCATGATCTCCTTCTTAACAACCTCCTTCAGATTCGGGTTTAGCCTCCTCTGATGCTCAACTGACGACTTTGTCTCATCCTCGAGATAGATCCTATGCATGCACAAATCTGGAGAGTACCTGCAATGTCATCAAGAGAATAGCCAAGAGCTTTGCGAAACTTGCGCAGCTTAGTTAGCAATAAAGTGAGCTCTGTGTTGTTTAAAGAAGCATTCACAATGACAGGGTAAGAAGAGTTTTCACCAAGAAAAGCGTACCTTAGCCCTGCAGGGAGTTGTTTGAGATCAACCTTAGGAGCTTTCTCTGGACTCCAATCACTAACAGTGGCAACCTTTTCAGAAGTTGCAATACACTCCTCTGTACCTGTTGACTGCGTCATCTGGTCGCTTGTTTCCATTAGCCTGACATACCCAGCAGCAATGTCATCTAAATGCTCTGTTTCCTCTGTAGGAGTGAGCAACGCCCTTTCCAAAGGGTCCTCAGGGTGCATCTCGTGGAAAATCTCCTGAGCAAGGTTGGATAATGTATCCACATAGAAGGTCTGCCCATCAATGGTAGGTCTCTTGACTAGCTTATCCATGTCAAAGTTCATCACCAAGTCGCCCACATTCAGCCCAATCCGTCCTTTCCTTACATCAATGATGGCACCTGCTGTAGCCAAGAAAGGTCTTCCTAAAATCAGAGGGTCCTTAGGTTCTTCCTTATATTGCAGAACCACAAAGTCAGTGGGAATGAGACAATCCCCTATCGTTATTGGAACATCCTCAAGCACACCATCCGGAATCCGAACAGAACGATCAGCTAGTATAAGCGTGATCCGGGTTGATTGGAAATCAGTCATCCCAAGGTTGACTGCAACAGAACGAGGCATCAAATTGACACTAGAACCCAAATCACACAAAGAACGTGCAAACCTGTCAGAGAAGATGTTGCAGTCCAAAACAAAGCTTCCAAGGTCTGGGAGTTTGGCCGGAATCTTGTTCTGGATAACAGCGCTAACATGAGCAGAAATCATCATCACACTTTGCTCAACATTCATATCCTTGGTCACCATCCGCTTCACATACCGTTTGATTACAGGAGAAGTCTTTACAGCATCAATCAAAGGGATCTCAATGATGAGCTTATCCATCATGGCCTTGCATCTGGCATCTTCCAACTCCTGTTTAGACTTCCTGGGGTTCCTAGGAAAAGGAACCTTAGGCTTGTATATTCGTTCTGTAACCTGAAGAAGAATGTCGCCTGATCTTGGGTGAGAGTGCTCATGGTGTCGAGCGACACCAGAGGAGTGTCGCTCGATACTGGTCGTTAGTGTCGACACCGTGGTATCGATCATGGTCGATTTTGGTCCGTCATACGTCGTTTTCTTCGGAGTTGCGACTGGTGTCGATCGACACATAGGGTTGGTGTCGATCGACACTGGTCGTTGATCACCAGACACTTCATCTTCCACATCCTCCAACTCCTGGAGTTCGTCTGTGGTGAGAGGCTTCAACACAGGTTGAAGGGTCTTGCCACTTCTCAACGAGATGGCATTACAGGGATGCTTAGGGTTGGCATCGGTCCTTCCTGGAAGGAATCCTTCTTCTTGCTTTACAGACCCAGCAGTCTGAGCAACCTGAGTATCCAGCTTCTTGACATGCGTGCTCAAAGCTTCAAACTTCCCATTCAGGTCTGTGTACAGAGCATCAATCTTCCCATTAAAGTCTACTGTAATCTTCTGTTGACCTTCCAAAATCTGTTCTAGCATAGCTTTGACATCGCTGTCTTGAGTTGGTGGAGCAGGTTTCTGGTAGGAAGAGTTCCCATAGTTTCTGCTGAAACTGCTGGTTGGATAAGGCTTTTGATAGTCTGACCGTGGAGGGTAGGCTGAAGAGTTCTGATTACCTGTAAAGTTCGACCGCTGATTGTTGCCACTGTAGCCTCTGTTCCCGTGGTAGTTACCATACCGCTGACCTTGAAACCCAGTCTGATTGACAAACTGCACTTCTTCTTCTGATCGTCCATCTGGCTCAAAGGTCTCAACTTCTGCAGCAAAATGAACAGACTTCTTACCAACGAAGAGGTTGTGAACTGAATCCAACTTAGCCTTGACCTCAGCAATCTGACCACCCTCTGAATTGCTTGCTAGCTTCTTCCTTTCAAACTCAGCATTCTTCGTGCTGTTACTTGAAGCTAAGTTCTCAATCAAAGTGATTGCATCCTCTGGATATCTGGTGTTGAAGTTGCCATTACTCCCAGCATCAAGAGCCATCTGATACCTCCAATCCACGCCTCTGAACAAGATTCCCAGCAACTGAACCTCACTGAACCCGTGATGCGGACAGTCTCTCTGATAAGCCCTGAATCGCACCCAAGCAGCCTTGAATGCTTTAGCAGATTGTTGAGAAAAAGTTGAGATCTTTGTTCTCGCATCTTCTGACCTTGCATCATCATAGAAGTTGTTCAAAAATGCATTCTTTGTCTCCCACCAAGTCGTCAGAGATCCTGGCTTCAATTGTTTGAGCCAGTAAGCAGCTTTCCCACCAAGAGAGTAGGGGAAAAGTTTGCAGAAGAGGAAATCAGTTGAGACCCCATTAGCCTTGATGCTTGTAACGAGATCCTCAAACCTCTCAATATGATCCATGGGTTGCTCATGAGGAAGACCATGGAAGGGATGCTGGCCCATAAGAGTGAAGTAGGCGGGTTTTAGCTCTAAGTCATTCCTCTGAAAAGGTGGGGGAATGATCGCAGATCGATTCGCGTAGAACTGATCTGGCCTGTTGTAGTCCCCTAGTGTCCTGCCACGAGCAACCTGAGCAGCTGCAGCAGCTGCAGCAGCAGCCTGGAATTCTGGAGCTTCAATAGCCGGTGGCTGTCGAGCGACACCAGCAGGGTGTCGATCGACACCAACGGCGGGTTCGGGCACCACATTGTCCTCAGCATCAAGTTTTTGGCCCTGCTCCTTGCGCACGTGGCCCTCTTGATCACGTAGTACCCCAGCTTCATCCCTCACCAAAACAACCAAGTTATCCATTGCAGCAAGTTTATTTGCTTTGCGGTTAGTGCGCTCAATTCTTGTTATGTCTTGGTTCGAAGGATTTGCAAGCTGAAGATCTTTGTTGTTCCTGGTTTTGCGATTAGTAAACAAAGAGAAAAGAAAAACAAGAAAAACGTAAGTAAATAAATAACAAACGAATTTAGACTAAAACCTAACAGAAATCTAATGGTGAAACAAGAGTCCCCGGCAACGGCGCCAAAATTTGATATGCTCAAATTATCCCTAGAGCTTACTCTCTCAAATTAAGAGATCGATGCAGTACTTAGGAGTCGAATCCACAGAGACTGTTGTTCACACAATAGATTAATAATTTGGGTTTTAGCTAAATAATGAATGACAAAATGTAAAACAAGCAATTAAAAGTAAATGTTGTGGTTTAAAGATATGGAAAAGCTAGACTTAGGGAAATTCTTCAGGAATTCAGAATTGTTAAACAGACATGCAATGCAGGGTTGGTTAAGAACCGCTCTTGAACTCAAACACAAAATTCAAACCAATCAACTTTCGTTGCAGAGATTATCGATGTCTATAACAGTGAATTCCAAATTTCTTTGCAAATTCAACAATCAAAACATGCATTAAATCCAAGTTCGATATGTTCACAAAATCCCTAAATCAAATGCCTTTGCAGATAGGAATTTTGCTCATCAAGGTTTAATTCAGGAAACCAATAACACTTTCGTGTCTACCAATTATCCTATGATCTAAATTCTAGGTGATCAGTCTACAACTAGCATTAATCTCAACCTAGATGAAGAACCATATGATAACCCTAACAGAACAAATCTAATTCAACAATTCATCCTATCCTTAGAAAAACCTTAAATCTAACAAGTGAATTACTCAGACATAATTAATGTAACACAAATCATAATCTGAATAAATTGCATAAAGATATAGATAAGGGAGTTCGAAATCTTCTCTCTACAATGAGTTCTGATCTGTTTCTCCCAAGAAGCTCTCAAAAATCCAATTGCCAAAAGTCAAGTTAAGAGAGGTTCTAAAACTCTAAAAACAACTATTTATACTCTAAAACACGTCAGGGACTTGTCTTGCAATTAGGGAAAACTTCTGGGTCATTCTGTAATTTTTCAAAAGTCTTTAAAAACTCGTGTGCAACAAGTAGTGGCGACCGGTGTCGATCGACACCAACATCCATCGTGATCTCCAACTTGCTCTTCTCAGCTACAGAATGCCAAATGCTTCCAATGATTCCAAAACGTACCTGAACCTACAATGACTCGATAAAGACGCAAAAACACCAAAAAGACTCTAAAAACAAGACTTATATCATGGTTAAAAACCGTAAAAACCATGATATATCAGAACCATACACAAAAAGTCATCCATGAATACCTCCACCATCTCCTCTATCAAATCTGAAAAGATAGAGGTCATACACCTCTAAAAGGTAGCAGGTGCATTACAGAGACTAAACGGCATTCTCCTGTAGGCAAATGTTCCATAAGGGCAGGTAAATATAGTTTTTTCCTGGTCATTAGGATGTATGGGAATCTGAAAGAACCCACTATATCCATCTAGGAAACAATAATAAGGATGGTTTGCAAGCCTCTTTAGTATTTGATCAATAAATGGCAATGGGAAACGATCTTTCCTAGATGCAGCATTCAGTTTCCTGTAGTCTATGCACATCCTATGGCCAATAATTGTTCTAGTGGGAATAAGCTCATCATATCATTTTTCACCACAGTTATACCACCCTTTTTAGGAACACAATGCACAAGGGATATCCAAGTGCTATCAGAAATAGGATAAATAACACCAGCTTCTAACAACTTAAGAATTTCTTTTTTAACAACCTCCTTCAAATTTGGATTCAATCTTTTCTGAGGTTCAATGCTAGCATATGATTCGTTTTCAAGATTAATTATATGAGTGCATAAGCTAGGTGAAATTCTTTTGATGTCATCCATTGAATATCCTATAGCTCTTCTAAACTTCTTAAGTTCAGTCAACAGCAATTGCAATTCATCATCATTGAGTTCAGCATTCACTATGACTGGAATGGTAGAATTAGGGCCTAGAAAGGCGTATCTTAGCCCTTTAAGAAGTGGTTCGAGGTCCACCTTAGGTGCTTTAAGTTCTGCCCAATCATCTGATGTAGGATGGCCTAGCTCGAGTTGCATGTTGAGCTTGCTGGTCGAGTCTGAGCAGTGTGGTCGAGTTCAGGTCGAGCTCGATGTGCAAATCGAGCTTGAGCTGAATGTTCTCCAATTACTGCTACAACCTCTCTTTCTGCCCCAACCAAATCCTCAATCAATTCTGGCTTTTCTACTGCTCTGTGTGAGTCTAACAGTATCTCATAACCAAAGGTTTCTTTGTGTAGATACCCGGCTTCACCACTCTTGGTCAAAGTAGTCTAAAGATGGTCTTCTTCATTGAGTTCTTCCAGCAGTTCATTAGCAAGTTGATCCATCTCTTCAATCCAGAAAAGCTGACCGTTTATTGTAGGTTTTTTCATGGCGTCTCTGATGTCAAACTTCATTTTGAGGTCTTTTCCCAGGTTCAGCTCAATCTTTCCTTTCTTGACATCTATAATTGCTCCAGCTATAGCTAGGAAAAATCTTCCCAATATTAGAGGATCTCTTGGTTTCTCATCCATTTCTAGTACTACGAAGTCTGTCGGGATATCCACATATCCAATCCTCAGAGGTAGATCTTCCAGAACGCCGTGTGGTATTCTAACCGATCTATCAGCCAAGACCAGAGATATGTTGCAAGCCTTGTACTTACTGAACCCCAATCTCTTGGCTACTGAAAGCAGCATAAGGCTTATTGAAGCTTCAAGATCGCAAAGACAGTTCTTAAAGCTCAACGACCCTAAGGAGCTGGGCAAAGTGAAACAACCGGGGTCACCTAACTTCTGGATCACCCTCTTCTGTACGATAACACTGCATTCTTCACTTAGCACTACCATTCCCTGAAGTTCCTTAACCCTTTCTGTCAATGTATCCTTCAGAAACTTTTAATATGGAGGTATCAGCATGAAAGCATCTAATAGAGGCATCTTAACTTCAATTTCACTCATCTGCTTGTCAAAGAGAGCCTTATACTTCTCCATTTTCTCTTGCCTGAATCTACTCAGAAATGGAAGCTTAGGCTTGTATGGAGGAGGAACAAAGCATCTTTTTTTTTCTTTGCTTCAGTTAGTTTCTCAGCAGCAAGAGTATGCACTCGATTAACAACTCGATCATGCACTTGAGTGGCGTGATCGAGTTTTTCTTTCTGTACTTCATCTTGACACAAATCCGTCCGACCTGGTCTTCACTGTCCTTAGTGACTAGAGTAGGTCTTTGTCTGGCAGGCAGCTCTCTTCCACTCCTTAATGTTATGGCATTAACAAATTCCTTGGGATTTTGGATTGATTTCCCAGGTAGTTGTCCGGTTGGCCGTAGAGAAGAAGTAGATGCAGAGTTGCTTTCCAAGTATTTGAGCTTTGAGTTCAGTGTCTCGAATTTGCTATTAAGATCATTGTAAGTGCAATCCATCTTGGTGTGTACTTCTGCAAGCTTTTTAGACATCTCCATTGCACTAGATGCCTGACCTTGAAGAATCTGCTGTAGCATAGTCTTCATGTCTTGATCCTGGTTGGTAGGTGGTTGTGCTCGTGGAGGTTGAAAACCTGGTGGACCCATTACTCCGTACTGTTGGTAACCGCCCTGAAACTGCTGCTTAGGGACATAGCCTATATTCTGATTATATGGGACGAAAGGTTTGCTCTGAGGTTGTTGTTGCTAAGGAGGGTAGACTTGATCTTGTGGGTTTGCCACATTTGTACTCCTATAAGACAAGTTGGGGTTGGTCTTATAGTTGTTGTATCCTTTGTTGTAGCCACCCTGGTTCTGAATGTAGCTAATATCTTCCAGCTGATCACTCCACCCATCCTGAACCTGAAGTTGCTCCTCATCACATACAAAGTGAACCTGAGCTTGTTTACCGAGCTTGTCATTCAGAGTTTTGATCTCCCTCCTATGTTTATCATCAGAATCATTACTCCCCCTGATGCTTCTATCGTAGTCTTCATTATAGTTCCCATTAGATTGAGCAAGGTTCTCTACTAACTCCCAACCTTCATCAACATCCTTATTCAGGAAATTGCCATTGCTTGCAGTATATAGAAGCATTCTGATTTTTGGAAGAACCCCTTTGTAAAGTGTGCTGAGAAGGGACTCATTGCTGAATCCATGATGAGGGCACTGAGATTGGTAGCCCTTGAATCTCTCCCAAGCTTCACAGAAAGTTTCTCCATTTCGCTGAGCAAATCCTGAGATCTCATTCCGAAGTCTAGTTGTTCTTGAGTTAGAGAAGAACTTAGCAAGGAAAACTCTCTTGCAGTCATCCCAGAAGGTAATTAATCCCTGAGGGAGAGTCTTCTCCCACTGATGGACTTTATCACCAAGGGAGAATGGAAAAAGTCTCAGCTTGAATCCATCCTCACTAACTCCATTAATCTTGGTAAGGCTGCAGAGCCTGTCAAACTCATCAAGATGATCAAGTGGGTCTTCCATAGGTAATCCATGGAACTTGTTGCTCTGAACCATTGATATCAAGCCACAATTGATCTCGAAGTTATTGTTTTGGATAGCAGGAGGTACGATCCCATGCCTCTGAGTGTGAGTGCTAGGGGCATCACCAGCTCCAATGTATCTTGGCCTTCTCTACTGAGGTCCCTATGGGTCATCCATGCCTACTAGATCATGTTGATCGACTCTGTTGTTGTATCTTTGTTCTTTCGATTCGCATGGTAACCGGTTGATATTTTCAAGGTAGTGAAGGAGATTGTCGTTGCCTTTCGATCTAGTGTGCATAAAACCCAGAGGCTGGACTCGATGTGTGTACTCTATTTAAAGTGAAAAAGAACTTGAACTTAAGTGATATGAAATCCTAAATGTAACAAAGAAACACCCAATCGGCAACGGCGCCAAATTGATAGTAGGATTTTTGCTATCAATTACCCTAATGCACTATCATGTCATTGCAGTACAATAGGTATCAATCTAAACAGATGTGATTCTAGCAGATAGAATGCAGCAGATCAATTTAAATCAAGCCAAGTAGTAGGTTTTTATGTCTAATAACCTAAGTGAATAGAAAGCATTAACAGAAACTAAAACAAGAATATAAACTGAAACAAGCAATTACGACTTACAGAAAGTAACAGAAGCTAACAGAAGTTTCAGAAGCTACAGAAGCTACATAAACAAAGAATAGCAACAGAACAATCAGATAAACTAGAAGCTCCTAAGGATGGGGGTAATGGACTAGTGATTCCTCCTTACTCTACCTAGGTGTTTAACAAAACTCAAGCAGAGCTAATCCCTAGACAATAGGCTCACAAGCAATCAGATTCATTCTCATGATAAAAGACCTCAAGTTAAGCTAGTTGCAGACCTAACTCTCATTAGCGAAATCTACCCTAAAAGGCATTAAGATTCAGTCTATTAAAGCCAATTAACACTCTAGACAACTAATCCCTTGGGCTAGATATGTAAATCTCTGGAATTAGTTGGTTCAGTCATTTCATCAAACACTTGGTGGGTGTGGAAATGTCTGGGTTCTAATTCTAATTGATCAAAGAGAAATTAGCATTAAGAACACTAATCCAAAAGGGATTCATAGAAATCTAAGCTTAAACGACCTAAGAGACTAAGGATTCCTCACTAATCTATCCCATCCTTAAGAACCCTAGAAAACTACTTAGAACTCATGAAAAACATCAAGAATACAAACCCAGAAATTCTTAAAACTTGCATAGTCAGAAAGATAAGGATGAAGGGAGTAAGAAGTTTCAAAGAAGCAATAACAAAAACTCAATATATTAGAAGAAATCTGGATTACAAAACTGGATGTTCTTGGTGGCTACAGAGAAAAACCCTAAGGAAAAACGTAATCCCCCTTGGGTAAAGACATAAGAGGGATATTTATAGTCTTAGTTCAAAATCTTAGTACAGAAACAGACAAAATAGCAAAGTCGGTGATCAAGCTCGATGTGCAAATCGAGCTCGCACATCGAGCTTGGCAAAGTCTCTAAAGATGGCTCCTTTGGCACAGACCCGATTTGCACATGCAGCACTCATGTCGAGCTTGGCACCATTCTCTCTACTTCTCTTCTTAACGTCTCCATTTTTCTAACTTAATCCCAGCATTCACTTCCTACTTCCTACTCCTTGAGCATATGATAACAACTCCAAATGCAAGAATGCATGCAATGCTAATGCAAAAGACACTTAAACATGCAAAGTATACACAAAAGGACTATGAATGACATGAATGAAGGGTGAAACAATGTTAAATGGGTGATAAATGTATTCTTAAAACAGGTAAAATATTGACATATCACTAAGTAGGGGTTCTTTGTTTGATGGTTAGATCGATTGTATGGGTTCTTATCCTTAGGGTTCTTTGATTCACAAGTTCTTAATGCTAGAATAGGATTGATCTCCCTGTTGTAGATTCTAGGTTTTTCAATGCATCAAAAGTGTTATAGATAGCTTGAACTAATTTGAATTAAGCAACTTATGTCTAGCCAATGAGAGTTGATGTTGGAACGCGTTGTGAACTTAGTGAACCTGATTTCGAATGCGAATTTGGCTAGGTGGCTTTAAACGAGAGTTTGTTGTAAAATACTCTGAAATACCCTGTAATCCAATGCTTTAATCTTATTGTTTAATCGATTTTATTTCTTTGCGTCTTTCATTTTACTAGACTGAAAATATACAACCATTCTTTTGCTTTAGCTAATTTCAAATCTATAATCTTTAGAGTACTATTGGTCCTTGTGGATCGACCCCGTATATACTACATTGCAATTAAGTGTATCGGATATTACTCGAGCAATCAAGTTATTGATCGATCCGTGTTCAACACATCCGACCTAGGGCTGTCGGATCGATCGGTCCATTATATGGATCGATCGATCAGTGTTCACCGAGCTCGACCTGAGGTTATCAGATCGATCGATCTAACACCTAGATCGATCGATCCACATGTAAGTACGTAAAATTACTTAAATTCGACCGGTTTTAACCTGATCAATCGACCATAATCGATCTGTTCTTCTTCTTCTTTCTTCTCTCATTCGCGACAAGCGATTCTTAAACTCCCTCTATCTTCTTCGGTTCTGTTTTTAACAATTTTTGGTTCTAATCCACTCGATTTTTCGAACTTTATCTGTTTCCAGTATCTGGTTTCTTGATATAAGAAGGTATGAGCTTCAATTTTACGATTTTCAGTTTGACCCCTATCCTATTGTGTTGTTTTGATTGATGCTTTGATGCTAGATTATAGTCTAGAATGGTTAGAGGAACTCAAATATTGCTTGTAGTTGATGGTTATGAGCGATTTTGAATTTAAGGTTTCCAACATGTGTAGAAATCGCCCATGATTAGGAATTGCTAAGGGGAATCGAATTTGATGTTTATGTGTTGGTTTAAATGAGTTGCGATTGGGGTTAGGAAGTTGTTTATTGATATTGAGATTTAAAACTTTGATTTTTTGACTAACTTGCGTGATGCATATCTTCTGTACGTATGAGACAATCAAAGAGCTACGGGAATACCTTGGCTGCAAGACGGGCGTTCTTTTAATTCCCAAAAGCACGTGCCCAACAATGCAGCCTCATGATATATCATGGTTTTTAAGGTTTTTAACCATGATATAAGTCCTGTTTTAGAGTCTTTTTGGTGTTTTTGAGTCTCTATCGAGTCATTCTAGGTTCAGGTACGGATTTGACTCATTGGATGCATATTGGGATGATTGGAAGCATTTAGCATTCTATAGCTGAGAAGAGCAATTTGGAGATCACAATGGATGTTGGTGTCGATCGACACTGTCTCCTAGTGTCGCTCGACACCGGTCGCCACTATTTGTTGCACACGAGTTTCCAAAGAACTTTTGAAGAATTACATAATGATCCAGAAGTTTTTCCTAATTGCAAGACAAGTTCCTGACGTATTTTAGAGTATAATTAGTTGTTTTTAGAGTTTTAGAACATATCTTTTACTTTTGACATTGGATTTTGAGAGCTTGTTGGGAGAGACATATCAGAACTCATTGTAGAGAAAAGATTTCGAGCTCCCTTTATTTCTACTCCTGTTTTAATGCAATTTATTCAGATTATGATTTGTTTTACATTGATTATGTCTGAGTAATTCACCTGTTAGATTTAGGTTTTTTCTAGGGTTAGGATGAATTGTTGAATTGGATTGTCTGATAGGGTCATCATATGGTTCTTCATCTAGGTTGAGATTAATGCTAGTTCTAGACTGATCACCTGGAATTTAGATCATAGGATAATTGGTAGACACGAAAGTGTTATTGATTCCCTGAATAAACCCTGATGAGCAAAATACCTATCTGCAAAGACATTTGATTTAGGGATTTTGTGAACATCTCAAACTTGGATTTAATGCATGTTTTGATTGTTGAATTCGCAAAGAAATTTGGGATTCACTGTTATAGACATAGATAATCTCTGCAACGAAAGTTGATTGATTTGAATTTTGTGTTTTGAGTTCAAGAACGGTTCTTAACCAACCATGCACTGCATATCTGTTTAACAATTCTGAATTCCTGAAGAATTTCCCTAAGTCTAGCATTTTCCATATTTGAATTCATAACTTTTACTTTTGTTTTGCTAGTTTACATTTCGTTATTTACTATTTAGCTAAAATCAAAACTTCTAATCTATTGTGTGAACATCAGTCTCTGTGGATTCGACCCCTAAGTATTGCACTGATCTCTTAATTTGAGAGAGTAGCTCTGGGGATAATTTGAGCATATCAAATTTTGGCGCCGTTGCCGGGGACTCTTGTTTCACCATTAGATTTCTGTTAGATTTTAGTCTAAATTCTTTTGTTACTTATTTACTTACGTTTTTATTGTTTTTCTTTTCTCTTTGTGTTTCAGGTTTATGCCTAATCGCAAAACCAGGAGCAACTGATATGCTCAAATTTACCCTTGAGCTACTCTCTCAAATTAAGAGATCACTGTAGTACTTAGGGATCAAATCCACAGGGACTTATGTTCACACAATAGATTAACAGTTTGAAAATATAGCTAAATAGAAGAAACTGTAAAAATTAAAATAGCAAGAGAATTAAAATCGGGTTATAAGATAAATGGGAGAAAAGCTAGGCTTAGGGAAATTCTCAGAAAATTCAGAATTGCAGAACAAAACAATTATCAGGATTGTAATTAAGAACCATTCTAGAACTCAAATCACTAATGTAAAATCAACCAACTTTCGTTGCGAATATTATCTATGCCTAAATTTTAGAATCCCAAGCATCAAAGTTCAGGTTTGATATGTTCACAAAATCCCTAAACCAAATTTCTTTGCGAATAGGGTATTTTGCTCATCTAAGATAGTTCAGGCAATCAATTACACTTTCGTGTCAACTAATCAACCTAAGATCAGATTCTAGGTAGCTAAGCTAGAATAAGCAATAAACACAATCTAGATGAAGAACTCTATAGATTCAATCCTAATAATCTAACAACCTAACAATTCATGAATTCCTTTGAAAACCCTAAACCTAACGGGGAGATTACTCAGACATGATAAATGAAACACAAATCATGAATGAAATAATTTGCATTAAGAAAATCAAAAGAAGAAGAAAAGAGTTTAGAAATCTTATCCAAAAATCCTTGAAGAAGTGGCTCCTCAAAAATCAAGTCTTCTCAAGCATAGGTCTAAACAATGACCTTAAAATCCTATAAATAGTCTAAAACACGATTTGGGCTTTATTTGTAAACAGGGAACACTTCTGGGCAGAATTTGCAATTCTTCAAAACTTCAAAAAGATTGGAATTTCGATTGCCGTCAGATATTGGTGTCGACCGACACTAATGGCTAGTGTCGATCGACACTCACACCAATTTTGCTCTCCGAGTTTGTTTCTTCAGCGTAGCTTCTCGGCTTGCTCCAAAACGTCCCATAATCTCCAAATAAGTCCAAAACGTTCTTAGACCTGCAATGACTCGATAGAGACACAAAAACACCAAAAAGACTCTAAAAACAGGACTTATATCATGATTAAAAACCGTAAAAACCATGATATATCAGCAACAAAGATCTTCAGCTTGCAAATCCTTCCAACCAAGACATAACAAGAATTGAGCGTACAAACCGCAAAACAAAGAAACTTGCTGCAATGGATCACTTCGTTGTTTTTGTAAGGGATGAAGCTGGGGTACTACGTGATCAAGAGGGCCACGTCCGCAACGAGCAGGGCCAGAAAATTGATGCTGAGGGCAATGTGGTGCCCGAACCCGCCATTGGTGTCGATCGACACCAACAGGGTGTCGCTCGACACCAACCTGCCATTGAAGCACCGGATGTGCAGGCTGCTGCTGCTGCGGTTGTTCGTGGTAGGACACTAGGAGACTACAACAGGCCAGATCAGTTCTATGCGAATCGATCTACGATCATTCCCCCACCTTTTCAGAGGAATGACTTCGAGCTGAAACCTGCGTACTTCACTCTCGTGGGACAGCATCCTTTCCATGGTCTTCCTCATGAACAGCCCATGGATCACATTAAGAGGTTTGAGGACCTCGTTACAAGCATTAAGGCTAATGGAGTCTCTACTGATTTCCTCTCTGCAAACTCTTCCCTTACTCTCTTGGTGGAGAAGCAGCTAACTGGCTCAAGCAATTAAAGGCAGGATCTCTGACAACTTGGTGGGAGACCAAGAATGCATTTTTAAACAACTTCTATGATGATGAACGGTCAAAGGACGCGAGAACAAAGATCTCTACTTTTTCTCAATAACCTGCTGAAGCAGTCAAGACTGCTTGGGTGCGATTCAGAGCTTATCAGCGAGATTGCCCACATCATGGGTTTAGTGAGGTTCAATTACAAGGAATCTTTTTCAGAGGCGTGGATTGGAGGTATTAGATGGCTCTGGATGCTGCGAGTAATGGCAAATTCAACACCAGATATCCTGAGGATGCAGTCACTTTGATTGAGAACTTAGCTTCGAGCAACAGCACGAAAAATGCTGATTTTGAGAGAAAGAAGCTAGCAGGAAACACTGAAGGTGGTCAGATTGCTGAGGTCAAGGCCAAGTTGGATTCAGTTCACAACTTCCTTGTGGGTAAGAAGTTTGTTCACTTTGCTGTCGAGGTTGAGCCTTTGAGCTAGAAGGAAGATCTGAAGAAGAAGTGCAGTTTGTCAATCAGGCTGAGTTTCAAGGTCAGAGGTACGGTAACTATCAAGGAAACAGAGGCTACAGTAGAAACGGTCAGCGGTCTAACTTTGCAGGTAATCAGAACTCTTCAGCTTATGCTCCATGGCCAAACTATCAGAAGACTTATCCGAACAGCAGCTTCACCAGAAGCTATGGCAATTCCTCATACCAGAAACCTCCTCTGCAAACACCAGAGAGCAATGTTAAATCCATGTTAGAGCAGATTCTAGAGGGTCAACAGAAGATTACAGTGGACTTCAATGGCAAGATTGATTCTCTATACACTGACTTGAATGGGAAGTTTGAAGCTTTAAGCACCCATGTCAAGAAGCTGGATACTCAGGTTGCTTAGACTGCTGGGTCTGTAAAGCAACAAGAAGGATTCCTTCCAGGAAGGACTGATGCAAATCCTAAACATCCCTATAATGTCATCTTGTTGAGGAGTGGAAGGACCCTTCAACCTGTGTTGAAGCGTCTCACAACAGAAGAACTCCAGGAGTTGGAGGATGTAGATGATGATGAGTCCGGTGATCAACGACCAGTGTCGGTCGACACCACCACTATGTGTCGATCGACACCAGTCGCATTTCCTGAGAAATTGACGTATGACGGAGAGTAATCGACCATAGTCGACACCGAGGACTCGACATATGGCAATAGTGTCGATCGACATTACAAGGGTGTCGATCGACACCTTCCAGAAGATAAAGAGAATTCTATGTCTGACGGACCAGAGTCGACCAAGATCGACACTGAGGTGTCGACACTAACAACCAGTGTCGATCGACACTATACTGGTGTCGCTCAACACCCTGAGCGATCACAACCAAAATCAATCGACATTCCTCCTCTAGTCATAGAACGGGTATACAAGCCTAAGGTTCCTTATCCTAAGAACCCTAGGAAGTCTAAGCAGGAGTTGGAAGATGCCAGATGCAAGGCCATGATGGATAAGCTCATTGTTGAGATTCCTTTGATTGATGCGGTGAAGACTTTTCCTGTAATCAGACGGTATGTGAAGCGGATAGTGACCAAGGATCTGAATGTTGAGCAAAGTGTGATAATGATCTCTGCTCATGTCAGCGCTGTTATCCAGAACAAGATTCCGGAAAAACTCCCAGACCCTGGAAGCTTTGTTTTGGACATCAACATCTTCTCTGACAGGTTTGCACGTTCTTTGTGTGATTTGGGTTCTAGTGTCAATTTGATGCCTCGATCAGTTGCAGTCAACCTTGGGATGACTGATTTCCAATCAACCCAGATCATGCTTATACTAGCTGATCGATCTGTTCGGATTCCGGATGGTGTACTTGAGGATGTTCCGATAACGATAGGAGATTGTCTCATTTCCACTAACTCCGTGGTTCTGCAATATGAGGAAGAACCTAAGGATCCTCTGATTTTGGGACGACTTTTCTTAGCTACAGCTGGTGCCATCATTGATGTAAGGAAAAGACGGATTGGTCTGAATGTGGGAGACTTGGTGATGAACTTTGATATGGATAAGCTGGTCAAGAGAACTACCATTGATGGTCAGACTTTCTATGTGGATACACTTTCGAATCTTGCTCAGGAGATTTTCCACGAGATGCATCCTGAGGACCCTTTGGAAAGGGTTTTGCTCATTCCTACAGAGGAAACAGAGCATCTAGATGACATTGTTGCTGGGTATGTCAAGCTAATGGATGCGAGCGATCAGATGATGCAGTTAATTGGTACGGATGAGTGTATTGCAACTTCTAAAAAGGCTGCCCCCGTTAGTGATTGGAGTGCAGAGAAAGCTCCTAAGATTGATCTCAAACAACTTCCTGTAGGGCTAAGGTACGCATTTCTGGGTGAAAACTCTTCTTACCATGTTATCGTGAATGCTTCTTTAAACAACGCAGAGCTCACTTTACTGCTAAGTAAGCTGCGCAAGTTTCGCAAAGCTCTTGGCTATTCTCTTGATAACATTGCAGGTATCTCTCCAGATTTGTGCATGCATAGGATCTACCTTGAGGATGAGACGAAGTCATCAGTTGAGCATCAGAGGAGGCTGAATCTGAATCTGAAGGAGGTTGTTAAGAAGGAGATCATGAAATTGCTGGAAGCTGGTATCATCTATCCTATTTCAGACAGCAATGTGGTTCTTAAGAAAGGAGGAGTCACAGTGGTTAAAACTGACAAAGATGAACTGATCCCTACAAGAACAGTGACGGGGCTTAGAATGTGCATTGACTACAGGAAGCTGAATGCTGCAACCAGGAAAGACCATTTTTCTCTGCCTTTCATTGATCAGATGCTGGAAAGGTTAGCAAGTCACTCGTACTACTGTTTCCTTGATGGGTACTCAGGGTTCTTTCAGATTCCGATCCATCCCGACGACCAGGAGAAGACTACTTTTACTTGTCCCTATAGTACTTTTGCATATCGCAGGATGCCATTTGGACTTTGTAATGCTCCTGTAACCTTTCAGCGGTGTATGATGTCGATCTTCACTGACACAATCAAAGACTACATGGAGGTCTTTATAGATGACTTTTCTGTTTATGGGTCTTCCTTTAAAGACTACCTGGACAACTTGTGCAAAGTGCTTGCTAGGTGCGAAGAGAAGCATTTGGTTCTGAATTGGGAAAAGTGTCACTTTATGGTCCGCGATGGTATTGTGCTTGGGCACCGGGTTTGAGAAGCTGGGATAGAGGTTGATCACGCTAAAGATTGAGGTGATGACGAGTTTACCACCTCCAAACTCTGTGAAATCAGTGAGGATTTTTCTGGGACATGCAAGTTTTTACAGAAGATACATCAAGGATTTCAGCAAAATCGCCAGGCCACTAACTACTTTGCTCTGTAAGGATGTTCAGTTTGAGTTCGATGCTGATTGTCTCTCAGCATTCGAACAGATCAAACAAGCATTAGTGAGTGCTCCTATTGTCCAACCTCCAGATTATAGTCTACCTTTGGAGGTAATGTGTGATGCTAGCGATTTTGCAGTTGGGGCTGTTCATGGATAGAAGAAAGACAAGAAACTTCATGCAATCTACTACGCAAGCAGAACACTTGATGACGCACAGCGGAATTATGCAACAACAGAGAAGGAGTTGTTAGCTGTTGTGTTTGCTTTCGAGAAGTTTCGTACCTACCTGGTAGGATCTAAGGTGATCGTCCATAAAGATCACTCCGCTCTCAAATACTTGATGCAAAAAAAGGATGCTAACCCGCGATTGTTGAGATGAATTCTTCTGCTCCAGGAATTCGACATCGAAGTCAGGGAAAAGAAAGGGGTTGAAAATGGTGTCGCTGATCATCTCTCAAGGATTCGGATTGATGATGGTGTTCCTATTTCTCTACCTGAGGAAACCATCAACTTGGTAGAAACTGGCTTTCAGTGAGATCTACAGGCCTTCTTGCGATATAATCTGCAGAACACTTACGGATTGGTCAGTCTGTCGACCGACAGCAATAGGGTGTCAATCGACACCACATACGTCGAGATGATGATTGTCGATCAAGCGATGGTACACTCGACACAAGCAATCGACACATGGACTTGGTGTCGACCGACACCACTGACAGTGTCGATCGACACCCTTCGATTGGTGTTCCAGAGTTGGGCTGTGAAGGATATACAGCTTCTGTAGCTGTTTCACCTCGTCCATGGTATGCTGATATTGCCAACTACCTTGCTGCAGAGGACGAGCCGGACAACTTCACAGGATATGCTAAGAAGAAGTTCTTGCGCGAACTCAGGCGATTCTACTGGGATGAGTCGTACCTGTATAAGCACTATTCTGATGGGATTTACAGAAGATCCATTGCGGAATCTGAAGTTTCAGATGTGTTGTTTCACTGTCACGAGTCTGAATATGCAGGACATTTTGCTACCTTCAAGACAGTGTCCAAGGTTCTTCAAGCAGGGTTTTGGTGGCCTAAAATGTTCAAGGATGCTTATGCATTATCTCCACATGTGATGTCTGTCAGCGCAGAGGAAAGATCAGCAAACGACATGAGATGCCACAAAACTTCATCCTCGAGGTTGAAGTCTTTGATTGCTGTGGCATTGATTTCATGGGTCCTTTTCCCTCTTCTTTCGGGAACAAGTACATTCTAGTGGCTGTCGATTACGTTTCAAAGTGGGTGGAGGCGATTGCTAGTCCTAAGAATGATTCTACGGTGGTTCTTAAGCTGTTTAAAACCATTATTTTTCCTCGCTTTGGAGTTCCTCGAATTGTGATCAGTGATGGTGGTTCACACTTCATCAACAGGGTCTTTGAAAAGCTGCTAAAGAAGCACGGGGTACATCATCGCGTTGCTACCCCTTATCATCCTCAGACAAGTGGACAAGTGGAAGTGTCCAACATGCAGATTAAGGAGATCCTAGAGAAGACAGTGAACAAGACAAGGAAGGATTGGTCCGCCAAATTGGATGATGCGCTTTGGGCTTACAGGACAGCTTTCAAGACTCCATTGGACACCATACCGTTTCATCTGCTTTATGGAAAAGCATGTCACCTTCCAGTGGAATTAGAGCACAAGGCAGCTTGGGCTGTTAAGATGATGAATTTCGACATCAGGTCTGCTGCGGAATGGAGAATGGTTCAGCTAAACGAGTTGGATGAGATCAGATTCCACGCTTATGAGAACTCTAAACTGTACAAGGAGAGAACAAAGGCCTATCATGATAGAAAAATCATCTCCAAGAAATTCGAACCGAATGACCAGGTATTTCTGTACAACTCTCATTTAACTATATTTCCTGGAAAATTGCGTTCTCGTTGGTCAGGTCCTTTCACCATCAAGGAGGTTCGACCATATGGTGCTGTTGTCCTAATGAACTCTGACGGCAAAGAGTTTACTGTGAATGGACAAAGGGTGAAATATTATTGGGTGAATGCCGCCATCCCTGACGGACACATTATCCGTTTGGACGATGCACCCTCTACTTAATCAACTGCCAAGTCAAGCTAATGACTCAAAACAAGCGCTGAGTGGGAGGCAACCCACTGTGGTAACTCTGTATCATATTTCGGTTGCTTTTATTTTATTTCATTCCGTTTTCGTTTATTTCAATTGAGTCTTGTCGAACCATATTCTCAGTGTCGACCGACACCCTCACTTGGTGTCGATCGACACCGTCGGATTAACTCATTGACGACTAGTGGTGTTGGTGTCGATCGACACCAGTCAATGGTGTCGCTCGACACCATAAGTTTATATGCCCAGTGTCGAGCGTCATAAACCCGAAACTCGATTTCATAATCTTAAAACCTCTCTAACTCTTGCGATTTTTGGGCGATTTGGGCGATTTCAGGTACCATTTTGATCAGAATTTCACGGGCAATCCGATTTCACTCTCCATTCTCTCGATCTGTGATTATGGAAACGCATAGGAAGCAAAACAGAAGCGACGGCGAAGCTTCTTCTTCTCGCCCACCGCGAGCCACCGCCACCGCTGGTTCACCCTCGCCACCGCAGCCTCCACCTCCACAGGTAGCTCCTCAATCTCGTCCTCCATGGCCTAAGCTAGAGGGTAGGAGAATCAACTTTCAGAGGGTTTGGGAGAAATCCCCAAAAGAGGAGGTTGAGAGTGATGCATGTGTTTACAGAGAGATTTCAGAAGATTGGGATGATTACGATTCTCTGTTTTACAATGCTTGGTTGGGTGTTGAGATTAGACCAACTAGGGTTGCAGATATGGTTGCTTTGAAGAGGATGGGTATTAGAGAGGGTGTTCTGAGACTGTTGAGGAAGATAGGTTTGGGCACGATAGCGACCAAACACTACGACCTGTTCCCTGATTTGGTGCACTAATTCCTAGCCACTGTTCGTGTCTACTACACGAACGAGGTTGTGAAGAATGCTCAGGAAGATACGCTTACTTTTCTGATCCGTGGGGTACGTTACAGGTTGTCCCTACGCGATCTCTGTGGCATTTATGGTTTCAGTAAGGACCCAACAGGTGTGGCTCTTCCCACCATCTTCTATGATGCACAGGCCTTCTGGGCCTACTTTGGGAATGGGCGCTACGACTCGAAGATGTCCACCCAGTCTGACGTCCGCCATCCTGTCCTGAGGTACGTTATTCGTCTCCTTGGGAACACCTTATTGTGTAAGATGGAGCTTGGAAAGATGAGATTGTCTGAATTGGTTCTCCTGTACTATGCCGTTGGTGATTTGTATGTTGATGGTTTTGAGTGGCCTGAGTTAGATGATGATATTAACCTCGGCGCTGTGTTTGCCCACCATTTAGTCTCGTTGAAGACTAAGCCTTTTTCGGGTTGTAGGACCAAGGTAGAGAGTGTAGGTAGTCTTCTGACACCTATTTTTAGGCACTGTGGGATTGCTACAGAGAGCTGCAGCATTGTTACCAGGCACTCGCTCATGGATGAAGAGTACCTGAAGAGTGCTCGGTGGATCAAGCCCGAGTGGCTTTGGTGCTTCACTGATTCTAGAGGCACACATCTGATTCAGCTACCACAGCGAGATCTCACAGCCATTACAGATGATCCTCTGTGCCTTGACTTCCAGCCTAACTCACGCCTCCTGACTGCTGCTCCACCATCTCGTGTTCGTCAGGGTAGCTCTTCATGATCAGCTCCATCTACTGCAGAGGATGCTCCTGTTCATGACCTTGCTGGAGGTTCATCCATTGAGCTTCCTCCTGCACCAGCGATCCCTATGGAGACCGCAAACTTTCAGCGCTATGTAGTTGACAGCTTTCAGAGCATATGGCAGGCGATCTCCAGGTTATCTCGCTGTGGCTGTGTGCGTTCCTCGACCAGGTCTGCTCCTTCTCGCCCTGCACCCACCCCTTCTGATGATGAGGCTACAGATGAGGATTAGTCCTTCGGTTTCTCATGGTTCTTTTTCTTTTCTCTTATTTTTACTTTTCTCTTGAGTCATTTTCAATTATTTGAGTCAGTTTGTCAGCTACTATTTGGATTATGTATGGATTAATAATGTTCTATATCATTGCTTTTGATCTGTGTGTGCGTGTTTACAGTGATTCTTGGATTTAGATCAACAATTCGATTTTTCTTATTAGAAATCGATTCTGCTGACAGGCATGGTGTCGATCGACACCATCTCAAGGTGTCGCTCGACACCGACACTTCCAATTAACACCAGACGATATGCACTTGGTGTCGATCGACACCAACGTTGGGTGTCGCTCGACACTAAGCACAGGTTACTCAATGACTTTTATTCTTCCATCTTGTTCCATTTAATTTGTCTTTTTTTTACCAACCCTTGATTTGGTATCACTGGGGACAGTGATTCTCAAGTCTGGGGGAGGTAGTCGCTGACGTTGTGTTTGTTTTTGTCATACCTATTTGTTTTTATTTATTGAGTCAAATTTGTTTGTTTTATTGAGTCAAAACTGGTCAGGAAATTACGATCTTTCTTCTTATTCTATGTGCTTGAGTGATTGATGATGCAGATTTAGTTCAGATGCGACTAATGAAAAATTCAGAAGCTGATCAGTAAACCAGAGAGACCCATATTTTGCAACAGATTCCACACAAGCTGGAGCTAATTTCTGAGCTCTTCCTTTTACCTCATCAATGCAACTGGTGTTCTTAGGGCTTGACTCCTCGTTCTTACCTGACAAACAAAAGCCTAATTGAAAAGTGATGGTACTCCTCTCCCTTGTTTACTAAAAAGAGTGTGTTTATTCGCAGAAAAGATGATATGATTTTCTTTAAAGTAAAGGGATAGGAAAATTTCCAACGACCCCATTATTTTACTTCAAAAGGAATGATCACACAATAGTTGGAAGCGAGGTTAGGAAAATTTCCTATGATACCATTATTCGCCTACACTTTTGAGGATATAAAAAAAAAAACAACAACACAGAAGATGTTGAGAAAGAAACAAGTCTGGGGGAGAGAAAGAGTACCAAAAAGATGTGGAAATAAGCTGGTTTGTTATGGTATTGAACGGGAACGAGTCTAAAAGGTTCTTGCCACTGATTTCATTGATGGGACCCAGCGATGAAGGCTAATGGAAATTGTTGTGGAATTGTGGGGTGAATTAGGGGTACAGAAAAGCCTACGGAGAAGTACATGGAGGTTGAATTTGAATTAGTTTGTTGAGCATATGGATTTGGTTTGAATGCTCAATGCATTGGTCTAAGAGAAAGGGAGTTTCCGCTAATTTCAAACTTCTGTCACAGGTTAAGTTTATGTTTTGCTTGAGGGCAAGCAAAGGCTAAGTATGGGAGAGTTGATATATCATGGTTTTTACGGTTTTTAACCATGATATAAGTCCTTTTTTAGAGTCTTTTTGGTGTTTTTGATTCTCTATCGAGTCATTGTAGGTTCAGGTACGGATTGGACTCATTGGATGCATATTGGCATGATTGGAAGCATTTAGCATTCTGTAGCTGAGAAGAGCAATTTGGAGATCACAATGGATGTTGGTGTCGATCGACACTGCCTCCTAGTGTCGCTCGACACCGGTCGCCACTATTTGTTACACACGAGTTTTCAAAGAACTTTTGAAAAATTGCAGAATGACCCAAAAGTTTTTCCTAATTGCAAGACAAGTACCTGACGTATTTTAGAGTATAATTAGTTGTTTTTAGAGTTTTAGAACATATCTTTTACTTTTTGCATTGGATTTTGAGAGGTTGTTGGGAGAGACATATCAGAACTCATTGTAGAGAGAAGATTTTGAACTTCTTTTATTTCTACTCTTATTTTAATATAATTTATTCAGATTATGATTTGTTTTACATTGATTATGTCTGAGTAATTCACCTGTTAGATTTAGGGTTTTTCTAGGGTTAGGATGAATTGGTTAATTGGATTGTCTGTTAGGGTCATCATATGGTTCTTCATCTAGGTTGAGATTAATGCTAGTTCTAGACTGATCACCTGGAATTTAGATCATAGGATAATTGGTAGACACGAAAGTGTTATTGATTCCCTGAGTTAAACCCTGATGAGCAAAATACCTATCTGCAAAGACATTTGATTTAGGGATTTTGTGAACATATCAAACTTGGATTTAATGCATGTTTTGATTGTTGAATTTGCAAAAAAATTTGGGATTCACTGTTATAGACATAGATAATCTCTGCAACGAAAGTTGATTGATTTGAATTTTGTGTTTTGAGTTCAAGAACGGTTCTTAACCAACCCTGCACTGCATATCTGTTTAACAATTCTGAATTCCTGAAGAATTTTCCAAAGCCTTTTCCATATTTGAATTCATAACTTTTACTTTTTTTTGCTAGTTTACATTTCGTTATTTACTATTTAGCTAAAATCCAAACTTCTAATCAGTCTCTGTGGATTTGACCCCTAAGTATTGCACTGATCTCTTAATTTGAGAGAGTAGCTCTAGGGATAATTTGAGCATATCACCTCACGAGCTGCAAATCCTTATTTTCGAGCCATTATAGGGAAGTGGAACGCTCATGACACTACATTCTTCACGGACATGAAGACGGTTGACATTTTTCCAACACAAGTTGGAAGCGAGAGTGCACTACAGGGTCTCGAGCTGCTTGATGATGCTGGTGCGCTTTTTGAGGTCGTGGGTATGGGGAGATTGTGGAGGCTGTGCCACTTCACGTACCCTTGGTATGTTCAGGAGTTCCTTGCCACTTGCCGCCTCACATACAAGGATCCCATTAAGCCTATAGCGAGTGAAGGTACCCTTACCTTCTTCCTCGACAAGAAGCACTTCTCCCTGCGCTCTGAATGTCATCTGCGAGATTTATGGGTTTCGGCATGGAGAAGATATCACATTTTCCAAGTTCCCACCTTCAGACGCGAACTGGTTTTGGGATTTGATTGCTTCTAGGCCGTATTCATTGCGTAGCACCAAGATCACGGCTATCAGGAACTCAGTTCTGCGCATTGTTGTGAAGATAATCAGCAACATGTTCTTCTTCAAGGCAGAGTCCAGTGTTGTGCGAGATGATGAGTTGTGGATGTTGTTTTATGGGGTTAAGCATCTCCTGGAGGAGTTTCGTGATCGGCCGGACCCGACCGTTAACCTAGCAGCGGTTTTATGTGCGTCGCTTGTGAAGTTGAAGACTACTACGCCAACGTCGACTCAGAAGAAGCTGCGTGTTGGTACTATTCTCACTCCTTTATTCCTACATTGTGGTATTGATTTAGGAAAGGAAAAGGTCGATAAAAAGATGGAGACGGTCAGCATCAACTACCTGGAGAGTTGTCATATACTCGTGCGGCAGTATGTGTAAAAGTTATGGGATCGTAACGATTTCCCTCAGTTTTATGCGCTGCCTAACGTGGGGATTACTTTGCTCGTCTGTCGAGCGAACTTAGAGTTTGTCCCGAGAACCGAGCATTTGGTTCCTAACCCAGCAGAGGTCCCTAGAGTACCTTCTCGTCGTCGTAGAGCTGCTGCGTTGGTTACACTGCCCCAACCTGAGGGCGAGACGGACGACGATGAGATACTTGAGGGCACGTCAGCTACTCAGGGACAGTCTACGGTTCAGCTGCATATGCTGCTTCCTCATGGTCCAGAGCGCTACTGGTTGCCACCCACTCCAGCTCCTGAAGACATGCCCGGACAACTACAGTGGATCATGGAGTCTCATAAGACCAACAACACCATGATGCGCTGGATGTGGCGGGCGATTCAGAGGATCCGCCCTTGTGCTTGTGTTTCAGGTTCTAGGACGCAGGAGGATGCTGATGATGAGAAGAACGATGACACTTCTTCTGGAGATCGGGCACATGAGTTCCGGTCTAAGCGTGTGGAGGATGATGCTGGGCCTAGTGGCGATGTGGGAGATCCATCTCCAGTATCTTCTCCGAGTTGTCGACTTCGCACACGCAGGAAAGCTCCGGGACAGGAGCACAACACCAGTGAGAGTCCACCTCACCACCACCACGATTAGTACCACTTTCTATCTTTTGTTCTATTTTATTTTTTGTTTCTTTTATTTTTCTTTTTATTTCATTTGTGTATGTCTGGCATTTTTCCTTGGATATGTTTTCACACCAAGACGGTGTGAAGCAAGTCTGGGGGAGGATGTCAGTTATGTACTAATCGAGTTGTATTTTTCTTTGTTTCTTTGAGTCAGTTTGTTTTATCGAGTCAAAACATTGTATGAGAACCATGATCTTTTCTTAGGGAATTGCACCATGCTTGATTTCTTTGCCTTAGGACCATTTTAGCATTGTTTTAGGATGACTTGGAAGTGCAGGAAAATCCAAGACTATATCACTTTATAATAGTCCCTATCGCCTTAAAATTTGGATGACTTGAGATTAACCTTATTTATTTGAACTTAATCTGACTTATTATATCTCACTTAGGAAGTTGGTAATCATATATTGGATCATACATTTGGAGTTTTCTTTTGCATCATTTTTAGCATTCTTTGCTAACTCCAAATTGCTAGACTCACTTTTAGTCTAGTATCACACCTTCTACCCCATCCATGTTTCATACCTCATGCATTCTTATGTTATCATCATCATGTGCATTCATGTGCAAAAACTACGGAGTATATAGACCGACATAGCTTTCCTTCCGTTAGGATTGTGGTAGTAGTTTTGATTGGGTGTTGACGTTTGATAAGATTGAGCATTCATTGTTAAGAGATTGTATTCATGAATATGCTTTGAGCTTAAATGATTGAGTTTTTCGTTGATGCAGTGTTTGTAAGACGAGAACCGGTTCCACTCCCCTATACTTCTTAAAAAGAAAGATATAAAAGAAAAAGAATAAGAAAAAAGTTAAAAGTATGGGAAAGGAAAACGAATGGAACCGGAAAAGTCAAAATATTATTAGTCATATTTCAAAAGCATCAAAAGGGACTTGTAGATTTGCTGAGGGGTTTGAGTTGGTTAGGTTGATCCGAGCGAAAAGGAAGTTATGTACCTCCTAATTGTTATGTGTCTCACTATGATTTTGTGTAATGATTTGCATCCATCAGCACCAATCACCTACATATTGAAACCATAAGAGATAGTTTATAATTAAAACATCCTAAAGATTCTCAATGGTTAGGTGACTAGAGATGTTATCCTTGACATAAAGAAACAAAAAGGGAACAGACTTCTCAGAAAAAAAGGCATTGATCATCAAGATACACTAGCACTACTAGATCAGTGCACTGGAGAATAAATTTAACAATAGCCCAAAATCTATTTTCAAAGCAACTGAAATCCCTTTTGGAGCCTCTAGTGCCACCAAATCGGATGTGGTAGCAAACCAGGTTTTTCTTCTAAGGCAGTTTTGTATTATACTATAACAGGAATTATGATGTACATCATATTATTATTGAAAAGGAAATATCTGACAAATTAAAAGAAAGCTCAAACAGAAAGAGAGAGATACCAACAGTTCCAAGAGTCAGAACTCTCAGTCCTCAGTCCAGTTGTCTCAGTTTTGGAACTCTCAGATCCATCCTAAGTCAACCAAATTCTAATTAAAAAAAGAGACATTGTGTGAGAGCTGTCTGTAAAATGAGCGCTATTATGCAATGAAAGAAGAAAGAAGCCCTTACTAGCTGAGAAAAAAATAACTCCATCATATTGGTATCCAAGAGCTACTTTCAATCATCTGCAAACACCAATAGTTGAAATTGAAACTTAAAATGCATAGCAAGAAAATTTGTAAGAACAAAAGTATTTAAAGGACACTGAGGGGATCAGGAATAAAAAATGGGATGTTCACAAGATTGAAGATGTACCATCGTGTAAATATTGTGTGACTTCTGCTTCTCAACAAGTTGAATTGTTTGAACCAGCATGATGATGTTCTACCGTAAAAAATTAATAAGGAAAGGCAAATAGGAATATTTGAAAACATGTTTCAGCAGTAATTCTTCTAATTACATGTCCCAACTGCAATGAAAGATAGTGCATGGCCTGGAGATAAAAAAACTTCTTCCTTAATGCCCTCAACGTAGGTGCCCTATAAACAATATCCACTCTAGATCAAACCAAGGTAATTTATAAAAAAGAGAGAAAAAAAAGGATGGATGCAACACGAAGAAGTGTTCATCATCATCATCCTTGTCAGAAAAAAATCATGTAATCAGACAAACAAGCGAATGCTCTTGTTTGATATTCATTCATATTCGTGTGTGAGAGAAAGAGAACAAGGTGGGAACTTGGGAATCCTCTCTAATAGGTAATTTTGCCCTGTTGGACCCAGCAAGTCATTAATCACCTGATACAAGGACAGAAGTAAGAGATCTTGGACATATAAGCACACTTGTATAAAACAAAAGACATGATGAGTTATCGCACATGTTACCAAAACAAGGAGAGGTGTTCTTGAAAGTGAGGAGAATAGGAAACTATATCTGTGGCTAAAAGCCTTAACTTCGGGGCTTATTTACAGTGTCAGCTATTATATCATGGATGTTCGCGTACCTCATATAATTTCAAGAGCAATGGCATGACGCGGGTCTTCCTTATGATTTCTCACACTTATTTCCCCCACTAAACCTGCATTTGGGACATACAGCCAACTTTACTCGATGCAAATTTTCACTAAAATGATACAAGACGTTCTCTTTGTTTCATCATTTTGTTTCTTCAAACAATTATATTACACTCTCTCTATTTAGAGAAAGAAATTGCTCGTATGGAATATCCCTAAAATCTTCTATGTAGCTTCAAGTGAAGCCAAAAGAAAGCAGTGGTTTTTACCAAACCTAAACTAGGTTGGAAATCTAGACAAAATGAACTTATAGTCCTGCAAGAAAACATACCTTTTTTGTTCAAATTCTTGGAGTCCTGCTGCTTGAAATAAAAACTACGATGATCCTGTGATTTGTGATTATTCTTAGCATATACCTTAGCCCATACTTTCCTGAAATCAGAGTGACAACTAGCCCATTCTTCTTGTTTCTGCTTTAAGCATATTAGTATCACCGATACGGCGATATGAGAATTCTTCTTCAGAAAATCCATGACATCAAGCCCATAATCCCCGTACAACCGCTCAATACTTCTTAGGTTAGGTTCTATTAAACAGCCCAATATAAGGTCATTAGCCCAAGTAAAAGAATAATAAACACACATATAGCATAACCAGATTCGATAAGATAACTACTTTCCTGATAAGTGTTCTTTGATACAAATTGGTGTCTCTACATAGATTGTGTTATGTGGTTGATTTTTTCCAGAAGATTTTCCACACGCTTAATGGCTGCATTTACAGTCTCTAGTAACATGTCCAACTCAAACCTGAAACCATATTAGTTAGTTAATATATATCAGATCGAAATAGAATTTTTATGGGAATTATATTTTCAGCAAAAAAAAATCCCCACCAAATTATCTACACAAGTTTCAGACAACGTACTGAAATCAGAAAGGAAGATTAGAAAACAATCATGAACTCACCAATGTTATCAAAAGACTCCTAATAGAGACATATAAAGAAATATAGGAACATAATATATTGTGTAGTATCCTCACATCAAAACAAGCTTTCTTCATACTGTTTTTTGTGCATGTGTTCGAACGAGTAATTCTCACTCCCAGTGTGACAGATACCCAATGATAGAGCTGTCAATTGGACCGTCCGCGTCCATTTGGGCGTTGTCCAGATGGACAGTTTTTTTATGGGCTATATTGGTCTGATCTATACTGGATAATGGTCCCAAAAAGGCCCACGTCCAATAAAGCCCATGTTCAGATGGGCATGCCCATAGACAGCCCAATTTTACGTAATTTTTTTTTTATTTTGGCTTCAATCTATTTAATTTTATGTAATTTTCCAATATATATGATCATGATTTGATGTTTCTAACTTCTTTAAAGACAATAAAGATACACAAACATCAAGTTTTATAGAATGTTAGAGAAGAATATTAAGAATTTTCTTAAACAAAGTCATAAATGTGAAATGATGTTTTAAACATAAGTTTTATAGGATGAAAAATGATAACAAAGTCTTAACAAAAACATTCAAAACATAGCAAAGTCTTAACAAAAACATTCAAAACAATAACAAAGTCTTAAACAAACACCCAAAGTAATAATAAAGTCTTAAAGAAACAGCAATAACAAAGTCTTAATTCTGAAAGTCATTTAACAATGGTCTTCTCTTCCCATCACCATTATGAATTCGCAACAATGGTCTTCTCTTCCCCATCAATAAACTCCAACTCATTACTTATTTAAAATACACATAACTATATGTAAGACATCAATGCTTAATTGAAAACTCTTTTACCATAAGTAAAACAATTCATCAATTCATATCAAATTGAATTCTTACCAATTTCTTGAAAACCCTGAAACCAATTCCTTGCACAAATCAAAGCTTGAACATTGGTGGGTAAAAGACAGCTCCTATACTTGTTTAGAACACGGCTACTGATATATCATATTTTTTACGGTTTTTAACCATGATATAAGAGTCGTTTTTAGAGTCTTTTTAGTGTCTTTCGAGTCTTTTAGAGTCTTTGTAGGTTCAGGTACGTTTTGGACTTATTTGGAGATTATGAGACGTTTTGGAGCAGGCCGAGAAGCTACGCTGAAGAAACGAACTCGGAGAGCAAAATTGGTGTGGGTGTCGATCGACACTAGCCATTAGTGTCGGTCGACACCAATATCTGACGGCAATCGAATTTTCTATCTCTTTGAAGTTTTGAAGAATTGCAAATTCTGCCCAGAAGTGTTCCCTGTTTACAAATAAAGCCCAAATCGTGTTTTAGCATATATATATGATTTTAAGTTCATTGTTTAGACCTATGCTTTAGAATACTTGGTTTTTGAGCAGCCACCTCTTCAGGAATTTTTGGAGAAGATTTCTAAACTCTTTTCTTCTTCTTTTTATGTTCTTAATGCAATTTATTCAGTTCATGATTTGTGTTTCATTTATCATGTCTGAGTAATCTCCCTGTTAGGTTTAGGGTTTTCAAAAGAATTCATGAATTGTTAGGTTGTTAGATTATTTGGATTGAATCTATAGAGTTCTTCATCTAGATTGTGTTTATTGCTTATTCTAGCTTAGCTACCTAGAATCTGATCTTAGGTTGATTAGTTGACACGAAAGTGTAATTGATTGCCTGAACTATCTTAGATGAGCAAAATACCCTATTCGCAAAGAAATTTGGCTTAGGGATTTTGTGAACATATCAAACCTGAACTTTAATGCTTGTTTAACTTGAAGAATTCGCAAAGAGATTTGGGATTCTAAAATTTAGGCATAGATAATATTCGCAACGAAAGTTGGTTGATTTTACATTAGTGATTTGAGTTCTAAAATGGTTTTTAATTACAATCCTGATAATTGTTTTGTTCTGCAATTCTGAATTTCCTGAGAATTTCCCTAAGCTTAGCTTTTCTCCCATTCAGCTTACAACCCGATTTCTAATTCTCTTGCTATTTTAAATTTACAATTTCTTCTGTTTAGCTAAATTTCCAAACTGTTAATCTATTGTGTGAACATTAGTCTCTGTGGATTCGATCCCTAAATACTACAGTGATCTCTTAATTTGAGAGCGTAGCTCAAGGGTAAATTTGAGCATATCAAATTTTGGCGCTGTTGCCTGGGACTCTTGTTTCACCATTAGATTTCTGTTAGGTTTTAGTCTAAATTTTTTTTATTTATTTATTTACTTACGTTTTTATTGTTTTTCTTTTCTCTTTGTGTTTCAGGTTTATGCCTAATCGCAAAACCAGGAGCAACAAAGATCTTCAGCTTGCAAATCCTTCTAAGCAAGACATAACAAGAATTGAGCACACTAACCGCAAAGCAAAGAAACTTGTTGCAATGGATCACTTCGTTGTTTTGGTAAGGGATGAAGCTGAGGTACTACGTGATCAAGAGGGCAACGTGCGAAATGAGCAGGACCAGAAACTTGATGCTAAGGGTAATGTGATACCCGAACCCGTCATTGGTGTCGATCGACACCCTGCTGGTGTCGCTCGACACCCACCTGCTATTGAGGCTCCAGATTTGCAGGCAGCTGCTGCTGCTGCCGCTGTTGCTCGTGGCAGGACACTAGGGGACTACAACAGGCCTGATCATTCCCTCACCCTTTAAGAGGAATGACTTCGAGCTGAAACCCGCATACTTCACTCTTGTGGGACAGCATCCCTTCCATGGTCTTCCTCATGAACAGCCCATGGATCACATTGAGAGGTTTGAGGACCTAGTTACAAGCATCAAGGCTAATGGGGTGTCTACTGATTTCCTCTTCTGCAAGCTCTTCCCGTACTCTCTTGCTGGGGAAGCAGCTTACTGGCTCAAGCAACTGAAGCCAGGATCTCTGACAACTTGGTGGGAAACCAAGAATGCCTTCCTGAACAACTTCTACGATGATGCCAGGTCTGAAGATGCGAGAACAAAGATCTCCACTTTTTCTCAACAACCAGCTGAAGCATTCAAGGCTGCTTGGGGAAGATTCAGAGCTTATCAGAGAGATTGTCCGCATCATGGGTTTAGTAAGGTTCAGCTGTTGGGCATTTTCTTCAGAGGCGTTGATTGGAGGTATCAGATGGCTCTAGATGCTGCGAGTAACGGCAACTTCAACACCAGGTATCCTAAGGATGCTATGATTTTGATTGAGAACTTAGCTTCAAGCAACAGCACGAAGAATGCTGATTTTGAGAGAAAAAAGCAAGCGGGTAACTCTGAAGGTGGTCAGATTGCTGAGGTAAAAGCCAAGTTGGATTCTGTGCACAATCTTCTCGTGGGTAAGAGATTAGTTCACCTTGCTGCTGAGGTTGAGACTTTTGAGCCTGTGGAAGAGGATTGCAACTATGCCAATGGAGCTAGATTTCAGGGTCCGAGATATGTTAATGCACAGAGGAGTGCCTTCACAGGAAACCAGATGCCTGAGTATCAGAGGAGTAGTTTCACCAGGAACTATGGTTCTTCTTCTTACCAAGCCCCCCCTCCACCTAATTCAGAGAGTGAGGTCAAGTTTATGCTGGAGCGGATTCTAGAGGGTCAGCAGAAGATTACAGTAGACTTCAATGGAAAGATTGATGCTCTGTACACTGATTTGAATGGGAAATTCAAAACTCTGAGCACCCATGTCAAGAAGCTAGACACTCAAGCTGCTCAGACCGCTGAGTCTGTCAAAAGACAAGAGGGATTCCTTTCTGGAAGGACTGGTGCATGCAATGCTATTCTCGTGGCCGATATGGATGATTTCAGTGATGGTGTGGATTTTGATTTTTTACACTCAGTGTCGATCGACACCAACACTATGTGTCGCTCGACATCAGCCTACGTTCACGAGAATTCGAGTCAAGATGGAGCAAAATCGACTGAGGTCGATACTAAGGACTCGACACAAGCGATAAGTGTCGATCGACACCCCTCAGAGGATGCAGAGAATTCGACGCAAGACGGAGTCAAATCGACCGAGCTCGACACCAGAGTGTCGATACCCGAGGTTAGTGTCGATCGACACCAACCTAGTGTCGGTCGACACCCTGTGCGAACTGAACCAACACCTTTCAACAATCTTCCTCAAGTAGGAGAAAGAGTGTATACGCCTAAGGTTCCTTTCCCAAAGAGTCTTAGGAAGTCTAAACAGGAGATAGAGGACGCTCGATGCAAAGCAATCATGGACAAGGTGGTGATTGAGATGTCTCTAGTTGATTCAGTCACGATTTCACCTCCACTAAAGAGGTATGTGAAGAGAATGGTTACTAATGGTCTAAGTCCTGAGGAAGGAGCTTTACTTACCAGGGACATCTGCGCGCATATCTCGCATGAGACCCCACAGAGAAAGAAAGCAACGATGCAGAAAGTGGTTGTCTCTGAACAAGTCAGTGCCATGATTCAGAGTAAGATTCCAGAGAAGCTACCTGATCCGGGAAGTTTTGTGCTCGATTGCACAATCTTCACAGGACGATTTTTACATTCTCTCTGTGATCTTGGTTCCAGTATTAACCTGATGCCTCACTCTGTTGCTGTACGCCTGGGGATGACTGATTTCAAGCCAACCAGGATCTCTCTCATCTTAGCGGATCGATCCAAAAGGATTCCAGAAGGTATCCTAGAAGATGTTCCAGTGCGAATTGGTGAATGTATGATTCCTACAGACTTTGTGGTCTTGGAATATAAGGAGGAACCCAAGGATCTTTTGATTTTGGGATGACCCTTTTTAGCTACAGCAGGGGCTCTGATTGATGTTAAAAAGGGACGCATAGCTCTGAATGTGGGTGATGAGATAATGAATTTCGACATGGACAAGATGAGAAGGACACACACCATTGATGGACAGACATTCTCTGTAGAGATCTCCACAGACATTACCGCTAGGTATATCAAGGAGTTGGGTCCAAGTGAGCAAGTGAATAAGCAAGATGTTGAGCTTGAGGATTGGTGTGGTGATCATCTTTTCAGTGCTAGGCTTCAGGAAGAGGTTCTACTCAATGACAAGTTGCCAGAGGATGATGTCTTTGAGATGGAGATAGGGATTGCAAAGAAGAGTTGCAGAAAAAGTGCAGAGATCTGAGCTACAGACATGGTGTCGATCGACACCACCCCTAGTGTCGGTCGACACTATCCACGAGTTGACCCAGATTTACCTCCAAAACACTGTTTTCAGGTTGATTCTCTTCCTGCTCATCTGAGACCTGTTGTACAACAGAACACTCCACATCCCACACTCCATTCACCTCAGGGAAAGCAAAGGTACGTACATCCTAATCCCAAACCATCTTCTTTCATCAATAAGAATTTCAAAAGTACAAAAACTGTTTTGTAGTTAACCAAGCCACGAGATTATCGTAGAGCGCTTGTTTCTTCTTTTGATGATTGTGCAGGCAAAAAGAGTATACCATTCAAGATTAAGTCCCGCCCTGCTCCTATTTCTTACTTCTTTGGTCGTTCTCACGCACCCAATGCTTATACACCACCATGGATGATGAGACTAATTTTGCGGAAGCATTCATTACCACCCTCTGCTCCACCTGATACTTGAGCTCCGCCACAGTCCAGCTAATGACTGAAAACAAGCGCTTAGTGGGAGGTAACCCATTTGTACGTTTTCCTATTTTGTTTTGATTATTCATGTCTTTTCTATTTTATTTTATTGTGCCAACCCTGGGTTTGGTACCACTGGGGACGGTGTTACTTAAGTCTGGGGGAGGTAGTTGCTGACGTTGTGTTTGTTTTTTAGAGTCAGTTCTGTAGTCAGTTGTGTCAATCTTATTCGTTTTATTGAGTCAAAACTTTAGTTAGGAAATAACGACCTCTCTTCTTAGTCTATTTGCCTGAGTGATTAATGCTGCAGATTTAGTTCAATTCCGACTAATGGAAAATCCAAAGACTGATCGATGAACCAGAGTGATCCATACTTCGCAACAGAATCCACTACAGCCGGAGCTAATTTCTGAGCTCTTCCTTTTACCTCATCAATGCAACTGGTGTTCATAGGGCTTGACTCCCCGTTCCTACCTGACAAACGAAAGCCTGAATGCAAAGTGATGGTACTCCTCTCCCTTATTCATAAAAAAAAGAGCATAAAAGATGAGATGATTTTCTTTTGAGTAAAGGGATAGGAAAATTTCCAACGATCCCATTATTTTACTTTGAAAGGAATGATCACACAAAAGTTGGAAGCGAGGTTAGGAAAATTTCCTATGATACCATTATTCGCTTACACTTTTGAGAGAATATAAAAAAGAGAAACAACACAAAAGATGTTGAGAAAAGAATAAGTCTGGGGGAGAGAAAGAGTACTAAAGAATGTGAAAAATTGGATAGTTTGTCATGGTATTGCACGGGAATGAGTCTAGAAGGTTTTTGGCACTGATATCATTGATGAGACCCAGCGATGAAGGCTGTGGAGAATGTTGTGAAGTTGTGGGTTAAATTTGGGGTGTTGAAATGTCTACGGAGAAGTACATAGTGGTTCGATTTGAATTAGTCTACTAAGCATATGGATTTGGTTTGAATACTCAATGTAATAGTCTAAAGAGAGAGAGAGTTTCCGCATTTTTCAAACTTTTTTCACAGGTTAGTTTCTGTTTTGTTTGAGGGCAAGCAAAGGCTAAGTCTGGGGGAGTTGATATATCATGGTTTTTACGGTTTTTAACCATGATATAAGAGTCGTTTTTAGAGTCTTTGCAGGTTCAGGTACGTTTTGGACTTATTTGGAGATTATGGGACGTTTTGGAGCAGGCCGAGAAGCTACGCTGAAGAAACGAACTCGGAGAGAAAAATTGGTGTGGGTGTCGATCGACACTAGCCATTAGTGTCGGTCGACACCAATATCTGACGGCAATCGAATTTCCTATCTCTTTGAAGTTTTAAAGAATTGCAAATTCTGCCCAAAAGTGTTCCCTGTTTACAAATAAAGCTCAAATCGTGTTTTAGCATATATATATGATTTTAAGGTCATTGTTTAGACCTATGCTTTAGAATACTTGGTTTTTGAGCAGCCACCTCTTCAGGGATTTTTGGAGAAGATTTCTAAACTCCTTTCTTCTTCTTTTTATGTTCTTAATGCAAATTATTCAGTTCATGATTTGTGTTTCATTTATCATGTCTGAGTAATCTCCCTGTTAGGTTTAGGGTTTTCAAAGGAATTCATGAATTGTTAGGTTGTTAGATTATTAGGATTGAATCTATAGAGTTTTTCATCTAGATTGTGTTTATTGTTTATTCTAGCTTACCTACCTAGAATCTGATCTTAGGTTGATTAGTTGACACGAAAGTGTAATTGATTGCCTGAACTATCTTAGATGAGCAAAATACCCTATTCGCAAAGAAATTTGGTTTAGAGATTTTGTGAACATATCAAACCTGAACTTTAATGCTTGTTTAACTTGAAGAATTCGCAAAGAGATTTGGGATTCTAAATTTTAGGCATAGATAATCTTCGCAACGAAAGTTGGTTTATTTTACATTAGTGATTTGAGTTCTAGAATGGTTCTTAATTACAATCCTGATAATTGTTTTGTTCTACAATTCTGAATTTCCTGAGAATTTCCCTAAGCTTAGCTTTTCTCCCATTCAGCTTACAACCCGATTTCTAATTCTCTTGCTATTTTAAATTTACAATTTCTTCTGTTTAGCTAAATTTCCAAACTGCTAATCTATTGTGTGAACATTAGTGATCTCTTAATTTGAGAGAGTACCTCAAGGATAAATTTGAGCATATCAGCTACCAATGCTGAATGAGGATTCTGACGCCACAGTAGTGATAGGTATGCTGAAAACATCACAGGCCATCGAAGTCAACTCTTTAAAACGCCGTGCATTGTCTTTCCAATATGCAATCACATTCAAACTTCGAAATGCCACCATATCTAACACTGGCTCTTCCAAGTATGTATCTAGTGGTGATTTCCACTACCACCAGTCTTTTGAAAGACATAAGAGTAAAACGCCTACAAGTAAATCACACAAGAACGATCGTTTTAAGTCATTACTGAACAGAGCAAGAAAAATGAGACAACCTAAGTATTCAACGGAATCATCATTAACTAAAAAATAGAATATACTTACATCATAACTTGAGGGAATGACTTTTTGTGACACTTGAGAAGAGGTGGTGGAAATGTCTTCTGTGTTACTCTTATATGCTCCAAACAGCTTAACCATCTTGCTACGCACATGAGCCAAGTTCGATTTGCTAGTTGCTGGATCCAAGATATTGTAACAAAATTCCAAAAATGAAAATTTCAATCTCGGATCCAGAACAGCAGCAATTGCGAAGATGTCACTAAACTCTTCCCAGTATTTCTCAAATTTTTCATTCATTGCCTCCACCATAACATGAATAACACCATCATCAGAATCTTCATGCTCTCTCAGCCAACATTTTATCCTCCATACTTGCAACAAGTACAGGTTTGCAGTCGGATAAGAAGAACCAGAAATCAGATGGGAGGCTCTTATAGTTCACATATCCTCTTGGCTCTATCCCACTCTACATCAGATGGGAGGCTCTTATAGTTCCTATCTACCTCTGCAAGGTGACGGAAGACATCCTCAAACACAAGTGCTCTAGAGAGCATCAAATAAGTTGAATTCAACCTAGTTGTAACATCTAATACCAGACCTGCTTCAACTTGAATCCCAAGTGTTTCCATGCAGTTTTGAAACATGTTTTCCCTAGATTCCGATCTCTTAACATACTTAACACTATCTCTGATTTTATTCAAAGCTCCACTAATCACAAGCAACCCATCTTGCACTATCAGATTTAGGATGTGAGCTGAGCACCTCACATGGAAAAATTCACCATTGCATACCAAATCGTTAAGAAGCTTTCTCTTCAAAATACCTTGCATGTTGTCATTAGCAGTAGCATTGATCATTGGCTCTTTAATCATTGGGCCAATGATCATTAAGTACCTTTTCACCAAGTGAATTTCTGTAGCTTGGAATATGAATGGGATACTACAGAGGAGAAGGTCATACATATGATTAAAGAGCACAAAATGCGGCATTATATTGAAGTATGGTAGATAAAATCATTAAGGTTTAAGAGACACTCACATCATCTGGCAGGAGACGGTAACTTACTGAACATTGTGCGCAGCCAGTAACATCCAGTTCATTTATAGCCTTGGTCATATGGTTGGTGGTAGACAGTAGATTTTGACTTCCGATGTCTTTACCAAAAGCTGCAGTTCTTTCAGTTCTATTATTTTCTGGATCTCTTTCATTACGACCATTGTTTTCCTAATCTTGAATCCCCTTGGTGTCCTCTACCTTCAGATTTCCTGGCCATTGACCTTGATAAACAAGGGATTCTGAAATATTAACATAGTTGGACCTTAGCACTAGATAACTAGTGACTAGTATAAGATATAGAATATATTTTTGTACTTATCTTCTAGAATATTCTATTGCCCTTGTATAAATACACTATTCATCTCAATAACAAACACAACTTTACACAATCTTTTATGGTATCAGAGCCTAAAGACCTTTGACCTAAATTTTTCGCAGCCACCATACTCTCTACACAGCAAATTTTTTTTTACCCCACGATCTCTCCATGTCTACCGTTTCATCCACCAGCTCGTCCACCAGTTCGTCCTCCACGAGTTCACTTGCCGGTGATGATGTTACCATGATGTTTACTCTGCACCCTTCTGAAAATCCTGGTTGTCTTATAACACCGGTGATCTTACGTGAAGATAATTATTCCGAGTGGGCAACGGAATTCTGGAACTCGCTGCAAGCAAAAGAAAAAATTGGGTTTATCGATGGTTCGATCCCTAAACCAACCACAAATCCTGCGCTTGGTCGATGGACTTCCGCAAATTCAATGATCGTGGGATGGTTACGCACATCCATCGATCCTCCTCTTCGTTCTACCGTCTCGCATCTTCCTGATGCTTACCAACTTTAGGAGTTTCTCAAGGTTCGTTTTTCTATCAAAAATAGTGTACGCAAACACCTTCTTCTCGACGAAATTACAAGCTGCAAACAAAACGGACAAACTGTTCTCGAGTTCTACCGTCGACTTACTAAATTGTGGGACGAATACAATAGCATCATCCCAATTTTAACTTGTACATGCGCCGCTTCCGCTACACTTGCTCATGAACGAGAGGATGCTCGTGTTCATAGGTTTCTTTTTGGACTCGATGAATCCCATTTTGGAACCATGCGCTCACAAATCATTGATGAAGACCCTCTCCCTCCTCTTAATGCTGTATACTCTCGTGTCATTCGTGAGGAGCAGCATATTCTCACCATGCGATCAAAGGAACTAAACAATGTTGTTGGTTTCACCGTTCGCTCAGATGCCACTGAACCTTCACTCGCCGCCGCTGTTCTTCGCAGCCGTGATCCCAATCTTTTTTGCACTAATTGCAACCGCAAAGGTCACGACAACTCCGAGTGTTTTTCTCTCCATGGGTATCCGGATTGGTGATATGAACAGCAACAACAAAATTCAGACCAACGCCCATCCGCTCCTCGTTCCAACTCGCCTTCCACTCGTGGCCGTGGGGGTCGACACTCTAGTCGGGGAAGGGGTCGCGCCAATGTCTCTCGCTCTGCTCCTGCTGACCAATCTTCTAATACTCAATCTACTGCAGACCAGCTAGCTACTCTCATCAATATGCTACAAACACAGAAATCTCAACTTTCTACCGAGCGCCTTTCTGGTAACACCAATTTATCTGATATTATTTAGATACTGGGGCATCCCATCATATGACAGGTGCTCTGAGTCTTCTTCATAATACTCGGGACATCTCTTCCTTTTCTGTTTCGTTTCCTGATGGTCGAGTTTCTCGGGCTTCGAAATCGGTGACTCTACAACTCAGTCGCGATTACTCTTTGCTCGATGTTCTTTATGATCCAGATTTCACCTGCACACTTATTTATGTGGCTAAATTGTTGAAACAGATTGGTGGGGTTGCTTTGTTTACTGATTCATTATGTGTGTTACAGGACCGTTTTACGAGGACTTTGATTGGAGCAGGTGAAGAGAGAGAGGGAGTGCATTACTTTACGGGTGTTTTAGTTGCTCGCATTAGTCACATTGTTCCTGAGAAGTTGTCTCCTTCAGTTCTCTGGCATCGTCGTCTTGGACATCCTTCTACTGTTGTTTTATCTAGTTTACCGGTTTTTACTAATTCAGAAGATGTCTCTCACAACGTCTCTAGTTGTGAAATTTGTTTTCGTGCTAAACAAACACGTGATATTTTTCATGATAGTCCTAATAAAGCTACTGCTCCATTTTCTTTAATCCATTGTGATGTCTGGGGTCTTTATCGTGTTCCGTCTTCTTGTGGTGCTGTTGATAATATGTTTTTGCTATCAATTGCCTAATGCATTATCATGCCATTGCAATACAATAGGTGTCAATCCAATTGGGTGTGATGCTAACAGATAAGATTTGATCAAATCAGTTAAGTCAAGCCAAGCAATATGTTTGTTTGATCACAAAAGTATCAGTTCTCAAGTTCGTGGAATTGTGTTTCCCATACCACAGAAGTGATATCGAGTACGAGATCCGGCCAGTAATCTGAACCGTTTCAGACCGTAGTCTTTAATCTCTAGGATCTCTCCATTACTCATTAAGGGTTTCCATCCGATAAACCGGAAAACAATATCGGTTTGGACTTAAATCAACAGAAAGCATAAATTAGAATCTAACAAAGCAATGGTTGTAACTAACATAAGCTAACAAGCAACAGAATGAAAGACTAACAAAAGCAGAGCATTAATGATATGAGAACTAGTAAACAAGGAAACAGAATGATACTAGGAAGTAAAAGATCCTAAGGATGGGGGTAATGGGTCAGCAACTCTTCTTCAATCAACCTAGGTGTTTAACAAACTCAAAGATGAACTAACCCCTAGACAATAGACTCAGAAGTTGATTAATTCATTCTCATGATAGAAACCATCAAGCTAAGCTAATTTCAGACCTAATTCTCATTAGCGAAATCTAACCTAACAGGCAGTAAGACTCAGTCTATTAAAGCTAATTAACACTCTAGACATCTAATCTCTTAGGCTAGAAATGTAAATCTATGGAATTAGTTGGTTCAGACATTTCATGACACACTTTTTGAGTGTGGAAATGTCTGGATTCTAATTCCAAATGATCAGAAAGGAACTAGCATTAAGGACACTAATCCATAAGGGATTCATGGAATCATAAGCTTAAACGACCTAGGAGACCAAAGATTTGCCACTAACCTATCCCATCCTCAAGAACCCTATAAGACTACTCAGAAATCATGAAGAACATCAAGAACACAAACCCAGAAAATTATAAAACTTGTAATAAGAATAGACAAGGGTATGGAGACTAACAATTACCAAAGAAACTATATCAAAACCTTAACAACTACTAAGATAATTACTTAGAATATATGAAGAACATGAAGAACACAAACCCAGAATTTATTAAAACTTGTAATAGAGATAGACAAAGTTATGGAGATTAATAACTAGCAAAAGAAGTATAACAAAAACTTAATAACTTAGAAGAAATCTCAATTACAAAATAAGATGTTCTTGGTGAAAATATAGAGAAAACCTAGGCAAGAAAACGTATGTTTTTGGTCAATGAATGGCAATGGGAAATGGTCTTTTCTAGATGCAGCATTTAGTTTCCTGTAATCTATGCACATTCTATGGCCAGTGATTGTTCTAGTGGGAATGAGTTCATCCTGATCATTTTTAACAACGGTCATTCCACCCTTTTTAGAAACACAATGCACAGGTGATATCCAAGTGCTATCAGATATGGGGTAAATCACACCAGCTTCTAACAACTTAAGAATTTCCTTTTTAACAACCTCTTTCAAGTTTGGATTCAACCTTCCTTGAGGTTCAATGCTAGCATATGATTCGTTTTCAAGGTGAATTCTATGAGTGCATAAGCTAGGTGAAATTCCTTTGATGTCATCTAGTGAATACCCTATGGCTCTTCTAAACTTTTTCAATTCGGTCAATAGCAAGTGAACTTCATCATCATTCAGTTTAGCATTTACTATGACTGGATAAGTGGAATTAGGGCCTAAAAAAGCATACCTTAGCCCTGTTGGAAGTGCTTTGAGATCAACCTTTGGGGCTTTTAGTTCGGACCAATCGTCAGATGCGTGTAATGGTGGCTCGTGCTTTGACTCGATCAACGACTCGATCGAGTGATCGAGTGGGGTGGTCGAGCTGTCCTGTCGAGTCTGAGATGATCCATCTTCGATCGATCCAATGACTTCCGTGTTCAACCCATTAAGATTTTCAAACATTTCTGATCCTTCTATGGCCTTGTGTGAGTCTAGAAGCATCTCATAGCCCAGACTCTCCTTGTTTAGAAACCCAGCATTACCACCTTTGGTCAATGTAGTCTGCAGATGGTCCTCTTCATTTAGTTCTTCCAGCAGCTCATCAGCAAGTTGATCCATCTCTTCAATCCAGAAAAGCTGACCTTCTATTGTGGGTTTCTTCATGGCATCCTTAATGTCAAACTTCATCTTGAAGTCTTTTCCCAGGTTGAGTTCAATCTTTCCTTTCTTGACATCGATGATTGCTCCAGCTGTAGCCAGGAAAGGTCTTCCCAATATCAGGGGGTCTCTAGGTTCCTCATCCATTTCTAATACCACAAAGTCTGTCGGGATATCCACATATCCGATCCGTATGGGTAGATCTTCTAGTACGCCATGTGGTATTCGAACTGACCTATCCGCCAATACCAAAGAGATGTTGCAATCCTTGTACTTACTGAACCCCAATCTCCTGGCTACTGAAAGCGGCATAAGGCTTATTGAAGCTCTAAGGTCACAAAGACAGTTCTTAAAGCTCAACGGCCCAAGGGAGCAAGGCAAGGTGAAACAACCGGGATCGCCTTGCTTCTAGATTGCTCTCTTCTGGACGATAGCACTACATTCCTCACTTAACACTACCATTCCCTGAAGCTCTTTAACTCTTTCTGTCAATGTGTCCTTCAAAAACTTTTGATATGGAGGTATCAGCATGAAGGCATCTAACAGAGGCATTTTGATCTCAATATCACTCATCTGCTTATCAAAGAGTGCCTTGTACTTCTCCATTTTCTCTCGTCTAAATCGACTAGGGAATAGAAGCTTAGGTTTGTATGGAGGAGGAACGAAGGACGTCTCCTTTTTCTTCGAATCAAATGGTGTTACAGCATCCTGCGAGTCAACTCGATCATCTACTCGATCGTAGGATCGAGTAGGTGGTCTCTGTCGAGCTTGATCAACGACTCTGTCTTGCAGATCGAGTAGGTGGTCGAGTCGTTGGTCGAGCCGATCCTTATTGGCTTCATTTTGACATAAATCCTCCCCATCTTGTTCATCACTGTCCTCATTGATTTTGGTAGGTCGGTGGGGGGTAGATAGTGCTCGGCCACTCCGCAGTGTGATGGCATTGATATGAAAATCTTTCGGGTTTTGCACTGATTTCCCTGGAAGTTGTCCTGGAGGGGCTGGAGAAGAAGTAGAGGCGGTGTTTCCTTCCAGGTGTTTGACTTTTGAGTTAAGTGTTTCGAACTTGCAGTTCAGATCATTGTAAGAGCAGTCAATCTTTGTGTGGACGTCGGCAAGTTTTTTAGAGATCTCGAGAGCATTGGATGCTTGACCCTGGAGTAGTTGTTGGAGCATAGTCTTCATGTCTGCGTCCGGGTTAGGCTGTATTGGTGGGCGTTAATTTTGAAAACCCGGATGACCCATTGCACCTTGCTGTTTGTACCCGCCTTGAAATTGTGGTTTAGGGACAAAACCTTGGGGCTGAATGTAAGGAACGAAAGGCCGGGGTGGAAGTTGTTGGGGCTGAGGAGGGTAGACTTGGTCCTGAGGGTTTTCCACATTTGTACTCCGATAGGACAAGTTCGGATTTGGCCGATAGTTGTTGTAACCTCTATTGTATCCACCTTGGTTCTGGATGTAGCTAACCTCTTCTTGGTGATCAATCCCCCCATCTTGAAGTGGGGGCTGTTCATCTTCAGAAACAAAATGAACATGCCGCTGCTGGGCTTGGAGGAGCTTATCTAACTTCTCATTCATGGCTTTCATTTCTTTCCGATGCCTCTCTTCAGAATCATGAGTCCCCCTGATTCCGCGATCATAATCGTCATTGTAATTTCCATCGGATTGAGCAAGGTTTTCGACTAACTCCCAGCCTTCATCGACATCCTTATTCAAGAAGTTGCCATTGCTGGCAGTATCAAGAAGCATTCGGATTTTGGGAAGAGCTCATCTGTAAAGGGTGCTAAGAATGGATTCGTTGCTGAAACCATGATGAGGACATTGAGATTGATAGCTTTTGAATCGTTCCCAGGCTTCACAGAAGGACTCGCCATTTCGCTGAGCAAATCCGGAGATCTCGTTTCGAAGTTTAGCAGTGCGGGAGTTGGAGAAAAACTTGGCAAGGAAAACTCGTTTGCATTCTTCCCAAGAGGTGATGGAGCCATGAGGAAGAGTCTTTTCCCATAGATGGGCTTTTTCACCGAGGGAGAAAGGAAAGAGGCGCAGCTTCAATGCGTCTTCACTTACGCCATTGATTTTGCAGAGGCTACAGAGCCTGTCAAACTCGTCCAGATGATCAAGGGGATCCTCCATGGGGAGACCATGGAATTTGTTATTCTGGACCATAGAGATCAAGCTGCTCTTAATCTCAAAATTGTTGTTTTGGACAGCGGGAGGTAGAATGCCATGCCGCTGTGTGTGTGTGTTAGGGGCATCGCCTGCACCAATGTATCGGAGCCGCCTTGGGGGAACCTGAGGTGGTTCGTCCTGGTTGATAGGTTGATTCGCCATAGGGATTGGCTCGTGCGGATTGGCGTGGTGGTGGTCTCGTTGTGCTCTCAACTGTTGGGGTAGACGATTGATGTTGTCGAGATTACGAATGAGATCTTGGTTGCCGTGCGATCTGGTGTGCATGCAGGTAAAGGAAACACGGCTCGATCGGCGACTCGATCAAGCACTCGATCGGTGGGTCGAGCTGTTGGTCGAGTGGTATGGGCGTGTTGTACCTAAATCACCAAACAGAGAAAGAACAACCAAGTCAGTAAAACTAGTTGGTGATAAGAAGAACTTGATCTTAAGAGATCGAAAATCTTAAACGTAACAAACGAACTCCCAAATGGCAACGGCGCCAAATTGATAATATGTTTTTGCTATCAATTGCCTAATGCATTATCATGCCATTGCAATACAATAGGTGTCAATCCAATTGGGTGTGATGCTAACAGATAAGATTTGATCAAATCAGTTAAGTCAAGCCAAGCAATATGTTTGTTTGATCACAAAAGTATCAGTTCTCAAGTTCGTGGAATTGTGTTTCCCATACCACAGAAGTGATATCGAGTACGAGATCCGGCCAGTAATCTGAACCGTTTCAGACCGTAGTCTTTAATCTCTAGGATCTCTCCATTACTCATTAAGGGTTTCCATCCGATAAACCGGAAAACAATATCGGTTTGGACTTAAATCAACAGAAAGCATAAATTAGAATCTAACAAAGCAATGGTTGTAACTAACATAAGCTAACAAGCAACAGAATGAAAGACTAACAAAAGCAGAGCATTAATGATATGAGAACTAGTAAACAAGGAAACAGAATGATACTAGGAAGTAAAAGATCCTAAGGATGGGGGTAATGGGTCAGCAACTCTTCTTCAATCAACCTAGGTGTTTAACAAACTCAAAGATGAACTAACCCCTAGACAATAGACTCAGAAGTTGATTAATTCATTCTCATGATAGAAACCATCAAGCTAAGCTAATTTCAGACCTAATTCTCATTAGCGAAATCTAACCTAACAGGCAGTAAGACTCAGTCTATTAAAGCTAATTAACACTCTAGACATCTAATCTCTTAGGCTAGAAATGTAAATCTATGGAATTAGTTGGTTCAGACATTTCATGACACACTTTTTGAGTGTGGAAATGTCTGGATTCTAATTCCAAATGATCAGAAAGGAACTAGCATTAAGGACACTAATCCATAAGGGATTCATGGAATCATAAGCTTAAACGACCTAGGAGACCAAAGATTTGCCACTAACCTATCCCATCCTCAAGAACCCTATAAGACTACTCAGAAATCATGAAGAACATCAAGAACACAAACCCAGAAAATTATAAAACTTGTAATAAGAATAGACAAGGGTATGGAGACTAACAATTACCAAAGAAACTATATCAAAACCTTAACAACTACTAAGATAATTACTTAGAATATATGAAGAACATGAAGAACACAAACCCAGAATTTATTAAAACTTGTAATAGAGATAGACAAAGTTATGGAGATTAATAACTAGCAAAAGAAGTATAACAAAAACTTAATAACTTAGAAGAAATCTCAATTACAAAATAAGATGTTCTTGGTGAAAATATAGAGAAAACCTAGGCAAGAAAACGTATGTTTTTGGTCAATGAATGGCAATGGGAAATGGTCTTTTCTAGATGCAGCATTTAGTTTCCTGTAATCTATGCACATTCTATGGCCAGTGATTGTTCTAGTGGGAATGAGTTCATCCTGATCATTTTTAACAACGGTCATTCCACCCTTTTTAGAAACACAATGCACAGGTGATATCCAAGTGCTATCAGATATGGGGTAAATCACACCAGCTTCTAACAACTTAAGAATTTCCTTTTTAACAACCTCTTTCAAGTTTGGATTCAACCTTCCTTGAGGTTCAATGCTAGCATATGATTCGTTTTCAAGGTGAATTCTATGAGTGCATAAGCTAGGTGAAATTCCTTTGATGTCATCTAGTGAATACCCTATGGCTCTTCTAAACTTTTTCAATTCGGTCAATAGCAAGTGAACTTCATCATCATTCAGTTTAGCATTTACTATGACTGGATAAGTGGAATTAGGGCCTAAAAAAGCATACCTTAGCCCTGTTGGAAGTGCTTTGAGATCAACCTTTGGGGCTTTTAGTTCGGACCAATCGTCAGATGCGTGTAATGGTGGCTCGTGCTTTGACTCGATCAACGACTCGATCGAGTGATCGAGTGGGGTGGTCGAGCTGTCCTGTCGAGTCTGAGATGATCCATCTTCGATCGATCCAATGACTTCCGTGTTCAACCCATTAAGATTTTCAAACATTTCTGATCCTTCTATGGCCTTGTGTGAGTCTAGAAGCATCTCATAGCCCAGACTCTCCTTGTTTAGAAACCCAGCATTACCACCTTTGGTCAATGTAGTCTGCAGATGGTCCTCTTCATTTAGTTCTTCCAGCAGCTCATCAGCAAGTTGATCCATCTCTTCAATCCAGAAAAGCTGACCTTCTATTGTGGGTTTCTTCATGGCATCCTTAATGTCAAACTTCATCTTGAAGTCTTTTCCCAGGTTGAGTTCAATCTTTCCTTTCTTGACATCGATGATTGCTCCAGCTGTAGCCAGGAAAGGTCTTCCCAATATCAGGGGGTCTCTAGGTTCCTCATCCATTTCTAATACCACAAAGTCTGTCGGGATATCCACATATCCGATCCGTATGGGTAGATCTTCTAGTACGCCATGTGGTATTCGAACTGACCTATCCGCCAATACCAAAGAGATGTTGCAATCCTTGTACTTACTGAACCCCAATCTCCTGGCTACTGAAAGCGGCATAAGACTTATTGAAGCTCTAAGGTCACAAAGACAGTTCTTAAAGCTCAACGGCCCAAGGGAGCAGGGCAAGGTGAAACAACCGGGATCGCCTTGCTTCTAGATTGCTCTCTTCTGGACGATAGCACTACATTCCTCACTTAACACTACCATTCCCTGAAGCTCTTTAACTCTTTCTGTCAATGTGTCCTTCAAAAACTTTTGATATGGAGGTATCAGCATGAAGGCATCTAACAGAGGCATTTTGATCTCAATATCACTCATCTGCTTATCAAAGAGTGCCTTGTACTTCTCCATTTTCTCTCGTCTAAATCGACTAGGGAATAGAAGCTTAGGTTTGTATGGAGGAGGAACGAAGGACGTCTCCTTTTTCTTCGAATCAAATGGTGTTACAGCATCCTGCGAGTCAACTCGATCATCCACTCGATCGTAGGATCGAGTAGGTGGTCTCTGTCGAGCTTGATCAACGACTCTGTCTTGCAGATCGAGTAGGTGGTCGAGTCGTTGGTCGAGCCAATCCTTATTGGCTTCATTTTGACATAAATCCTCCCCATCTTGTTCATCACTGTCCTCATTGATTTTGGTAGGTCGGTGGGGGGTAGATAGTGCTCGGCCACTCCGCAGTGTGATGGCATTGATATAAAAATCTTTCGGGTTTTGCACTGATTTCCCTGGAAGTTGTCCTGGAGGGGCTGGAGAAGAAGTAGAGGCGGTGTTTCCTTCCAGGTGTTTGACTTTTGAGTTAAGTGTTTCGAACTTGCAGTTCAGATCATTGTAAGAGCAGTCAATCTTTGTGTGGACGTCGGCAAGTTTTTTAGAGATCTCGAGAGCATTGGATGCTTGACCCTGGAGTAGTTGTTGGAGCATAGTCTTCATGTCTGCGTCCGGGTTAGGCTGTATTGGTGGGCGTTAATTTTGAAAACCCGGAGGACCCATTGCACCTTGCTGTTTGTACCCGCCTTGAAATTGTGGTTTAGGGACAAAACCTTGGGGCTGAATGTAAGGAACGAAAGGCCGGGGTGGAAGTTGTTGGGGCTGAGGAGGGTAGACTTGGTCCTGAGGGTTTTCCACATTTGTACTCCGATAGGACAAGTTCGGATTTGGCCGATAGTTGTTGTAACCTCTGTTGTATCCACCTTGGTTCTGGATGTAGCTAACCTCTTCTTGGTGATCAATCCCCCCATCTTGAAGTGGGGGCTGTTCATCTTCAGAAACAAAATGAACATGCCGCTGCTGGGCTTGGAGGAGCTTATCTAACTTCTCATTCATGGCTTTCATTTCTTTCCGATGCCTCTCTTCAGAATCATGAGTCCCCCTGATTCCGCGATCATAATCGTCATTGTAATTTCCATCGGATTGAGCAAGGTTTTCGACTAACTCCCAGCCTTCATCGACATCCTTATTCAAGAAGTTGCCATTGCTGGCAGTATCAAGAAGCATTCGGATTTTGGGAAGAGCTCATCTGTAAAGGGTGCTAAGAATGGATTCGTTGCTGAAACCATGATGAGGACATTGAGATTGATAGCTTTTGAATCGTTCCCAGGCTTCACAGAAGGACTCGCCATTTCGCTGAGCAAATCCGGAGATCTTGTTTCGAAGTTTAGCAGTGCGGGAGTTGGAGAAAAACTTGGCAAGGAAAACTCGTTTGCATTCTTCCCAAGAGGTGATGGAGCCATGAGGAAGAGTCTTTTCCCATAGATGGGCTTTTTCACCGAGGGAGAAAGGAAAGAGGCGCAGCTTCAATGCGTCTTCACTTACGCCATTGATTTTGCAGAGGCTACAGAGCCTGTCAAACTCGTCCAGATGATCAAGGGGATCCTCCATGGGGAGACCATGGAATTTGTTATTCTGGACCATAGAGATCAAGCTGCTCTTAATCTCAAAATTGTTGTTTTGGACAGCGGGAGGTAGAATGCCATGCCGCTGTGTGTGTGTGTTAGGGGCATCGCCTGCACCAATGTATCGGAGCCGCCTTGGGGGAACCTGAGGTGGTTCGTCCTGGTTGATAGGTTGATTCGCCATAGGGATTGGCTCGTGCGGATTGGCGTGGTGGTGGTCTCGTTGTGCTCTCAACTGTTGGGGTAGACGATTGATGTTGTCGAGATTACGAATGAGATCTTGGTTGCCGTGCGATCTGGTGTGCATGCAGGTAAAGGAAACACGGCTCGATCGGCGACTCGATCAAGCACTCGATCGGTGGGTCGAGCTGTTGGTCGAGCTGTTGGTCGAGTGGTATGGGCGTGTTGTACCTAAATCACCAAACAGAGAAAGAACAACCAAGTCAGTAAAACTAGTTGGTGATAAGAAGAACTTGATCTTAAGAGATCGAAAATCTTAAACGTAACAAACGAACTCCCAAATGGCAACGGCGCCAAATTGATAATATGTTTTTGCTATCAATTGCCTAATGCATTATCATGCCATTGCAATACAATAGGTGTCAATCCAATTGGGTGTGATGCTAACAGATAAGATTTGATCAAATCAGTTAAGTCAAGCCAAGCAATATGTTTGTTTGATCACAAAAGTATCAGTTCTCAAGTTCGTGGAATTGTGTTTCCCATACCACAGAAGTGATATCGAGTACGAGATCCGGCCAGTAATCTGAACCGTTTCAGACCGTAGTCTTTAATCTCTAGGATCTCTCCATTACTCATTAAGGGTTTCCATCCGATAAACCGGAAAACAATATCGGTTTGGACTTAAATCAACAGAAAGCATAAATTAGAATCTAACAAAGCAATGGTTGTAACTAACATAAGCTAACAAGCAACAGAATGAAAGACTAACAAAAGCAGAGCATTAATGATATGAGAACTAGTAAACAAGGAAACAGAATGATACTAGGAAGTAAAAGATCCTAAGGATGGGGGTAATGGGTCAGCAACTCTTCTTCAATCAACCTAGGTGTTTAACAAACTCAAAGATGAACTAACCCCTAGACAATAGACTCAGAAGTTGATTAATTCATTCTCATGATAGAAACCATCAAGCTAAGCTAATTTCAGACCTAATTCTCATTAGCGAAATCTAACCTAACAGGCAGTAAGACTCAGTCTATTAAAGCTAATTAACACTCTAGACATCTAATCTCTTAGGCTAGAAATGTAAATCTATGGAATTAGTTGGTTCAGACATTTCATGACACACTTTTTGAGTGTGGAAATGTCTGGATTCTAATTCCAAATGATCAGAAAGGAACTAGCATTAAGGACACTAATCCATAAGGGATTCATGGAATCATAAGCTTAAACGACCTAGGAGACCAAAGATTTGCCACTAACCTATCCCATCCTCAAGAACCCTATAAGACTACTCAGAAATCATGAAGAACATCAAGAACACAAACCCAGAAAATTATAAAACTTGTAATAAGAATAGACAAGGGTATGGAGACTAACAATTACCAAAGAAACTATATCAAAACTTTAACAACTACTAAGATAATTACTTAGAATATATGAAGAACATGAAGAACACAAACCCAGAATTTATTAAAACTTGTAATAGAGATAGACAAAGTTATGGAGATTAATAACTAGCAAAAGAAGTATAACAAAAACTTAATAACTTAGAAGAAATCTCAATTACAAAATAAGATGTTCTTGGTGAAAATATAGAGAAAACCTAGGCAAGAAAACATATGCCTCAACAAATGGCTTAAAGGGAGTATTTATAGAGAAGTTTGCAAAACCCTAAAACAGAAGAGGACAAGATAGATGTCGGCAGTTTGACTCGATTGGTTTGATCGAGTCGTGTGGTCGAGTCGGTTAAGTGGCCCATGCCTTGGCTCGTTCTGGAAGTGCACTCGATCAGCTTGGTCGAGTGGGTGATCGAGCACTTGACTTGGCTCGTTCTGGAAGTGCACTCGATCAGCTTGGTCGAGTGGGTGATCGAGCTCCCTTCGTGTGTCTTGAGTTTGCACTCGATCCACTCGATCGAGTCAGTGATCGAGTGGCTTCCTTATTCTGCATCTTGCATCCTTTGACTCTATCAAGCAGGTCGAGTGGCCGGTCGAGTCACTTTCTTTCTTTGCATCCTGTGCTTTTTGACCGATCCTTGTCCATGTAACAAATCTCCATTCGTCCCTTAATCCATAAGTGACTCCATATCACCTGTTTCAACACCTTATGCATGATATGTATGCAATGCCGATGCAAGAATGCCTAAGTATGCAAAACATAAGTAAGTGACTCTAAATGGTGCAAATGAAAGAGGAAACTATGCGAAATGAGTTATCAATGTATGCTTAAAACAGGTAAATTACAGAGATATCAGCTGTCTATTTCTTAACGATTGTGGATGACTACTATCGCGCTGTATAGGCTTATCTTATGTTAGAGAAGTCTGAGGTTGCTGCATTGTTACGTAATTTTTGCGCAATGAGTGAGAAGCAATATCACAAACCCGTTCAAACCATTCGGACGGACAATGGCAGTGAATTCATGGTTCTCTCGTCTTTCTTCCGCGAACATGGCATTCTTCATCAAACCTCCTGCGTTGATACTCCGCAGCAAAATGGTCGCGTTGAACGCAAACATAGGCATCTTCTCAACGTTGCTCGCGCTTGTCTTTTTCAAGCTCGCCTCCTGGTTTCTTTCTGGGGTGAAAGTGTTCTTACTGCAGCTCACCTTATTAACCGGACACCAACTCCTCTTCTTAAAGGCAAAACTCCCTATGAGATGATCCACGGTACGCCTCCATTGTTCTCTTCTCTTCGCATATTCGGATGCTTGTGTTATGCTCACCATCGTGCTCGAGATAAGGATAAGTTTGGTGATAAGAGCAGAAAATGTATCTTTGTTGGCTATCCATTCGGCAAGAAAGCTTGGCATCTCTATGATCTCGACCGTAACGTTTTTTTTTCGAGTCGCGATGTCATTTTCGAGGAAAATGTTCCCTGGCCTGCCCGACACAGCCGACGTTATCCATCCATCTCCTCCATCTTTGGTTGTTTACGACGAGTTTGCATTCTCCTCCCAACCTTCACACTCTTCGCTTCCGCCTACAATCCCTACTCCATCGTCTACAACGACCATTCTTCCGCCTACGCTCGCTACTCCTTTACCAACTCCTGTCCATGATAATTCATCATCGTCCTTTCTAGCAGTATCTTCTCGCGAGCCATCCTCTCCCAAGTTGTCTTCTTCCGATTCCGATCCTCGATCGCCGATTTCGCCCTCACCAGCGATATCGACTCCGATATCTCAAGATGCTCCATCTCCAGGACTTTCTGAGTTACTTGGCCGAGGACAACGTATCAAACGCTCATCCGTTCTTCTCAAAGATTACGTACTTCCCTAGGCATCCAATGTAATACACTCTCCTCTCGATCCATCTGCCTCCTCTCTTGCTCCTCTACACTCGGTCCCAGGTAACACACTCTACCCGATTTCCGATTATATTTATGACGAAAAATTTTCTCCGGGACATCGTGTTTTTCTTGCTGCTGTACTCACCCATGCAAAACCTACATCTTATCAAGACGCAGTTCGTGATTCTGTTTGGCAGGGGTCCATGAAATCGGAGATTCATGCCCTCGAGGATAACAAAACATGGCTCATCACTAAGTGACCTCCAGGGAAACAGGTTATTGGTAGCAAGTGGGTTTACAAGTTCAAATATCACTCAAATGGAGAGATCGCTCGCCACAAATCTCGGCTCGTTGCTTTAGGGAATCGCCAACAAGAGGGACTTGATTATACTGACACTTTTGCACCAGTCGCGAAACCAACCACAGTCCGCCTGTTGCTACAACTTGCTGCTGCTAAACAATGGGAGGTCCATCAAATGGACGTCCACAACGCCTTTCTTCATGGTGATTTAAAAGAAGAAGTCTATATGAAGCTGCCTCCGGGATTTCAAAGCGCTGATCCGTCTGCTGTCTGTTTACTCAAGAAATCTCTTTATGGTCTTAAACAGTCTCCTCGCTGTTGGTTTGCCAAACTCCGCACCGCTCTCTTTGACTACGGTTTCGTGCAAAGCAAGGCCGACTACTCCCTTTTCTCCTACACACGCGGATCAGTTTGTCTACATATACTGATCTACGTCGATGACTTTATTGTTGCATGCAATGATGTCGCTACTCTTCAGAGTTTCAAAGTATACTTAAATCGCTGTTTTCACATGAAAGATCTCGGTAAACTTATGTACTTTCTTGGCGTTGAGGTGTCTAGAAACACAGACGGTATTTTTCTTTCACAACGAAAATACGCTCTTGACATTATTGCTGAAGCAGGTTTACTTGGTTGCAAACCAAACTCGGTTCCGACCGAATTAAACCACAAGCTCTTGTTGGCCACTGGTGATCCGCTAACTAATCCTGAAGCTTATCGACGATTAGTTGGTCGTCTCATCTACTTGATTTTTACACGATCGGAGCTGTGTTACATTGTCCAAGTGCTCTCTCAATTCATGCAACACCCTCGGCATGAACACTGGCATGCTGCTCTCCGTGTTGTTCGCTATCTAAAAGGATGCCCCGGCCAAGGTATTCTTCTCCGTGCTGATTCCTCTCTTCATGTCCAGGCATTTTGTGATTCAGATTGGGTCGCTTGTCTTATCTCCCGCCGTTCTCTTAGCGCATACATTGTTCTTCTCGGCTCTTCACCTATCTCTTGGAAGACTAAGAAACAACGCACTGTCTCCATGTCTTCCGCCGAGGCAGAGTATCGGGCGATGTCATTCACGCTTCGCGAACTCAAATGGGTCAAACAGCTACTCTTTCATTTGGTATTGAACATCCAGCGCCAATGAGTCTTTTCTGTGACAGCAAGTCCGCATTACATATTGCAGCCAATCCGATCTTCCATGAACGCACGAAACATGTGGAGCTTGATTGTCATCTCGTCCGCGATGCTATAGACGACGGTTTGATAACTACAATGCACATCAAGACTAAAGAGCAACCTGCCGATTTGTTGACGAAGGCTCTGCCTTCCCCTACCTTTCATTACCTGCTTTCCAAGTTGGGGATTCAAGATATTTCACCGCCACCTTGAGGGAGGGTATAAGATATAGACTATATTGTTGTACTTATCTTCTAGAATATTCTATTGCCCTTGTATAAATACACTACTCATCTCAATAACAAACACAACTTTACACAATCTTTTAACTAGTCCACTAGATAAAAGAGACAAGATTGACCAAGATCACAAGTCTAGAAGATGACGATATGTCTCGCTCATATATACTAGTTTCTCTTTTATATCAAAATCACTGAAAAATAGAAGACATATATTTAATTAGTATGCTTTAAGCAGGCACTGAGCCAAGCCATAATAAACAAAATGAAAGGAAATAAAAATAAAAATTCTACATGTGATTCAAATACTCACTTCCCAGAGAATTACCAGCAGAGCAAGAAACAAGGTTCTCGTCACCATCTTCTGGTTGAACAGAGTGTTCAGTATACTCATCATGCCTACTCCAAAGTTTTATTTTCTGGGACAGCTAAGAGTCGGTATCAAAGTAGCAGCATCATCGGCAGAAATGTCGAAATTAGGAATCTGCATGCAAACAAAGACCTTCTTTACATGCTCAGAATCCAAAAAAAATATCTGAATCCAAGAAAATTATCTGCATTTGCTCATCTTCCAGAAGTTTCATGGCTTCCCTGTCGCATTTCTCCTTTGGGATAATAAGGAAGCTCCTTATCTGTCTGGTACTTCTCTTTGTAGATTTTTTTCTCTTCTGCATTAAGAGCCTTCCTCTTAGCACCAAGAATATCCAAAGTCTCCTTGAACTCAGAATCTGGGTTTTGCCTCTTGACTTCGTTCCAATTCTCTTTACACCAAGAGAAGTATGGTGATGACTGAAAACAAAAGTCCGAGGAGCAACATAAATGTTCACAAATCAATCACCAAATAGAATGAAAGTTATCAGATATGTAGAGAAATGTAAAAGCAGGCAGAGGCAGATGCAGAAGAGATCATTTTGAACATTCAGCTTTCACGAAAATTAATATTAACAAGATCTACTCTATCTTATCTTATATTACGTGGATTCAATTATTTTTCCACCAAATTAACATATGTATCTTAAGCACAAACGTAGCAATAAATCCACTTTTGATGAAACCATTAAGCTGTAAGGGAGGATTCAAAGAAGCAGTCATGCATCAACCGTGCAAAAAACTAGTCTCAAATTTATGCCGAGACTTCCATCAAGCAATTAGTTCAAAGCGAGCCAACTGTCAACAAGTTCCATAACGCATATGCTAGCCAAATTTTTTAAAAAAATCTTGAATCACTTTCGCAACCTGAAGTGCAAAATAAGTGGAGAAGAAGAGCTAGATCTAGAAACTGTACCATGTTAGGCTTGAATTCAATCATCATCTGCATTTTGTGAGCTCCACCTTAAGCGTTTTGAGTTCCTCCTCCTTCAATAAATCCTCTGTATTTTCCTTCTCAATCTTCATCTTCTCCACCTGAAGCGTATGACTTCACAACAAAGAGTTCCATCATCTTCTAGATCGTTCCAGAGACAAGAAGAAGAGCGATCGCAATCACAAATATCAGAAACAGCCTTCTTTGAATTCAACAAACAAAATTGGACTGATGCATTATGCAAACTGGTGTAATGTGCAACCAACAGCGGTTGTAGGGACGGGGATATATGAGAGACTTGCATCAAATCCAGGACATGCACCAAATGTACATCTTCCCTAGATTCTCAAATGAGATTGTACCGCAATGAACCGGTGAGCCCGACGTTCTACTGGTAGGGGAACACCAACAACCACCCCCGCAGCATGGCTTCATGGCCCACTGTAATTGCCAAATCATGTGATTGTCTCAAGCAATTAGAAAAAGAGGTATAAATAGCATTGATAGATATATATAAGAGAAACATTAGATAATTATGTAAACCTGGCCTGTGGGGTCCTTGTGAAAGGAATGTTCCGAACAGCAGCTTGATTCTTTTCGATTCGGTCAGATCTAGAAGGACCGTTTACGTTATGCGCCACACTCGAGGTACTGGAAGCCAATACAACATTCTCATATCAAACTCTTCAATCTGTTTGTAACGCAACTGCCACAGAGTAAATTCAATGCTGTGCTGCTCAGTCAGAAAAGGTATGATGTTCAAACATTATTATTTCATAATTCTAACAACTTCTCTGCCAAAATTTTGGGTCACAAGGAATTGGAGCCTGAGTAGCCTTCGGACGCTTGCTTTCTAACTCAACAGTCTGAAAAGTATGCATATAATATCACTGTAATGCCGAGCAAAATTGAAGTAAGAAGTAAGAAGACCCGATGTAGCCCCTAGGAACTTTTACTAAAGAAAACAAGGATGAGCCAGATTAAGAGAGTAAATTAAGTAAAAGATATAAAAACTGTTGAGAGTTAAACTTGATTTTGGATCAAGTTTAATTATTGGATCAATTATCCAATAATTATCATTTTAGGCTAACTCCAAGTTCTAGAGTTTTCTCTAGAAATATTGATATGTTGTGTTTTTATACGTTTTTGTACATTGTTTTTGTTCCGTTTTTGTTTCGTTAGTCTTGTCTATTGTCCAATTTGGTTGTGTTTTGATTTTTGTACAGGTTACAGAAGCATCCCTTGATGGGAACGTTATAGAGCATGTTCGGGTCTCGTTAAGGAAGATTTGTGCAACAAGGCACACTTGGATCGACCGATTCACCTTTGGATCGATCGATCCACAGCCTCGTCCGACCTCAACAACAAACGGATCGATCGATACACACCGAGACCGATCGATCCGTTTCTCCGAACGTTCACAACAAGGATGGATCGATCGATCCACTTTTGGATCGATCGATCCGACCATCTATCCAATCCAAAGAGCTGACCGATCGATCCGCAGTTCTGACGGACTGTGTTTATGTGGATCGATCGATCCACCTATGTCGGTCAGACATAGTGTTTTTTCACTTTATTCAGTTTGTATAATTAAACAATACACACTCATATAAAGAGATATCTAGATTTTTCTAAGAACGAGGCTTTTCTCTCTGTTTTTCCTGAAAAACACCAAGAACACAATTTTCATAAATTGAAGAAGTTTTCTTATCTTTATCTCTTTCTCTCTATCTTTTCATTTTGAATGTCTCTATGGATTTAGTTTTTGATTTGAGCATGTTTGAGTAGTCCTTTAGAGCTTTTGGGTTTAGGTAGATTAAGAGTGATTAGAGGATTGTTCTTTGATGTTTAAGTTAGATAGTTTATTATCCTTTCTCAATAGATGTTTTTAATGCTAGATTAGCTTTGATCAATGCTAATTTAGATTATTGGAATTTTCATATCCAGAAGGTTTTTGTGAAAATTCTAGAATCAATCTATTGAGTGCTTTGCTAAATCTTGCCAATGGAAGTTGTTCTAGGTTGTTTAGTAGCCATATTAGACTTGGAATTAATGCATGTTTGTCTTGTGATTGCAAAATGGAAATTTGGTGTTGATTACTTTATTTGCATAGGATTAGTTGCATGGAAGTGCACTAGTTTAACTAAGAGTTCTAAGGCTAAGGATCATCATGGTATTGAACATTAACATCATAGATTAGCCAATAGTCACCCTAATCAATTGCCTTAACCCAAGGGCTTGCCTTTATAATCTTGTTTTTAAACATCATTTATCTTCTTGTATGTTTCTTGTTTCATAAGCAATTTACTCTTGTTAGTCTTATAACTCTGCTTTGATAGTATTGTTACAAAGAATCCATAACCAAAAACCATAATAATCATGCTTAGATTAAACAAATGTGTGCATTCGTATTGTGATATATCTTTGTGCTAAGTGGTTCGATAAATTAATTGGGGTACTCCCAAAAAGACTACATCAATTTGGCACCGTTGCCATAGTGCAAAAGAATATATCCATTATGATTTCATATTTGTTTGAGACTAAGTTTTTCTTTTAGCTATTACTAAATTTTCTACTCTTTTTGTTTTTGTCTTTCTCTTGCTAGGTGTATGCACTTACGAAGCCAAGGAAAACAAAACTTGGTAGTTCAAGACCTTGGTCGCTTCGAGCGAGAAAATACACGAGCTAGAAGAGAACGAAACCGCCATCTCACACGACTAGGAATGGAGATCCCCGACGTCGTAGATGAAGGGAACGGTGCTCAAGTTCCTCACCATGCACCGCGACCCGCTCCACTCATTGGAGCCCATGATGCACCTAATATTAATGGGAACATAACCGGTATCCGTGCCCCACCGGTGGAGAACAACAACTTCGAAATAAAATCAAGTCTCATTAACATGGTGCAAGGTTCCAAGTTCCATGGTCTCACCATGGAAGACCAACTTGATCACCTGGATCAATTCGACCGTTTTTGTGGAACGGTAAAGATCAACGGGATTTCGGAAGATGCTTTCAAGTTTCGACTTTTCCCATTCTCTCTTGGTGAAAAGGCACACATATGAGAGAAGAATTTGCCCAATAACACCATAACATCTTGGGATCAATGCAAGAAAGCTTTCTTATCAAAGTTTTTCTCTTCCACAAGAACAGCTCGTTTGAGAAACGAGATATCAAGTTTTGCTCAAAGGAGCAATGAGAGCTTTTGTGAAGCATGGGAGCGCTTCAAAGATTACACTTCTCACTGTCCTCACCATGGATTCTCAACCGAATCTCTTCTAAGCACCCTCTACCGTGGTGTTTTGCCCAAATACCGAATGCTCCTTGACACAGCAAGCTGTGGTAACTTCTTGGGTCAAAATGCAGAACAGGGGATGTTGCTGGTTGAAAACCTCGCTCACAGTGATAGAAACTATGGAGATGATTATGATCGAACATCAAGAGAGAGCATCGAGTTGAACAACCTTCACCGAAAAGAGATAAAGGCTTTGAATGACAAGATGGACAGAATGATGCAAGCAAATCAACGGACAGTAAACTATGTCGGTGAGCAAGATGTTTTACAAAGCTATGAAGAGGGAATGGAAGCTTGTGTGGAAGGTCAAGAAGAGGCTCACTATGTTCAAGGCCAAGGCTACGATAAGTTTAACCCCAACTATCGGAACCATCCAAACCTTTCATACAGAAACAACAATGTGGAGAACCCACAAGATCAAACTTATCCACCACTCAAACCTCCAGGACAAGGCTTTCAACAACAAGGTCCCTATCAACCACCATCTCAAGGTCAAGGTTTTCAACAGCAACCCAACTACCAACAAAGACCTCCGGCGCAAGGATTTCAGCAGCAAACAAACTATCAACAAAACATTCAAGGTCCACGTTTTCAACAACAACATCCATACCAATCTCGACCCCAAGGAAATTACCCACCTAAACTGCCAGGTTACTACCAAATCCAAGAGCAGGGATTTTCAAACAACCAACCTCCACCAGATGACGAAACAAAGACACTTCTAAAGCAACTTTTAGAAGGACAAGGCAAGGAAGCAATCAACAATGCTACTCAAATGTCAGCTTTGCAAAACAAAGTGGATGGAGTTTACACTGACCTAAATGCAAGGTTTGAAAGATTGATTGCCCAAGTCAATAACCAAGCTTCTTCATCAAAACGCCCTATGGGAACTTTACCGGGAAAACCTGAGACAAACCCAAAGGAGTACATCAATGCCATCATCCTAAGAAGTGGTAAAGCTTTACCAAGCAGAGAGCTCAATAGAGACATTGAGCCTAAAGAAGGGGAGGTGGTAGTTGAGATTGAAGAAGGGGATGAGGCATTGAATAACAGGACCTTTAATGAAGAGATCAATGTTGATAAAGGAAAAAGACTATTGGTTGAGGAGTCTAAAGAGAAGAAAGCCAAAGGAGGAAATTCCAAAATTGGTGAAGATTTTTCTAAGAAGGAGATTATCTTTGAGCCTCCACCATATGAACCTAAGCTTCCCTTCCCGGGAAGGTTCAAGAAACAACTCCGGGAGAAGTATAGAGCCTTATTCAAACAACAAATGAGTGAAGTACAAGTCACTATGCCTTTGATAGATGCCTTTTGGTTAGTCCCTATTTACAACAACTTCTTGAAGGATGCAGTAAAAGAGAAAGGGAAAGAAGTAGAAGGTATGGTTGTTCTCACTCATAAGTGTAGTGCGATAATTCAAAGAAAATTGATCGCCAAGAAGATCGAAGATCCGGACAGCTTTACATTGCCTTGTGCTCTGGGTCCTTTGGCTTTCACAAGGTGTTTACGTGATCTTGGAGCAAGTGTGAGCCTCATGCCTTTATCGGTAGCAAAACGGCTTGGATTTACAAGGTACAAAGAGTGTAGAATCTCACTTGTATTAGCAGACCGGTCGGTTAGGCATCCAATAGGTTTATTGGAGGATCTTCCGGTTGTTGTTAGAAATTTTGAGATTCTCACCGACTTTGTAGTCCTTGAGATGGATGAGTAACCAAAGGATCCACTTATCTTTGGTAGACCTTTCTTAAGCACCGCCGGAGCTATGATCGACGTGAGAAGGGGAAAGATAGATCTTCACTTGGGAAATGAAGTTTTGAAGTTTGACATCAACAACATCATGAAGAAACCAACTATTGAAGGACAAGTCTTCTATATCGAGGAACTAGATGCTCTAGCGGATGAGCTATTGGAAGAACTAGCACTAGAAGACTCTCTTCAAAGCGCTCTCACGGTGAAACAAGGTCAACATGGTTTGCTTGAGATTGAAAGCGAGGGATTTGAGAAATTGTTAGACTCCCACATGGTCTATGAAGGACAACCAAAATTTTTAGAGCTGACTAAAGTGGATAACAACATCAACAATGATGAGATGGAAGAAGCTAGCATTGGTAAGACTAGCATCGATGGAGATTGGAGTGAACTCAAGGCTCCAAAAATTGAACTCAAACCACTTCCAGCCGGGCTAAGGTACGCATTTCTTGGAACAAACTCTACTTACCCAGTGATAATTAATCAATGAAGAGCTTAGTGATTTAGAGATCTCCACCCTATTAGAAGAATTAAAAAAGTTTAGACGAGCTATAAGGTATTCACTTGATGATATTCGGGGAATTTCGGAAACCCTTTATGTGCATAGGATCCATCTTGAGAATGAATCTATGACTTCCATTGAGCATCAAAGGCGGTTAAACCCTAACCTTAGAGATGTTGTTCTGAAAGAGATTCTCAAACTCTTGGATGCGGGGATAATTTACCCCATCTCGGATAGCACATGGGTTTCTCCGGTTCATGTGGTACCAAAGAAGGGTGGAGTAACCGTTATTAGGAATGATAAAGAAGAATTGATTCCAACAAGAACGATAACGGGTCATAGGATGTGCATAGATTATCAAAAATTAAATGTCGCCTCTAGGAAATATCATTTTCCTTTACCGTTTATTGATCAAATGCTTGAAAGACTAGCAAATCATTCTTATTATTGTTTTCTAGACGGGTATTCGGGTTTCTTTCAAATCCCGATTCATCCCAATGATCAAGAGAAAACGATATTTACATGCCCTTTTGGTACCTTTGCTTATCGAAGGATGTCATTCGGGTTATGTAATGCACCAGCAACATTTCAACGGTTTGTGGGCGTTCTGGAAGAACTTCTCGTTGAAGTAATCAATCGTCTCCACACACTTGGTAGACCCCAAGTCAATCCCATGATACCTGAAGATCAGAGTCAATAGACTCCCAACCATCTCCACCTTCTTCTTCCTGTCTGTCCTAAGGCCGCGGGTCTTTTTCTGTACCAGCATCGCAGCAAAAACTGCTCCCAAGTTCGTGGCAGGCCATAATGGGAGCTCCTCATGGTAAGTCTCGCGCACGGCTTCAGGAAGCTCATAATCAATCATCAGAAGCTCATTGACCCGCAGAGAACCCGTCTCTTCCTTCCCAAAGAAGGTGTGACCAAGAATCTTTGCCAAAACGCGAATTGCTGGGTTGCGGATCAGACTCAGCTTGGCTTCACGAGAATTAGCCGAGTGAAAGGGACCTGCACTAATCAAATCCCACAACATACCAGCATCTGGAAATGTAGGAAATCTGCAGTGCTCTAGACTCCTCTCAAATCCATAGAGATCACACAATTCAAGGATGGAGATCTCATATAGCATACCTCGGCACAAGTAGGATAAAGTCCCCTCACTAGCGGTGTGTATGGCTATATCGCTAAACCGAAGCTCAACAGATGCTAGAAACTGTCTCACCAGCTCAGGATAGAGAGGATATGATTGGTATCCAAATGAGCCAAGCCCTATCAGAGTCCACATCTCTCTGATATCATCCGCAATGCCCATCTTCCTCAGCGTCCTCTCATAGATAAACTTGGTTGGAATCAGTGAGACACCCAACAGGCCATTATAGAAGATGCTGTTAAAACGATCCCATGCATGGCCATATTGGCGTGCAGAGTACCCTGTCTCAAGCTACAACTCTCTGAAAGACGTGTTCGGAGATACATACCCCGGTATTCTGGAAGTGAACGGTGTATCATCAGGACGAGGCCAAGGAGCAGTGGTGTACTCGGTCTCTTCTTCAGCAGTGGCGCGCGAAGATGAAGCTATCCCTTTGCCCTTTTGCTTCCGAGAAGATCTTGGAGGATCTTCTCCATCTTGTATCCGTAGGAGCTCGTGACGGGTTTCTCCTATTCCCTGTCTTACCCATTTCCTACAAAATGAAACCACAATTCAATTGACGAAAATTTCCCACAAACAATATTAGCATGATTTGGACAATGTCTCTCAAAAGTGGAGCAGTGACATTGACAACATAAGGACAATGTCTCTCAATAAGAAGCTAAATTCAATCAATAGCCTAGTTTAAACCAACAATTGCTCATAATCCACAATCAAAATCAAAGAGAAGGCATAAACCCAATTTCAAAAATTCAATTTCTCAAATGAATGAAATTAAGGCTTGATTCCAGTCTAAAATCACACTAAAGGAGCATATCAAGCAACTAAATCATCTAAACATGCCAATATAACATCGAATTCCTCCATTTTTCCCATGAATGTCGATTCGATTTCTTCAATTTAGGGAGGTGTACCTTTGCAGATCGAGAGAGAGGGTGCCGGAATCAGAAAGAGGAGCAAAATCCGATTGAGATGGACCCAAAAATCGTTCAAATCGGATCACAAATGAGAGAGTTATGATCAAAACAAGTTTTGAGAAATGTTTCTCTTCAAAATCGTGAAAGAGAGAGAGAAGAGGGAAATTATGTTTTGATCTTTAGAAATGAGGTTTTGAAGACAAAACCGTGTTTTCGGTTTGATTTAAGTGAAATTAATCGGTTTTTAGTCTCAAAATCGCGATTCTGGGACTTACCTGGGAACCGGATCGATCGATCCACATGTGGTTCGGTCGATCCGTAGCTGCGATGGTCGATCCGTTTTCACATAGGTCGATCTGCAGGTCTGTCGCAAGGTTGGATAGGTTGGATCGCCTAACTGGATCGATCGATCCACATGTGGATCGGTCGATCCGTTTTTATCAGAATATGGACGTTGCACTCGATCGATCGATCCATATTGTTATGGTCGATCCGCTGGTCTGCCGCAGATTGTTCGTTGAAATGGATCGATCGATCCACTCTGGATCGGTCGATCCGTTTAGCTGTCTATTAGAAATCAAAACCAAAAGTTAAAACCATGGATCGATCGATCCACATAAGGATCGATCGATTTGATCATGGGAAATAGAATTCACAAACACACATCTCAAGTATAAAACCAAAACTCATCAAAGAAAAACATAAAAATCATGAAAGCACACAAGTATATACAGAAATACCTGGTGGGTTGCCTCCCACAAAGCGCTTGTTTAAAGTCTATAGCTTGACTCTTTGGTTGCCGATTAGGCGGTTTGTGGTTCCGAGAGAGAAACCGTAGTTTCTTCTCCGATTTGATCAGTTGCTATGTATGGTTTCAAACATTGGCCATTCACAACAAATTCCCCTCCATTCTTGTTCCACAATACGAAGGCTCCATAGGGTCTTACTTCCTTGATCTTAAATGGTCCCGACCATCTTGATTTGAGTTTTCCGAGAAAGAGTTTCAACCGGGAGTTAAACAGCAACACAAGATCATCTACCTTGAAGTCTCTCGGAAGGATTCTCTTGTTGTAAAATGCCTTGGTTCTCTCTTTGTAGATTTTAGAGTTCTCATATGCTTCAAGGCGGATCTCGTCAAGATCGCTCAATTGTATTGACCGCTTTTCCGTGGCGGTCTTGATATCAAAGTTCAAGAGCTTGGTTGCCCACAACTTCTTGTACTCAATTTCCACTAGCCAGTGACATGATTTCCCATAGAGAAAGTTGAAAGGAGTAGTGCCAATTGGGGTCTTGTAAGCGGTTCTATAGGCCCATAGCGCGTCATCCAGTTTAACTGACCAATCTTTCCTTGTAGTCCCAACCGTCTTTGTCAATATCGCTTTGATTTCCCGGTTTGAGATTTCAACTTGGCCACTAGTCTGTGGGTGATATGGCGTTGCAACTTTGTGCTTGACCTCATGACGCTTGAGAAGACTCTCAAAGATCTTGTTGATGAAGTGTTTCCCTCCATCACTGATAACTACTCTTGGAATTCCAAACCGTGGGAAGATTATGCTCTTAAACAACTTCAGCACCACTTTCGAATCATTAGTAGGACTTGCTATAGCTTCTACCCATTTTGAGACGTACTCAACCGCCACAAGTATGTATTGGTTTCCATAAGACGATGGAAAAGGCCCCATGAAATCTATTCCCCACACATCAAAGACTTCAACTTCAAGGATTGGATTTTGAGGCATCTCATTTCTTCTGCTTATGTTTCCTTTCCGTTGACACGAATCACACTTAGAGATGAATTCATGAGTGTCTTTAAACATGGTTGGCCACCAAAGACCAGCTTGAAGAACCTTTGTCACCGTCTTGAATGTAGCGAAGTGACCACCATAGCTCGAACCATGTCAATGAGTTAAGATTCCATCTACTTCTTCTTCCGGAATGCATCTTCGGTATATCTTATCTTTGCAAAGTGTGTAGAGGTATGGCTCATCCCAATAAAACCGGTTCACATCTCTAAAGAATTTCTTCTTTTCATAAGCATCAAAGTTTGGCTGTTCCTTCCCACAAGCCAAGTAGTTTACAAGATCAACATACCAAGGAAATTTCTTTTCCATTGTTTCAATTTCTTCTAACTTCTTGCTTGTTTGATGACTAGCTTCAAACATTTTAAGCATCATGATTTGTTTCTCAGGAAGTGAATCATCAATGGGGATTGGTTCTTCAATTATCATCCTTGACAAGTGATCCGCTACACCATTTTCAATCCCTTTCTTGTCTTTGATTTCCAAGTCGAATTCTTGGAGAAGTAGGATCCATCTTAACAGCCTTGGTTTAGCGTCTTTCTTGCCGAGTAAATGTCTCAACGCCGCATGATCGGTATGGACTATCACCTTAGATCCTACCAAATAAGATCTATACTTCTCAAATACGAATACTAAAGCGAGGAGTTCCTTCTCCGTCGTAGCGTATCTCACTTGTGCTTCATCGAGGGTTCTACTCGCATAGTAAATCACGTGAAATTTCTTGTCCTTTCTTTGACCAAGTACCGCTCCTACCGCGAAGTCACTTGCGTCACACATGATTTCGAATGGTAAATTCCAATCCGGTGCTTGAACTATCGGGGCGCTAACCAACTCATGTTTGATCTTCTTGAATGCATTCATACACTCTCCATCAAACTCAAAAGCAACTTCCTTACACAAGAGTCTTGTAAGAGGTCTTGCAATCTTTGAGAAATCTTTGATGAATCTTCGATAGAACCCGGCATGACCCAAGAAACTCCTTATCCCTTTAACCGTGTTTGGTGGTGCTAGATTGGTCATCACATCGATCTTGGCTCTATCTACCTCAATTCCTTTCTCGGATATCTTATGCCCAAGCACAATTCTTTCTTTTACCATGAAGTGACATTTCTCCCAGTTCAACACAAGATTTGTCGCTTCACACCTCTTCAAGACCCTACAAAGATTTGCAAGACAAGAGGCCAAAGAATCTCCATAGACGGAGAAGTCATCCATAAAAACCTCAACAACATTCTCAATTAAGTCCGAGAAAATCACATCATGCACCTTTGAAATGTTGCTGGTGCATTACATAACCCGAATGACATCCTTCGATAAGCAAAGGTACCAAAAGGGCATGTAAATATCGTTTTCTCTTGATCATTGGGATGAATCGGGATTTGAAAGAAACCCGAATACCCGTCTAGAAAACAATAATAAGAATGATTTGCTAGTCTTTCAAGCATTTGATCAATAAACGGTAAAGGAAAATGATATTTCCTAGAGGCGGCATTTAATTTTCGATAATCTATGCACATCCTATGACCCGTTATCGTTCTTGTTGGAATCAATTCTTCTTTATCATTCCTAATAACGGTTACTCCACCCTTCTTTGGTACCACATGAACCGGAGAAACCCATGTGCTATCCGAGATGGGGTAAATTATCCCCGCATCCAAGAGTTTGAGAATCTCTTTCAGAACAACATCTCTAAGGTTAGGGTTTAACCGCCTTTGATGCTCAATGGAAGTCATAGATTCATTCTCAAGATGGATCCTATGCACATAAAGGGTTTCCGAAATTCCCCGAATATCATCAAGTGAATACCTTATAGCTCGTCTAAATTTTTTTAATTCTTCTAATAGGGTGGAGATCTCTAAATCACTAAGCTCTTCATTGATTAATTATCACCGGGTAAGTAGAGTTTGTTCCAAGAAATGCGTACCTTAGCCCGGCTGGAAGTGGTTTGAGTTCAATTTTTGGAGCCTTGAGTTCACTCCAATCTCCATCGATGCTAGTCTTACCAATGCTAGCTTCTTCCATCTCATCATTGTTGATGTTGTTATCCACTTTAGTCAGCTCTAAAAATTTTGGTTGTCCTTCATAGACCATGTGGGAGTCTAACAATTTCTCAAATCCCTCGCTTTCAATCTCAAGCAAACAATGTTGACCTTGTTTCACCGTGAGAGCGCTTTGAAGAGAGTCTTCTAGTGCTAGTTCTTCCAATAGCTCATCCGCTAGAGCATCTAGTTCCTCGATATAGAAGACTTGTCCTTCAATAGTTGGTTTCTTCATGATGTTGTTGATGTCAAACTTCAAAACTTCATTTCCCAAGTGAAGATCTATCTTTCCTCTTCTCACGTCGATCATAGCTCCGGCGGTGCTTAAGAAAGGTCTACCAAAGATAAGTGGATCCTTTGGTTCCTCATCCATCTCAAGGACTACAAAGTCGGTGAGAATCTCAAAATTTCTAACAACAACCGGAAGATCCTCCAATAAACCTATTGGATGCCTAACCGACCGGTCTGCTAATACAAGTGAGATTCTACACTCTTTGTACCTTGTAAATCCAAACCGTTGTGCTACCGATAAAGGCATGAGGCTCACACTTGCTCCAAGATCACATAAACACCTTGTGAAAGCCAAAGGACCCAGAGCACAAGGCAATGTAATGCTGTCCGGATCTTCGAACTTCTTGGCGATCAATTTTCTTTGAATTATCGCACTACACTCATGAGTGAGAACAACCATACCTTCTAGTTCTTTCCCTTTCTCTTTTACTGCATTCTTCAAGAAGTTGTTGTAAATAGGGACTAACCAAAAGGCATCTATCAAAGGCATAGTGACTTGTACTTCACTCATTTGTTGTTTGAATAAGGCTCTATACTTCTCCCGGAGTTGTTTCTTGAACCTTCCCGGGAAGGGAAGCTTAGGTTCATATGGTGGAGTCTCAAAGATAATCTCCTTCTTAGAAAAATCTTCACCAATTTTGGAACTTCCTCCTTTGGCTTTCTTCAACCAATAGTCTTTTTCCTTTATCAACATTGATCTCTTCATTAAAGGTCTTGTTATTCAATGCCTCATCCCCTTCTTCAATCTCGACTACCACCTCCCCTTCTTTAGGCTTAATGTCCCTATTGAGCTCTCTGCTTGGTAAAGCTTTACCACTTCTTAGGATGATGGCATTGATGTACTCCTTTGGGTTTGTCTCAGGTTTTCCCGGTAAAGTTCCCATAGGGCGTTTTGATGAAGAAGCTTGGTTATTGACTTGGGCAATCAATCTTTCAAACCTTGCATTTAGGTCAGTGTAAACTCCATCCACTTTGTTTTGCAAAGCTGACATTTGAGTAGCATTGTTGATTGCTTCCTTGCCTTGTCCTTCTAAAAGTTGCTTTAAAAGTGTCTTTGTTTCGTCATCTGGTGGAGGTTGGTTGTTTGAAAATCCCTGCTCTTGGATTTGGTAGTAACCTGGCGGTTTAGGTGGGTAATTTCCTTGGGGTCGAGATTGGTATGGATGTTGTGGTTGAAAACGTGGACCTTGAATGTTTTGTTGATAGTTTGTTTGCTGCTGAAATCCTTGCGCCGGAGGTCTTTGTTGGTAGTTGGGTTGCTGTTGAAAACCTTGACCTTGAGATGGTGGTTGATAGGGACCTTGTTGTTGAAAGCCTTGTCCTGGAGGTTTGAGTGGTGGATAAGTTTGATCTTGTGGGTTCTCCACATTGTTGTTTCTGTATGGAAGGTTTGGATGGTTCCGATAGTTGGGGTTAAACTTATCGTAGCCTTGGCCTTGAACATAGTGAGCCTCTTCTTGACCTTCCACACAAGCTTCCATTCCCTCTTCATAGCTTTGTAAAACATCTTGCTCACCGACATAGTTTACTGTCCGTTGATTTGCTTGCATCATTCTGTCCATCTTGTCATTCAAAGCCTTTATCTCTTTTCAGTGAAGGTTGTTCAACTCGATGCTCTCTCTTGATGTTCGATCATAATCATCTCCATAGTTTCCATCACTGTGAGCGAGGTTTTCAACCAGCAACATCCCCTGTTCTGCATTTTGACCCAAGAAGTTACCATAGCTTGCGGTGTCAAGGAACATTCGGTATTTGGGCAAAACACCACGGTAGAGGGTGCTTAGAAGAGATTCGGTTGAGAATCCATGGTGAGGACAGTGAGAAGTGTAATCTTTGAAGCGCTCCCATGCTTCACAAAAGCTCTCATTGCTCCTTTGAGCAAAACTTGATATCTCGTTTCTCAAACGAGTTGTTCTTGTGGAGGAGAAAAACTTTGATAAGAAAGCTTTCTTGCATTGATCCCAAGATGTTATGGTGTTATTGGGCAAATTCTTCTCCCATATGTGTGCCTTTTCACCAAGAGAGAATGGGAAAAGTCGAAGCTTGAAAGCATCTTTCGAAATCCCGTTGATCTTTACCGTTCCACAAAAACGGTCGAATTGATCCAGGTGATCAAGTTGGTCTTCCATGGCGAGACCACGGAACTTGGAACCTTGCACCATGTTAATGAGACTTGATTTTATTTCGAAGTTGTTGTTCTCCACCGGTGGGACACGGATACCGGTTCTGTTCCCATTAATATTAGGTGCATCATGGGCTCCAATGAGTGGAGCGGGTCGCGGTGCATGGTGAGGAATTTGAGCACCGTTCCCTTCATCTACGACGTCGGGGATCTCCATTCCTAGTCGTGTGAGATGGCGGTTTCGTTCTCTTCTAGCTCGTGTATTTTCTCGCTCGAAACGACCAAGGTCTTGAATCCTTTCTACCAAGTTTTGTTTTCCTTGGCTTCGTAAGTGCATACACCTAGCAAGAGAAAGACAAAAACAAAAAGAGTAGAAAATTTAGTAATAGCTAAAAGAAAAACTTAGTCTCAAACAAATATGAAATCATAATGTATATATTTTTTTGCAATATGGCAACGGCGCCAAATTGATGTAGTCTTTTTGGGAGTACCCCAATTAATTTATCGAACCACTTAGCACAAAGATATATCACAATACGAATGCACACATTTGCTTAATCTAAGCATGATTATTATGGTTTTTTGTTATGGATTCTTTGTAACAATACTATCAAAGCAGAGTTATAAAGACTAACAAGAGTAAATTGCTTATGAAACAAGAAACATACAAGAAGATAAATGATGTTTAAAAACAAGATTATAAAAGCAAGCCATTGGGTTAAGGCAATTGATTAGGGTGAGTATTGACTAATCTATGATGTTAATGTTCAATACCATGATGATCCTTAGCCTTAGAACTCTTAGTTAAACTAGTGCACTTCCATACAACTAATCCTATGCAAATCAAGTAATCAACACCAAATTTCCATTTTGCAATCACAAGACAAACATGCATTAATTCCAAGTCTAATATGGCTACTAAACAACCTAGAACAACTTCCATTGGCAAGATTTAGCAAAGCACTCAATAGATTGATTCTAGAATTTTCACAAAAACCTTCCGGATATGAAAATTCCAATAATCTAAATTAGCATTGATCAAAGCTAATCTAGCATTAAGAACATCTATTGAGAAAGGATAATAAACTATCTAACTTAAACATCAAAGAACAATCCTCTAATCACTTTTAATCTACCTAAACCCAAAAGCTCTAAAGGACTACTCAAACATGCTCAAATCAAAAACTAAATCCATAGAGACATTCATAATGAAAAGATAGAGAGAAAGAGATAAAGATAAGAAAACTTTTTCAATTTATGAAAATTGTGTTCTTGGTGTTCTTCAGGAAAAACAGAGAGAAAAGCCTCGTTCTTAGAAAAATCTAGATATCTCTTTATATGAGTGTGTATTGTTTAATTATACAAATTGAATAAAGTGAAAAAACACTATGTCTGGCCGACATAGGTGGATCGATCGATCCACATAAGGATCGATCGATCTGCACGTATTTACACTGTCCGTCAGAGCTGCGGATCGATCGGTCAGCTCTTTGGATTGGATAGATGGTCGGATCGATCGATCCAAAAGTGGATCGATCCATCCATCCTTGTTGTGAACGTTCAGAGAAACGGATCGATCGGTCTCGGTGTGTATCGATCGATCTGTTTGTTGCTGAGGTCGGACGAGGCTGTGGATCGATCGATCCAAAGGTGGATCGATCGATCCAAGTGTGCCTTGTTGCACAAATCTTCCTTAACGAGACCCGAACATGCTCTATAACGTTCCCATCAAGGGATGCTTCTGTAACCTCTACAAAAATCAAAACACAACCAAAACGGACAATAGACAAGACTAACGAAACAAAAACGGAACAAAAACAATGTACAAAAACGTATAAAAACACAACATATCAACTCCCCCAGACTTAGATCCTTGCTTGTCCTCAAGCAAAACAAAAATCTAAACCAAGAAAAGAGGTTTAAAAAACGTAAATTTATAAAAACACGAGAACTAACACAAGTTTTTCGGGATCATGCCAAGAACCAGATGCTCATTAACCACTTAATACGAATGTTTAGATCAAATCGTACTACAATGTACTTCGCCATGATTAGAACACCAACTATCAAATCTCGAAATCACAATGCTCTGTAAGAGACATAGAACCTAACTTTTCAACATTCATTAATGATGCGTGTGCTCTCCCAAAAGGGGATATCGAAAACGTTATGGTCTAGGTATGAAGGCAATCTATGGTGACTCACAGTGTTTCGGGTTTCCAACAATGCAAACAGATGCAAATCATTATGCAAAATCACAGTGAGACATAGACCAATTAGGAGGTACATAACTTCCTTTTCGCGTGGATCATCTAACCAACTCAATTTCCAAATAATACTACAAGTTTTCTTGATGCATATAAAAGAAGACTAACAACGTCTAAACCCTTTTTTCGGATTCCATTCCTTTCGTTAACCATAACGAAATGTTTTTTTTTTTTTAAGATAAGAAAACATTAGACCGACATAGCTTTCCTTTCGTTAGGATTGCGGGTTGTAGTCTTTGCAGGAAGTTATTATGTTTTGATAATAGAGCATATGGGGCTAAGCGGTTGAATTCATGTGTTTTATCCGAACTTACAAGTTTAAACATATTTGATGCAGTTCTAAATATCGAAAAGCCGGTTCTTTTCATTCCATCTAAAATACAAAACCACAACGGAAATGAATAAAAAAAAAAATCAAAACACAACCAAAACGGACAATAGACGAGACTAACGAAACAAAAACGGAACAAAAACAATGTACAAAAGGTATAAAACACAACATATCAAATATCAACACCTCCACCTCCTTAAAATGTTCTAGAATCATCCACACATATCTTCACCTCCTTAAGATAAAAAATCTAGATATTTACATAGAAATATCTAGATAATTTGTAATAAAATAAACTTATATTAGAGAAGAATTATCTAGAATTATGATTAAAATATTTGAGATATTTTGTAATGTGGAGGCTATAAATACCTTCACCCCCTTCTCATTTGTAATCAAGTTAAGAAGTGAGTAATAAGAAAGAGTTGAAAAATATATCAAAGTCTTCCATTTCCAAAATTTCTCTTCTAAATACTTAAACATTTCTCCATCATAATCTTAAAGGTTTTTTCTTCCAACAAAGTGGTATCAGAGCTAGAAGATTCTCATAAAGATGGCGAGTAGCGGTGTTCCCTTCCAAGTTCCAATGCTCACAAAGAGCAACTACGACAATTGGAGTCTACGAATGAAGGCTATCCTAGGAGCACATGACGTGTGGGAGATAGTCGAGAAAGGCTTCATTGAACCGGAGAATGATGGTGCTTTATCTCAAACTCAAAAAGATAGTTTGAGAGACTCAAGGAAGAGAGATAAGAAGGCTCTCTGTCTAATATATCAAGGATTAGATGAAGATACGTTCGAGAAGGTCGCGGAAGCTACGTCAGCAAAAGAAGCATGGGAGAAGCTTCAAACGTCTTACAAGGGTGCCGATCAAGTCAAGAAGGTACGTCTTCAAACTGTAAGAGGAGAATTTGAAGCGCTACAAATAAAGGAAGGTGAACTCATCTCCGATTACTTCTCAAGAGTTTTGACGGTTACAAATAACCTAAAAAGAAATGGAGAGAAGTTAGATGATGTGAGAATCATGGAGAAGGTTCTTAGATCGTTGGATCCAAAATTTGAACATATTGTCACCGTCATCGAAGAGACAAAAGATTTGGAGGCCATGACAATGGAACAACTTCTTGGATCGTTACAAGCCTATGAAGAAAAGAAGAAGAAAAAGGAAGATATTGTCGAACAAGTGTTCAAGATGCGGATTGATAATATTAAAGAAGGAAATGGCCAAAGCTATCAAAGAAGAGGTGGCGGTCAAGTTCGAGGACGAGGTCTTGGATATGGAAATGGACGAGGTTGGAGGCCGCATAAAGATAACACCAACCGAAGAGGAGAAAACTCATCAAGAGGTCGTGGAAGAGGAAATCCAAAATCAAGGTATGATAAATCAAATGTTAAGTACTACAATTGTGGGAAGTTTGGACATTATGCTTCAGAATGTAAAGCTCCCAACAACAAAAGAGTCGAAGAGAAGGCCAGCTACATTGAAGAAAAAATACAGGAAGAAGACATGTTGTTGATGGCTTATAAAAAGGATGAACGAGAAAATAACCATAAGTGGTACCTTGATAGCGGTGCAAGTAATCACATGTGTGGGAAGAAAAGCTTGTTCGTGGAGCTTGATGAATCGGTGAGAGGAGATGTGGTCTTAGGAGATGAATCAAAGATGGAGGTTAAAGGTAAAAGAAAATTTATCATCCGGTTAAAGAATGGGGACCATCAATTTATCTCCAACGTTTACTATATTCCAACCATGAAGACAAATATTTTGAGTCTTGGACAACTCTTAGAGAAAGATTATGATATTCAGGTAACGGATAATAACCTTTCTATAAGAGACCAAGAAGACAATCTCATTACAAAGGTGCCGATGTCAAAAAATAGAATGTTTGTCCTTAACATTCAAAATGATATCGCACAATGTCTCAACTTTGGAGGATTGGAGTTGCTTTCGAAGAAAGAAATGGTGAGAGGACTACCTTGCATCAACCATCCAAATCAAGTTTGTGAAGGGTGTTTACTTGGAAAGCAATTCAAAATGAGCTTTCCAAAAGAGTCGGAGACAAGAGCACGAAAGCCATTAGAACTCATACATACAGATGTATATGGCCCGATCAAACCAATTTCCCTCGGTAAGAGTAAATATTTCCTTCTCTTTATTGATGATTTCTCAAGAAAAACATGGGTTTATTTTTTGAAAGAAAAATCAGAAGTGTTTGAAAATTTCAAAAAGTTCAAAACCCATGTTGAGAAGGAAAATGGCCTTATGATCAAAGCCATGAGATCTGATCGTGGAGGATAGTTCATGTCCAAAGAGTTTCTAAAGTATTGTGAAGACAATGGTATTAGAAGACAATTGACGGTGCCTAGATCCCCTCAACAAAATGGAGTAGCGGAAAAGAAGAATAGGACAATCCTTGAGATGGCAAGAAGTATGCTCAAAAGTAAGAAGCTACCAAAGGAGTTTTGGGCAGAAGCAGTTGCGTGTGCGGTTTATCTATCAAACCGATCTCCAACAAGAAACGTTTTGGGAAAAACACCATAAGAAGCATGGAGTGGAAGGAAGTCTAGTGTCTCACATCTAAAAGTCTTTGGAAGTCTTGCTCATGCTCATATTCCCGACGATAAGCAGAGCAAGCTAGATGATAAAAGCGAGAAGTACATCTTCATTGGGTATGATGCCAACTCTAAAGGCTACAAGCTTTACAATCCGGACACAAAGAAGACAATCATAAGTCGAAATGTCATCTTTGAAGAAGAAGGAGAATGGGATTGAAAATCAAATGATGAAGACTATAACTTCTTTCCATATCTTGAAGAAGATGATCTCGAGCAACCAAGAGAGGAGCCTACTACACCACCAACTTCACCAACAAGTTTTCAAGTAGAAGAAAGTTCGAGCGAAAGGACTCCACGCTTTAGAAGTCTACAAGAGCTCTACGAGGTAACCGAAAATCAAGAAAACGTTACTTTGTTTTGTCTATTTGCGGAGTGCGAGCCCATGGACTTCTAGGAAGCTATGGAAAAGAAGACTTGGAGAAATGCTATGGATGAAGAGATCAAAGCAATACAAAAGAATGATACATGGGAGTTAGCCTCACTTCCAAATGGACACAAGGCGATTGGTGTGAAGTGGGTATACAAAGCAAAGAAAAACTCTAAAGGAGAAGTGGAAAGATACAAGGCAAGATTGGTGGCGAAAGGATATAGTCAAAGAGTCGGAATCGACTATGATGAGGTATTTGCTCCCGTTGCTCGTCTTGAAACTGTTAGACTAATTATTTCATTAGCGGCTCAAAATAAGTGGAAGATACATCAAATGGATGTCAAGTCAGCCTTCTTAAATGGAGACCTTGAAGAAGAAGTTTACATTGAGCAACCACAAGGCTATATAATCAAGGGAGAAGAAGATAAAGTTTTAAGGTTGAAGAAGGCACTTTATGGGTTAAAACAAGCTCCAAGAGCTTGGAATACTCGAATTGACAAGTACTTCAAGGAGAAAAATTTCATTAAGTATCCATATGAACATGCACTCTATATCAAAATTCAAAATGGCGATATATTGATTTCATGTTTGTATGTAGACGACTTAATATTCACGGGTAATAATCCAAGCATGTTCGAGGAGTTCAAGAAAGAAATGACAAAGGAGTTCGAGATGACGGATATTGGATTGATGTCTCACTACCTCGGAATTGAAGTGAGACAAGAAAAAAATGGAATCTTTATAACTCAAGAGTGATATGCTAAGGAGATACTTAAAAAGTTCAAGATGGGTGACTCTAATCTAGTTAGCACGCCGATGGAATGTGGAATCAAGTTATCAAATAATGAAGAAGGAGAAAGAGTGGATCCGACACTATTTAAAATTTTGGTTGAAAGCTTACGTTATTTAACGTGTACAAGGCCCGATATCTTATATGCGGTTGGAGTTGTTAGTCGTTACATGGAGCATCCAACAACAACTCATTTCAAGGCGGCAAAGAGGATTCTTCGCTATATCAAAGGTACTATAGACTTTGGTATGTACTATTCTATCTCTAACAACTACAAACTTGTTGGATATAGTGATAGCGATTGGGGTGGAGACATAGACGACCGAAAGAGCACAAGTGGCTTTGTGTTCTACATTGGAGATACGGCTTTCACATGGATGTCAAAGAAGCAACCAATTGTTACTCTATCTACTTGTGAAGCAGAGTACGTAGCAGCCACTTCATATGTTTGTCATGCTATTTGGTTACGAAACTTGTTAAAAGAGTTAAGCTTGCCGCAAGAAAAGCCAACGGAGGTCTTTGTGGATAACAAGTCAGCAATAGCATTGGCAAAGAACCCAGTCTTTCATGATCGTAGTAAGCACATTGACACACGTTATCACTACATTAGAGAGTGTGTTAACAAGAAGGAGGTGCAATTGGAGTATGTGAAGACAAATGATCAAGTAGTTGATATCTTCACCAAGCCTCTTAAACGTGAAGACTTTATCAAGATGAGGAGCTTGCTTGGAGTAGCAAAATCAAGTTTAAGAGGGGGTGTTGAGAGTTAAACTTAATTTTGGATCAAGTTTAATTATTGGATCAATTATCCAATAATTATCATTTTGGGCTAAATCCAAGTTCTAGAGTTTTCTCTAGAAATATCAACACCTCCACCTCCTTAAAATGTTCTAGAATCATCCACACATATCTCCACCTCCTTAAGATAAAAAATCTAGATATTTACATAGAAATATCTAGATAATTTGTAATAAAATAAACTTATATTAGAGAAGAATTATCTAGAATTATGATTAAAATATTTGAGATATTTTGTAATGTAGAGGCTATAAATACCTCCTCTCCCTTCTCATTTGTAATCAAGTTAAGAAGTGAGTAATAAGAAAGAGTTGAAAAATATATCAAAGTCTTCCATTTCCAAAATTTCTCTTCTAAATACTTAAACACTTCTCCATCATAATCTTAAAGGTTTCTTCTTCCAACAAAAACTTATCAAATGGTGGACTGGGATCACTCCCTTGCAAAGCAAGCAAGCAGTAGTTTTATCCATGTGCAAAATCATCATCCATCAAATTTTTCACATGTAACAACAAAGCGGCAAATAATAAAACACAGAATCTCAGGCCAGGATAGGAGCCTAAACCTATGATTGCACAGGATCTAAAACAAACAAAATAAAAGTAAATTCGATAGATCAAAACATAGCATACATGATTTTCTTATTATAAGTAGTAACTTCAGAACTGTATAAATAGACTAAGAGAAATATATGAAATCAAACCTTGAACACTGAAAGAGAAATATTAACAAAAAACGATACGATTGTACCAGTGATCGACGACAGATATTAACAACAATCCCGAAATATAACAAAAGAATCACAAAGACCCTAAGAGCACCCACATTGGTGATGCTTTAATGAGTGTCTTAACTCTTATTTAATATTAAATTTAATATTAAATTAAATCAAAATGTCTTCAGAGCCTCGGTAAGATGTTTCATAATGTCTTCGGAGTCTCTGCATAGACACCCATTTTACTAGTATCTCTCTTGTACCCTCTTATTTTATTAATATTTAATTTTAAGACATCTTCCTAAATATATGCATTGGAGATGGTCTAAGGTACAGGGTTTACGTACGAACATGTTAAAATTAGGAAGATGTACGTAACTTACAAAACATGTTAGGCTTGAATTCGTTCATGATTTAGGGACCTTAAGCGTTTCAAGTTCCTCCTCCTCCTCCTCCGTCTTTCCCTTCATCGACGAAGAGTTCCGTCATCTTCTAGTTCCAGGAGAGAAGCACAAATATCAGAAACAGCCTTGTTTGAATCTCAACAAACGAAACCCAACAAGAGAGAGAGAGACAGAGACAGAGAGAGTTCTTCGATTTCTCTCAGTCGGTGGTGATTTCTGGGTTTTGGAGATCAAACGGTCGAAAGATCTTATTTCGTAATTGAAAGCTGATACTTTTTTGGATTTAAATTCACGTTTCATGTCCAAACAAAGAGGCTTACGATTTATGACCGTTTAAAGACTGTCAATTAAACCAAACCAACTTACGATTAAACCAAACCTGTCTTCAATTAAACCAAAACAATTTTTGGAACCCATGAGATTTTCTAAAGTTTCGAATTAAATCAAACCAATCTTCGATTAAACCAAACCGACTTACAAAATCAAATTCAGAACCGATGATACTTTTTCATCCCTAGTTTGAAATAAATTACATCATAATTACGTGATTATTTCAAATCTTTTCTTTCTAATTCTTCTTATACAATTTCAATCCAACGGCTATAATAAAAAGACAAAAAGGCTCATTTTCTATGGCCATTATAAACCAGACTTACAAGTTTCATATGAATTCTCTTGTACAATTTTCACTTTCATAAAATTAAATACTAAATGGCACACACATTTGTTGCCAAAGAAAAAAGACAAAAATTACCACACATTTTTAGACAATAAATTTACATTTAACTACAAGATATCATCAGCACCATTACAATACAGAGTTATTAGGTTCAACAAAAAGGAGCGATCTGCAGGCAACGCAAGGTACGAGAATGTTTGGACCGGACGCCAACTCCAATCGGATGGGGGCATTTGACTTTCTCCCAATGGGCGGCTCTTATATATTATCTTATTCAATTGTTTAATTAGGAAATTAATACGGTTATTAGTATAAATCAAATCATCTAAATTGGGTTGGATCGGTATCTTCAGACGATACCACTATTGGTTCAATGTTTTTAATGTTGCCGATCCCGACATATGTACGTTCTTTCCTTCCTCACATTTTTTTGGTTTGAATTAAGTCACCGCAATGGACCTTTTCTTCACCTAAATCTATACTAATTTATGAAATTAGTGTCAAAACCTTGTTTTATATTTAATAGAACAAGAGATTTATGTCAAAGAGTTGAAGAAGGCTAAGGAAATGAAGATGGGTCTTACATTGGGTTTAAGGCAGAGAGATGTAAGAGGAGCAACTCTGTTATTCAAATCCCTTTATTCTCACTTGCTACCTGCTGGAGAATGGAGATGAATCCATAATGACCACAAAGCTCAATTTACTAACTGTAAAAAGCTATCGGGAATGTGTATATGTATACATAGATCTTTCTTTCATCTTTTAGTTAAGCGTGTTGTTCTTAGTATTCTTTTGGATGATTATTATTTATTAGTAACTACAATTTTACAAACCTTCGAGGACAAAAGGACGGATTTCGTCAAGCTCATCATCTGAACCCGATGTTTTACTTTGATCGTCAAGTGGCTGCTTAAGATCATCTTCAGGTTCCTCCGCTTGATCAACCTCTGCTTCATCCAGCTGCATTCCTGGATTCTCAGCATCTCCATTGTCAAGAAGAAGCTCAAGCTTTTGATACTTTGGCTTGTTTTTCTCCAGGAGAAGGTATGTGGCGCTATACCAGAACATCAGAATCCGACTTTGAGCTGCTATCGTCTCCCTTATTTGTCTTCCTCCAAACGACAGTCGTTCTAGCGCCTGCAGCAAACATGTAAACTCCGATGACCTCAAAGACAGGGACAATGAATGAGGACTGATAAAAACTAGTTGTTACCTGTTCTCCAGTTTGGACGTCAAATGAGTTCTGATGATCAAACTTGAGGCCGCTAAATTCGTTGATGCAGAGTCCCTGGAAGGCCCTGAACAAAGACAAGCGGATGCCAAAACTTAAGACAGTAGATATATGGGGGAGGTCATCATTACTGTATAGTAATTTGGAATGAGGTGATTCACCATCTGATCAATGAAGCACGAGGAATCCAACGGAATATGATTGGGGTGTTGTCTGCATTGACATAGTAACCTCCAAACACGATGAAAACTGTCATGAGAGATGGTCCCACAGCCATTGCAGCTTCTGTGCTTGGGACCATAGCTCCAACAGTTAGACCCATTGCAGAAGCAGCAAAAGACTCCACAGTCACTATCCCACAAAACTTTCCGAATCTGCCAAGAAATTTCTTTGTTAAGGACATTGCTGAGTGCATTTCTCACTTGAGATCATTGTTGGTCAAATACACAGAGAAAGCTCAAGAATGGCTTATCAGTGCCATGCAGATTAGGGTGTGTGCGTAACATTTTCCTCATGGTCACAGGAATATCAAAAGATGGAAAGATAGGAAGCCTAGGAATTACCTTGACAACGTGGGATTTAGGCGAGCCATGGGGTAAAGCACAGCACCAAACATCAAAGGAAATGCAGCTCCAATCGGAATTTCAGCTATTGTTTTGGAGAGCAAGTAAGGGCCTAAGGAATAAGACCCTTTGGACCGTTCTCTATCCACAATGGCACGCTCTTTAGGAAAGACACCAACTGTCTTTGTGAGAGCTGCCATTGCCGTATTTATTGCAGCAACCTGAAGCATACAGATATCATTGCTTAGTATCTATACAGTCGACTCATACTAAGTAACACAAAAATAAAAAAAGAGAGATATATATAGCAAAAGCAAACTGTGTTGGACCTGAAGCAAACCCATTCTGTCCTGAATTGATGTCTGAGACTTCCCCATTCTCCAAAAAACAGACCCAAATATCAGAGCAGAGGCAACAGACATTCTTGCACGGACTTTGTTTGTTGGCCCATCTCGAGAAGCCTATGAAGTCAAGTGACGAAATCAATCAGACAACTGGTCAAGTTAACCCTGGGAAGATAGTATGTACAACTCAAGGGCCCTTCTATGCCTACGGTACGGAGCCAGGTGAATTGTCACATGACAGAAGGAGACAATTCAAAGATTCTTTCCTATATCTCTTTCTTAAGCATCTTCCTTCATTCGTAAATGTCATGCAACTATTTAAAACCGTTGGTAGATATTTCAGGACGTCAGAGAAGGTATTCAAACCCAGCATGTTATAGAAAGAGTTCTTTAGATCATGCATAGGAGGATACCTGCATCCATGCACGTTTAAGCAGCAAGAAAAACTGCCTCCACCAACCATCTTTTCTCTCAACAATGGCTTTTCTGCGAGGTCTCATGCTGTTCTTTGTTTCATCTCTTATGCCGAGGGGAGTAGCATAAAGAACCGATGATGAACGCTGGGAGAACGCATCAACAAGAGCATGTACTCTCTTCTGTGAAGAGTAGACACTCTCTGAAGAGCTATAGTCAACTGATATAAGATCAGCAAGAAATTCAGCAGGGTTTACGTGCTCTGGGCAAAGGAACCTGCTCAAGGATCAGAAGAACAGTGGTCAGTGAATAATCCTAAAGCATTTGCTTAACAGAGACATGTGATATATAAGAGGAAATGTTCAGAAAAACAAACCCGAAGTTCCCGAAATATGTCAGAGGTTCTTTCCCTGCAGGGCCGGCATAGACTAAAGCTCCTTCTGTAAGTAACACAATGTCGTCAAATTTAGCGTACACCGAACCTCTGGGCTGGTGTATGGAGCAGATCACTGTGTGTCCATCCTGTGCAAGCTTTTGCAATGTCTCCATCACTTTCTCAGCCTGGAAGGCGTCAAGCCCTGGAGACCACATGAATATTTCATCAGTTTTAAAACCAATCGATCAAAATGATTAGAATCAGACAGAGCAGGCATCTACCAGTTGTGGGTTCATCAGCAAATATGACAGAGGGACTAGCGATCAATTCACACGCAAGTGACAGCCGCTTCTTTTCCCCACCGCTGATCCCACGAACTTTTGCATCGCCAACACATGAATCTGCACAGCTGACCTTTTGGAGAGAAACAAAGAATAATCAAGAAACAAATTCCAAGATTTCAATTATCCCAAAATGCAGAGATGAATGAAACCTCACCAGACCAAGTTTGAGCAAGAGGTTATTCACATACTCGTCCCTCTCCTCAGCAGAAGAGATCTCCGGAAGCTGAAGCTCGGCTGCGAAAGAGAGTGTTTCCCTGACAGTCAACTGGGAGAAGAAGAGATCCTCCTGTCTCACAAAGGCAAGCCTGCCATTGCAAGAAACTCCGTCAAACAATGATCAGATTTAACACAAATATTAGACTTGTATAACTCAAAAGGCCGTACTTATAAGCTTTGCTAGAGCTAGATTTGCCATTGACCTCCAAGAGACCTGACAAATGCAAACGTGGAGATGAACCAAGCTGTCCAGCTAGAACATTGAGCAATGTTGTCTTCCCAGATCCAGAAGGACCCATTATCGCTAGCAACCTCCCAGGTTTTGCTTCTCCGGAGACATTTTTCAACAAAAACCGCACCTGAGAGAGTCACATAATCAACCAATTATGATTCAGCGAAAGAGCAAAATAACATCGAAATGAATAGATAAACCATATACCTATGTGTTCAAAAGACTAATATCCGCGCGTTTTCTGATCCGCAATCGAAACATGCAAAAGGAGAAGAAATGTGCTCACCGATTTGGAGGACTTATCGGAGAGAGAGCAGGTGATGTTCCTCCATCGGATTGTCACCGGCCGAATTTTCCCCGGAGAAGATTCATCACCGTCTTCCGTTTCAGAGAAATCATCCTCAGCTTCGTTTTCAGGTAAGAGGGCGATGCCGGGTCCTGCTGCGAAGAGACGGACCAACAGAGCGGCGGCCACAGCGGCCAGAGCCCGGCCAACTCCATTCCCTCCGATGCCAGAAACAGCGTCGACTATGGATTTCCCGCCAAAAGGCGCCATAATATGTATCTCTGTGTCAGTGTAGTGTCGTCTTCTCCTTGGAAGCTCCGGTGAGGTAAAGCTTCAAAGTCGTACGAAGCAAAGTAACAACCAACCAAGGCAACGCTCCAAAAACATTATCTCTTCCCCTAATTATTTATTTAACCTTTGTTTAAATTTTTCCTTATTACTTTAATTACCCCTTCTGCCTTTGACTCCGCACTAATCAGCACGACGGAGTGAGTTTGACCATAGAGATTCGCTAGATTTTAGACACGTGTGCATTTCATGATAAGGTACTTAAAGCTTAATACAAACAAACCACTGTCAAATATAGAGACTACAACTTCCAAAGATGGTTAAAAAAACTTTAAAAGCTTATAACAAGTCTGGTTTGGGTCATTGAGGTTCGATATGCCACGAACGAACCGAAGCGTCTTCCCCGGAACTTGCTACGGTGCAATCATCAATGAAGGCGACGGCGTTAACTCCGCCGAGGTGAGCGTTTCTGACGGTTATTCGACTCGAAGCTGGCTTGTCCACTTCATATACAATGACGCAAGTGTCTATGGACCCAGTGGCTACCATTGTGTTGTTTGGTGACCATGCCAAGCAGTTTATACGAGCCGTGTGGAACAACATGTTGTTTAGCTTCACCTGAAAAGCCAAACCGACCTTCCAGATTAGCTTTTAAGCATGATTGAACATATAAAACATACAACAAGAACGCCTCTAATCACGTCACCTGTTTGGTCGTGCGATCCCAGACTACAGCTTCGCGGTTGGCATCACCAGAAGCAAACATTGTTAAGTCAGGAGAGTAGCGTATCACTGTCAAAGCACCTCTGTGTTTCTCTAGCACGGCTTCTTCTTTGAGGCTGTTGTCCCCTGAGACTGAGTACATGTGTAACTTCCCGTCTTGCCCTCCTACTATCGCTTCTCTCCCATCAGGTGAGATCACAGAGGCTGCCACCGCAAAACCCAGATCGATCTTGCTCAAAATGCTCAGACCATTGAGCAGTACAACTCCAGAATCAAATGAGACCAGTGTTGTGGATTCTGGTGAATCGACGGCTATGCTTATGTCCAGAGGTTGATGGCCTATATCAACATGTTCTGCAGCTCCAAATTGGTTGTCGGTTAAAGGAATTCTCCAGACCTGTCAAGAATTGAAGAATTCGTATGCGGTGTAACTGACTTTGACACAATCCAAAGCCAAATCCTATTGAAGAGGTGTTTTGAGATCAGAACTTTTACCTTGTTATCAAACCCGGATAAGAGGATGCTAGATTCAGTAGCGGCTAATCGCTTGATTTTGGTGTTATCTTTCATTTGTAACTTGCAACTATACCCAACCCCTTGTAGCCATTTGACTATGAGACCATCATAGCTACAAGACAGAATCGTTTTCTGGTTTGCCCCAAGAACAGCCAAAGAAGTGACGTTCTTTATATGCCCAGATAACAGCAAGGGAGGCTTATCCATATCATCTGCAGAGAACAAGGACATGGTACCGCCAAGAGACACTGTAATGAGATGATCGTTCTGCCAAAGACATCCCACAAGCATGTCTTCTGCTCCACCAGATTCCATAAACGTCAATGTCTTAGTCACAGAGCCAACAGTTCCGTCTTCAGATACCTCCCATACCTTGGCAGACTTATCAGCAGAGACAGTGAGCACCTAAAAACTCATCAATGTCAGAATTGCATAGTTTGGCAACACATTGATATCCCTGAAGACGTTACCCGTTTGCTGTCGGGGCTCCAGCTAACAGCGTAGATGCTGCCTTTGTGACCATCTTCTGAAGCCAATTCTCCAATTTTATCTCCAGTCTTGCCATCGTAAATCATACCCTTTTTGTCAGAGCTTACAGATATGAATTTAGTACCGTCAGGTGAATATCTGATGCAGTTGACGAAGTTGGAATGCTCCCTGATGTATTATTATTAGTCAAGAATACAAACAAAAGTGTTAGAATATCTGAGAAACATATATGATTTGATTGAGCAAAAGAAAATTCATGCCTGTGAGAAGAGTGAAACTTAAAAGGTGGACCGTCGTAAAAGTTAACCAAGAAGTCTTCCCCGCAGGTGGCGATTCGGAAAGGTCGCGTAGGCTTGAAGGCACAACTCAGAACCCTACGAGAATGGCCATCAAAATCTCCCATTGTATTCCCAGAGTCCCATCTATATATATATATATATATATATCACAAACGCAAATTGATCAAGCCTCTATAGATAATTCCAGCATTTTCCAGGTAATCCAATCTCAGAACACACAAAGAAAACCTCATGGAACCTAACTAGCTTGTTAGCCAAATGTAAAAGGAAACGCTAAAACCACATATAATTCGAAATTGAATCTCAAAATCAGCGAAGAAGAAGTGGTTGGAGAACTCACGCGAAGGCTCGAACAAGGGATTTGCCCTTTCCATCGCCGGAAGCGACAATACGAAGCCCATCGAAGGACCATTGGAGATCATCGATGCGACCAGCAAGGACTCTGAATTCGTTCTTCAACACGAAACCGTTGTGCGTTCCCCAAACGCGAACCGTACCAGACACATCAGCGGAAGCGATCCACTCGCCGTTGGGAGAGTAGCGAGCCACGGTAACAGCATAGCCGTGTTCTCCGTATACCTGTACGTCTTGGTGTTGGCGGAGGCTCCGAATGAAGACGGAGCGGCCGTTGCAGTAGAGAATGGAGTCGGATTTGGGGTCGCCGGAGATCAAAATGCCACGGCCTCGTTCGGTGGAGGGAACGCAAGGAAAGGTCTCGACGAGTTTCGCCATCGTAGAATTGGTAGGCAGAGAGGGAGAAGGAGTGCATGCGTCATTTCTTCTTCTTCTTCTTCAGAGTTTTGGGAGGAAAATGGCGGAAATTAAGGATTGGGGATTTTGAACGATTCTGTCTCATATTCTTCTATTTTTACTCAGCTGAGATGTACCGGTTTTTCTGGTCCGGTTTCATGTTTTACCGGTTATTTCGTTGCTGGTTAGGCCATAGCTAAATAAATCTCTTTTAGGTTCCTGTGTGTGAATTTTTTTGTCCTTTCTATGTTCCTTGCTCTTTTCAGCTACCTTTTACTTCTCTCTTCTGTTAAATCGCTCTAAACTTTGTACCATTTACTAGGCGTTTAATATTTTTGAGACAAGTTTGAGAATTTGACCAATCACATGTCGATGAAATCGGTTTCTTTGTTATACAGTTGGTTAGTTTCGCAATCCGTCTTTCTCAGGTTGCCGAGTGGATCATGTATTATGATTGAGTAGAAGTTGATCTTGGTTTAATTTGTACGTAATAAGGAGATGTCTCTTAAGTACATGATGTGTGCTACGTAGGTGCTTGCATTGCATATATATAAAAGTTGGAAGGAAACACTATCCAGGTCAACGTCATATATGTTGGTTATGAGACAAATATTCAACTTTGTTGCGAGAGTGATGATGTGTAGGGTTACTTTCAAGCTCATGTGCTTAGGAAAGTCGAGCAGCGGAAGCAACAGGATTCATATAAGCCATGATTGAATACTCCCAACAACAATGCGATAATCCATAAACCACTGACTGTTGGAGAACGCAATAACCTTCATAGCATTCCCACTTGCCGTATAACCAGTGCAACCTTTTATCCAAATCCTGTCCTGACAAGTCTCGTTAATTTTATAATTATGAGGTTGCCACATGGTATATATATTAGTGGAACATTGAAATTTTATAATTATGAGGTTGCCACATAGTATATCTATCCGTGGAACATTGAAATTTCTTTTTGGGATATTGGTTTAGCTGCTGAACTTAGAGACTTTTAATATGAACTTTTTTTCCGTCTAAGAAACAAATTCGTTTTTATTAATATTAGATACATCACGTGTTGATAATGTGTATTGTAGCTGTTTAGTTTGAACCACGATGTACGTATGATTCATCAACAAATCAAATACTAAAACTATCTGCAATATTGTATTAATAAAAAAATGTAATTATACTCTCTGTTGTGTTTCGAGACCTCCATATTCAGATGAATATATAAGACTGATGACCGATATTGACCATAAAGATTCAAATGCTTAGTCATTATTAGTGGACGAGGTTAGGCAAGTTCGCAGGAAATGATATTTGCGGGCATACAAGTTACAAATATAAAGGGCCCATGCTTTTCACGCAGCTATATCACACTTGAAACGTGATGACGTTACGTACTTGTTTAACTAATTAACCTTCATGGTCTTTTCTTTTTGGATAATAACCTTCATGGTCTTAGCACGTTCTTTGAACATTTCTTACTTCTTGACTTCTTATCAACCCATTTATAAACAACCACGTACGTTTAATTGTATTTGTATATGTAGGGCTTATAATGTATATTTTTTTCCGCCAACACTTATAATGTATATTATAAGGATGCATTATTGTATGTAATCAAAAGTTCATGTAATCTTTTGATTTTGCCAAAATGGAGCCTAAATAAAGATCGCGACATTTGCAAAAATGCTTTTTTTACTATACCCATTTCAAAAATAGCTCATTCACCTGTCTATTTTTAAAAATATTTTTTTTTTATGCAAAATGACTAAGTTACTATTCTTTTATTGAGAGACATCATAAATATAGAAAGGCAGCAGGGAAGCCCATACATAAAAATTGAAAATTTAATTTTTGCTGAAATCAAAATTTTCCACCAAAATTCCGGAAACGCAATTCCCGCAAAAATTACAAAATCACGTTTTCGCGCCAAAATAATGGGATCACGTTATCCAGCAAAAATTACGGAATCGAATTTTCTCGCAAAAATTACAAAATCATATGTTCGCGCCAAAATAACAGGAACACGCTTTCCCGCTAAAATTGCGGAATCAAATTTTTCAGCCAAAATTTCAGAAACATGATTCTCGCAAAAATTACAAAATCACGTTTTCGCATCAAAATAGCAGGATCACGTTTTTCCGCCAAAATTGTGGAATCAAATTAACCGGCAAAAATTTCGGAAACGCGATCTCCGCCAAAATTACAAAATCACGTTTTTGCGCCAAAATAGCGGGATCACGTTTGTCCGCCGAAATTGCGAAATTGAATTTTTCCGCCAATATCAAATTTTATAAAACAACTTATAAAACCGTTTTTAACTTATAAAACAACTTATAAAACTTTTTATGAATCCTTATAAAACCTTATAAAATAACTTATAAAACCTTATACAACTTATAAAACCTTATAAAACAACTTATAAAACTTTATAAAACAACTTATAAAACCTTTTATAAAAATTTTTATAAAACCTTATAAAACAACTTATAAAACCTTATAAAACAATTGAGAAATCGAATTTTCTCGCCAAAATTGTGGGATCGCTTTCTTTCGCCAAATTTGTTTAATCGTGTTTTCCGCCAAAAATTACAGGATCACGTTTTCCGCCAAATAATTTTTGGCGTGAAAATGATGAGATTACGTTATTGGCGGGAAAATGATAAGATCCCTTTTTTGGCGAAAAAATTACACAAGATGGCAACGATGACGTAGATGAAAGGTTATGAAAAATGAAATTACGGCGATAAAAATTCACTTTTTAATTTTGTTGATCTAAATATTTCTCAAATACGGGTAGGATAGTCATTAAAAATTAAAATAGGAAAAAATTAAAAATTGACAGAAAATGAGGTATTTTTGAAAATGAGTACTCAGAAAAGAGCATTTCTCAAAAATTCTCATATTTCTAAAAAATTCTCATAAAGATTCAAGCTACATACTGCCGACTGAGTTTTAATTTCCTCTATATATATTTAAGGAGGTTTTTTTTGCTGACGTTTCAAGTCCACAATTATATTCAGCTTTTTTATTTTTTTAGTTCTACTATTCTTTTTTCTAAACACATTAACTCTACTATTTTTATTTTCAAACGCTTTAACTCTACTTTCTTTTTATCCAAACATTTTGTATTCCATAGACTATTTATTCTTATTATTCAAAAACTAATTGCCAAATATATATATATATATATATATATATATTAACTAACCAAAATTAAATATTTCTAGGGAGATTGTTTAGCCAAAACTTCTACATCTTTAAATTCTGAAATTTCTTAGGTAAACTCTCTTCCTCCTAATTGGGCTACCAATCAAGGAGTGGATTTTTAATAAATGTGTGGTGAAAAAAAAAAATATTTCATTCAAACAATGAAGTTTTTATATTAAATGCATTATGTTTTTCAATTGAAAAATTAAACAATATAAACATCTATTAAATGCATTTTAACACCAAACAATTCTTTCATATATTATAAATTTTTAAATTGAAACCGCAAATATATATACTTAAACTTATGAATCACGTAAATGCTACTTTATTTTTATAATATAAATCACTAAAATAATCAAAATTTAATTTATAAGTTTATATACATACTAAAAGGTTGTGTTATTGCATGTTATTTATTTCACATTATTTTCAATTTAAAATATTTTAACACACCTACAAATTTTGGTTTTGACATCTCTAGATTAAATGATAAAAACATTGAGTTTCTTTTAAATAGTTCTTTTAGAAAGAAAAATAATTGTTCTAACTTTTCATAAGAAGCACCAACTTTAGCTCTTACAATTTGCAACAAAAATAAATTGTCTTTGAAAAACGAATTAAAGTAACATATATATATACACTTTTTAAGGTAAAAACTTTATCTATATGCCTATATTTATTTTTATATATACATAACTTATATATAAGTATATTTATAAAGAATTATATTATATATATATATAGTTGTGTAAAATATATTTATATAATTTTTTATGAAAATTATTGAGCCATTAACTCATGATCAGACTAATTCATTCAGGAGATCTGGAAGATAATCTATTTTGATTTTCGAGATATGTTTAAAATATATTATAATTATAGAATTAAATACAATAGTGTTTAAATCATATTATAAAACTAAATACAATAAATATATGCTTTTTAAACGTAAATAATTTTTTTTAATAAACTAATAAAATATATATAATTTTTATAATAAATAATATTGTTAACAAAATTTAATAGCATAAAATTTATCCTGGTAATATGGCACATTTTTTACATAATTAGTATTGATTTACATACAAAACAATCACTTAATTCGTTTAATCGTGATTAATGATTTTGGAAACCCTCTATGTACATATTGTGGAAATATTGAGTCAGCTGTTATGTCATTAATGAGCTTTCCAAGTTGTAAAGGAGACCATCATTTTGGACTTTTTTTCTGAAGTTCTAACATCAGTCGACACTTGCAATTAGGTCCACAACCAAATAATATGCATGTTACCTTGTAATTATACATCTCCTTAATGGACCATAATTAAGAAATTAGACACGACTGACCGGAGTATAAAGTGTAATTTTACAAAATGTACCTGACAAGTACAATTCCAGATTTCATCGACAAAAAGGTGAAACTAAAAATACTATATAAAATGGATAATAAAGGGGAGAGATAAGTAATTTCCTTAAGCATGCACCGTTTGTTTTCCGTAATCAACGTAAAGTAGCAATCGAGTAAATATATATTTAAAAGCAAAAGACAAATGATTATCGCAAATCACCCACCCATTAAGCTTATATGCATGCGTATATATCAATCAAATCAGGAATTATATGGTCCACAAGAGTAGAAGAGTTGTACCGCATCCGCATGATGTTGTCAAGTTGAAAATTGCTTACAAAGTCCTGTTTTTTTCAACCTAGAATCCATTTCCCCAAAAGTTAGCACTTTTATCACTAATTATTTTCATTTTTTAACTATAAGAGCAAGTATATTACCTCTATTAAAATAGTAATAAAAGAAGAAAAAGTAGAAGAAAAGGAATGAGAGGGGTTCTTTGAATTCTTCATAAAAAACTCTTCACACACATGTTATAATATATAAGGTTCAATTTTCTTTTGTAATTCAAAATTTAATTTTATAATTAACTTATAATAAAATATCAATATTATTTTGATAAGATACCCTCTTAAAAATTCTTACCAATAAAAATGCTCGATAAAGAAACAGTTTTTTTATTTTTAATATAATTTTTGAGGTTTTATATATGGTGATTCCTTTATTCCATAGTCCTGAGGCTATTTACAACTAGCCAATTCAGAATTTTCAGATGGACTAACAAGTGCATCTTTGATGCAGTCATCGATTCTAAAATTCAACAACTTCAACGCTGGCATAAAAAAAAAGTTTGAATAAGAAAACGGTTATATAAAATTCATTAGTCTGAAATAAACATGGATCCACAATCTATAATAGATTAATAGTTGCAGGTGACTCACACAAGTACAATCTTGTTGAATAGTAGTAGTACAATTTAACAGAATTTGAAATATCAATTAAAAAAGCCATCATGATTAAAAATAATTAGGCTTGAAATCGATCCTATCGTCGTAGTCAGGCTTGAAATCGATCCTATCGTCGTAGTCAAAGGGTTTGTCCATTAATTATGAGATAAAAAAAAATAAAAAAAAATGGACCAGCTTTTCCACGTATCTACAAATCTAAACCATTTGCACATGTCTGCGAACCCCATCATTTAAAACCCCCAACAAGTTGTCTCACTGCCCTCAATTCAAGGTTCCTAAAACTTTATCCTTTGTTTGTTTTTCTGTGGGAGAGAAATTAATTAGGGGTGCATAGATGGGTAACAGTTTAGGCGGCAAGAAAACGACCAAAGTCATGAAGATAGACGGCGAGAGTTTTAAACTGAAAACTCCGGTGACGGCGGAGGAGGTCTTGAAAGACTTCCCCGGCCACCTTGTGTTAGACTCCGAATCCGTCAAGCACTACGGTGCCCGAGCCAAACCACTTGAGGTATGATTTTTAATATCAAACGTTACGACTATATATTATATATGTTTCTTGTTAACGTATATATACGTATACGAATCATGTTTTGATGGACAAAAACTGAGGCGTTTAATGTTGTTTGGGTGCAGGCGAAGCAGAGGTTGGAGGCGAAGCGGCTATATTTCGTGGTGGAGCCGGTTAAAGAATGTCCACCGAGAAGGGTAAGATCGGGAATTCACGTGAGTGCGAAAGAGAGGCTTGAGAGCCTCATGCTCTCCCGGAGATCTTCTTCTGATCTCTCCATACTCAAACCAGCAGGAGGATGGACGACGACGGAGGAAGAAGGAGGTGCGGTGAAGAGGGTGAAGGTGAGGGTCCCCAAAGCGGAACTAGAAAGACTCGTCAAGGAAGGAGCCACCGAGGCCGAAGCCACCCAAAAGATCGCTGCTCTCTTTATGGCCAAACAGAACCACCAGGAACCGCCTCACAACACGCGAGGAGAAGAGCCCCCCGCCGCCGCCACGAGAGGAGTCAAATCCCGTCTGGTGAGTTCCGTATATTTTCTCCATTTCTTTGGTTTTTTTTTGGTTTCATATATTGTATAGTAAAAACAAGCAAATATTTTTTAATTACATGGCAACTTAGAGTGGCATATAGCTAGGATTGAATTTAATAATGTTAAATGTTGAAAAATTTACACTTCAAATCGGAGTTGATAGAAATCTTTGTTGGAGTCAAATTTTGCATGCTGCTACTTTAACACTTTTATACTGTTTACTTTCCAGATAGGACAAAACTATTACACAAATTTAGATTCTTTCTTTTTTTTCAAATTCCTGAAGACAACAATGTTGATTGAAATATTTGATGTTGCAGAAACGAGTGAGTTTCATGGCGGAAAGAGAAGGAGGAAGCGAGATCACCGTCGCTTGAACCAATACATAGATATATGATGTATACGTATTATAGTGCTTCCCAACGTTTCTGCAAATTCTATGTACATAAAAGCGCAGAACGTTTGAGAGAAAGCTAATCAATATTCATCCATGTCTCCACTCTGTACTCGAGAGTTTATTATTATTATTATCTAGAAACAGTAATTTTATAGGCAGACTCATTCGTTTGTCACTCTCACCTTATTGATTACATGTTTGACTGTGTTTCCCGGGAATCGAAGAAAGTAAAGATACTACGAGGAAGACGATGCTCTTTATGCTCGTTTTGTTCTTCTTCCCACCTCAAGAGCTAACTCTGTATCGATCTTCAGAGATATGTCTAGCGCTTTCACCGAATGCGTCAGAGCTCCGCTGCATTCATATATTCTTTCAGTTTTCATCCGACCAAAATCCAAAATACTTGTATCAAACCGATTTGAAAGAATTTTTCAACCTGCTAATGAATGTAACTCCACTCTGTCCGATCTTGTGTACTGTCTCAAGGGTAACATTGCCTGATGCCTACATCATGAATTTATTAGAGTCTTACATCAGAGAGTTTCACTAAAGAAATGTGTCATCTTTCTTTCAAACACACACACACCTCTGTCTCGAATCTCCCGTTGATTATTTCTACCGCATCTTTAAGCATTGTGACATCAACGTCTCCATTCTCTAATGGTACAACCATATTATCCAGCATTATTCTCGTCAACCGAGTCTCAGATCCACTAACATACTCCAACACTTCCTTCACTTCCTCAAGCGTCCGCGTCTCCACCTTCAAGACGAGATATACAGTGATTAGAACTTGTTTCGCGTCTACCTTGCAGCCACAAAAGGGTTTGAAAGCTTTAGATTATATACCTCTACATCCATTTCGAGATTCTTTTGCTTTAGATATTTGTCCACGGATTTGATGGCATTTACTATACCTCCTGCAGCTGAGATATGATTATCTTTTATCATCACCATGTCAAATAATCCCATCCTATGATTCCTCCCTCCACCAATCAGCACCTAAGCTAAGCAAGAACACTTGAGGTGTATCAAGAGATAATAATCTCAGAATCTAAATGTTCCCAAGAAAAGATTCAATCGGAATGGCTGGGTTTGAAATAGGTAGAACAAGTGTGGAACGTACCGCCCATTTATCTACCAACCGCAAACCAGGAGCAGTTTTCCTTGTCTCCAGTATACGTGCAGGGGATGCAGCATCTGCCATTAACTGCACAAAACAAACTCATCAGTTAAGCTCTCCATCACAATTTGAGAAAGAGAACTATGAACCTCCATAGAATTTACAAACAGACACAATAACCAATTAGATGGACACAATTCATACTAACACTGCACCATAGAAGCAAAGAAAGAATAGAATGGATATCAATGTATTACCATAAACCAGTTACTAAGCCAATAAAGCCTTCTCATTAAGATATAAGATCACTAAGTTTATATGAATACAACCACACCAATCACTAGACCAATACTTGAGAATCTATAGAGAGAAAAAAAAAAAAAAAACCTTGGTAAGGGTAGCAATTCCGCTCATCCTCTGCATAAAGTTGAGCACAACTCTTTCAGAAACAACAATCTTGTGTGCATTCCCTGATACTTTCCCAAACTTTAATCCTTTATGAACATAATCTCCGTCCTTTCGCATCCATTCAACCTGAGATTCAACACCTAATCACTTAAACCAAAATACACATACATACAAATCCCTTCCCCAAAATGACTTCAAGTATTGAGATTTTTAAAGTAAGATGGAAACCTTCAATGAGGGATCAACTTGTTCAAAAATCATGTCAGCAAGAGCAATTCCAGCAACAATACCATCCTCCTTGGCCAAGAAATAAGCTTCCACTTCCATATCAAACGGTATCGTAGCCATACACGTTACATCTCCTTCACCCGAATCATCAATCCACAAACTCAATTTCACAAAAATTAAATAAAAATGACAACTTTACTTTTGAGACGAAACAAGTAATGAGAGAACCTGTATGACCAGCATCTTCAGCTAGGGCTAATTTGATAACGGCTTTCAAATCGTAAGTAGGATGTGAAGGAGGCTTGATCGCCATGGTCCCGTGTGAAACTCCTCCGGCCGTTTGAGTCGCAGAAGCAGACATTTTCACGAAGCTCCTGAAACCATCAAGATTGGGTTATGTGGCGACAATTAGAGAAATGAATGAAACCAAAGGGAGACTAAAAGATTGGGTATTGTTTTGTCGGATAAAACCTTTGAATTGCGTAGAATTGAGGCGACAGCAATCGAGAGACAGAGATCATTGTAGAACTGACTCAACTCTATTTCTTGTTTGGTCTTCTGTGAATATATATATTATAAACAGGTCTCAAAAGAGAGATATTTGGTTGAACCAAGAAAATATTGGGCTTTATATGTCTCCAAAGAAGCCCATTTTACTTGGATCCGAAAGATGAGATCCACTTCTTGTTCGGTCATATTGATAAACTCACATAGACAAGTTAAATTGTTGAGTTTCATTAAAAAAAGTTAAATGATATTTGATTATAAAGTATAGACCCAAATGAAGAACGATTAGATATGGAAAAATTATACGATTTAATTGAAAGGCTTTCTCTAAATCAACTAACACGATAATTGTGTAATCTTAAGTTATACGTCATTCTACTTGCTCTAAATATCTATCATCCAGCAATTGACTGCTTCAAAAACAAAAACAAAAATGAGAAAATAATGTATGACATAAAATACTAGTCTAGGTATACATATGAATATGTCTGCAAAATTTTAATAAAATAAAGAAATTGTTCTAAATAGGCTGCTAAAGTGAAGAAGAATGCACAACAAAATTCAACATAAAACATATCACTCAAGCATGTAACAAGTAAGAATAATGAGTCAAACAATTAGAAGAAGCTGCCTCCCTGTTTCGTTTATTTTGAAAATTTCACAATAACATCAAACAACATTCAAATAAAACCATTGTCTCTCTCCCTCTCCATGTATCTATATATTTCCTCCATCAAAGCTTTTATCTCTCATCTTCTTAATTCCCTTCTAACTCAAAAGATATATCCACTATTAGATAATTCAACGTTTCCTTATAACCAACCACTAACCCATTCATTCAATTTAGTTTTCATCCCGACGTCACAAGACCGAGTTTTTGCAATATTATATCATGAGGATCATGTGGAAATTCATTATAGTGATGTATTTTATAGCTTTGGTGGGATCAAGAGGAACCTCGGCAACGGCAAGGCTGAGGATGAAGAACGAAGATATAGGAAGCAGGTTTGCTTTGCAGAATAAGCTTCAGCGTGGTCCAGTTCCTCCTTCACAGCCTTCTCCATGTCACAACAAACTAAACCCTCTTTCTCGTTCAGAAGTTTATTCTTCACACACTTATGTTGCTTGCCCTTGATCAACCACATTTTTTTATTGTCTCTCTTCTCATACATAAATGCATCCGATCCGACTCCTCCAAATTCGAAAGAGTCGTAAGTGTAATATGTTTTGGACATAAATTAAACAACTTAATTTTTGTGTTATAGAATTAATCCTTTGAATTAACTAACTAATTAACACAATTTTAGTGCCAAGAATTTATTTTTGTAGCGTGGAAAATTTTCAAAGTGGGAGAGTAACAAATAAGCGAGTAAAGTTTAAAGAAAATGTTGATGATTTAGAGTATCTCCATTGGTTAAGATATTTTCATGAATATCTTAATAATAAAAAAATAATATTTTTAACAGAATTTAGTTATTTAATGAAATTTAAATTTATTTAAAAAATTAAACTAATAGAATAATATGTGTATATATGAGTTTCTTATTAAGAGATCATGAGTTTTTTAACAAGAACTCCTCTCCCCTTCTTTTTCCTATAATTTTTTTTTCTATTGTGATTTGAATGGTGTATCTAAACTAGAAATCCTCAATGGAAATGTTCTTACATAACATTAGTGAAAGTAAATTATAAATCCTATCTAACTTTTTTTTAACTTTAAATTTTCATTATAACGAAACTTTTACACAACCTAAAGGCCCACAAAGCCACACGGCCCGATAAGACTTACCAACCCGATGGGTTACAAAAAAGCATCTGCAAATTAACACAAGAACACACAAAAGTTGCAGGGCAAACCAAAAGGAGATGAAGGCAAAAAAATTAAAAATTTTGGAATACAACAAACCAAGTAATAAAGTAAGATACGACTGAGGGAAGGTTCCGTTGAGCCCTAGATAGCGGGTCTAGGCGGCAACGAAGAGTTTGTTAGATCTCCTTTATAAGCGAGGAAGCATGCCTAGACACAGATGAGTGTAATCATGCATTACGTTCCTTCCAAATAGCATAAATTGCAGCTTGGAACAAAAGCTTGAGAATGAGACAAATGTTCTTATCTATGGTGGGGTCCTTGATCCATCTAAGACCATCTTCAAACAAAAGCGGTGGCGTGAGATAGGTTTTGGATGTGAAAAAGGACCAAACATGTGAGCTAAGGACACAATCAAAGAAGAGGTGCTGGCGGGTTTCATCAGCGGCGTTACAAAGAAGGCAGACCGTCGAGAGAGAGAAATCCCATCTGTTCAAGACTTGGTTAGATTTTTAAAATTACTTGAATAAGTGGCGTCTACAATATTACTATGGGAAATTTCCTCTATTTTCTCACTTTTTCTAAAAAAATATTTTTCGTGTGGTTTTCGTCAAACTCAGAAAAAAAAGAAGAAAATAATCTGATAGATGCAACCGAGATTTCTAAAATTTGTTCAATGAAGTCCAATATTTATATGTACAGAAATACATAATACTAAACCATAAGATCTTATGAGATTCTATATGTTTGATTTCAAGAACTGGCCACATTTTCTCTCGTTCGAAGCAATTTGTAAGTTGTAGGTTTGGTTCAATCTATTTCTTATATTGTAAGGCCCAAAGTTTTGACTCAAAACATTGTGTATACATTTTAGTTAATGAAAACCCTTCAACAAAAAAAAGTACATAAACTAAAAATCCTAACCAAAAATCATGAACTTTAATTAAAGTATACATACATCTTCATTAATATTATAGCTTATATGTAGGTCTGGGCCGAATCCGGATATCCTGGGTTTTGAGGATATCCGGATCCGGCTCCGTATCCGACGGATATCAGGATCCGGATCAGGCTTTTTTATTTTAAAAAAAAGTTATTTATAAAATTTTTTAATTTTTTTTTAAAATATATTAATATAATATAAATAATTAAAAATATTATTATAATATATAATCTGAGAAAAAGTTTTTAAAAATATATTATATAATATAAATATTATTATTAAAATTTTTATTATAATATTAATATACTGGATATCTTTTTTTATTATTATTATCCGGATCCGGATTCGTATCTGGCTGGATCCAAAATTTCATTATCTGGATCCAGATCCGGCCCATCCGAATATCCTGTTTTTCGGAGCATATCGGAACAGATCTCGAATCGGATTTCGGATACCGGATAATAAGTCTCAGGCCTACGTATATGTACATGTTAAAAGCATTTTGGTAACCTCGGCCTTGAATATGCCAAAATTTGCTAACCTTTTTTGAGTTAAGTTGGTAACTTGGTATACACTATACACGCGTTACAAACAAAACAAAACAGTTGATGAGAAAAAAGAACAGAAGAAAGTTTCAAAAACGTTGGAATTTAGAATTGGTTCTCTCTCTCTCTCTCTCTCTCCTGCAAATTACATGCGCTTCTCCACCATCTTCCGTAACAACCCAATCCAATTCTCCAATCGCCGTAGCTCCGTGAAGCTACTTCACTCTCTTCCCCGTCCGAGACCCAGAAACCCCTCCAAGCGATTCTTCCAAAAACCCAAACTTGTGAAAACACAGACCCCAGATCCCAGGGTTTACACAAGAGACATTGTATCCAACATCTATAACATCCTCAAGTACTCCACTTGGGAATCTGCTCGAGAACAGCTCCCTCATCTCGGTGTCAGATGGGATTCTCATATTATCAACCGTGTCTTGAAAGCACACCCTCCGATGCAGAAAGCTTGGCTCTTTTTCAACTGGGCTGCTCAAATCAAGGGTTTTAAACACGACCACTTCACTTACACCACCATGCTCGATATCTTTGGTGAAGCCGGTCGGATCCAATCCATGTACTCTGTCTTCCACCTTATGAAGGAGAAGGGTGTGTTGATCGATACGGTGACATATACATCGCTGATTCACTGGATTTCAAGTTCTGGCGATGTCGACGGAGCAATGAGGCTTTGGGAGGAGATGAGAGATCACGGGTGCGAACCTTCCGTCGTGTCGTACACTGCTTACATGAAGATACTATTCGCCGATGGGAGGGTGGAAGAAGCCACGGAGGTGTATAAGGAGATGTTACGGTCGCGAGTTTCCCCCAATTGTCACACTTATACGGTATTGATGGAGTATCTTGTCGGCACAGGTCAGCTTCATTCTATGCATACTAAATGTTTGTTAAAATGCCTAGCTGAAAGTCCACAACTTTTGCTTTATGTAGATGATTTGAAATAAACATATGGAGTAAGACTATGATTTTTTTCTGAATATTGGTTCCTGAATGTTTTTGTCGTCTTGACGATGATGATGATGTGTTAGTTTCTTCGTTTGATTTGTAGGAAAATGTGAGGAAGCCTTAGACATTTTCTTTAAAATGCAAGAAATTGGGGTGCAGCCAGATAAAGCAGCTTGCAATATTCTGATTGGGAAAGCCTGCAAATTCGGGGAAACATCATTTATGGCTCGAATTCTTCTATACATGAAAGAAAAAGGGATTGTTCTTCGTTACCCTATCTTTCTTGAAGCTTCGGAGACCCTGAAAGCCGCAGGCGAAAGTGATGATCTGTTACGGGAAGTCAACTCACATATTTCCGCTGAATCTTTGTGCTCCAATGACATCGATGAGACTCCAACAGTTGAAGTTGATGACACTAAGAGTTCAGATGATAGTAGAGTTATCAGCTCCGTTCTCTTGATGAAGCAGAATCTGGTTGCAGTTGATCTTATACTTAACCAGATGAGAGATAGGAACATAAAGTTGGATTCTTTTGTTGTTTCAGCTATTGTAGAAACAAACTGTGACCGTTGTAGAACTGAGGGGGCTTCGTTGGCTCTTGATTACAGCTCGAAAATGGGAATTCATCTCGAGAAGTCAGCGTATCTTGCGTTAATTGGTAATTTCCTGAGATTAAACGAGCTTCCTAAAGTGATTGAAGTGGTCAAGGAGATGCTGAAAGCCCAACACTCGCTTGGTGTGTACCAAGGAGCAATGTTGATCCACAGGCTCGGGTTTGGCAGAAGACCTCGCTTAGCCGCAGAGGTTTTCGACTTGCTTCCCGATGATCAAAAGGGCGTAGCTGCGTACACTGCGCTGATGGATGTTTATAACTCAGCAGGGAGTCCAGAGAAAGCAATGAAGATATTGGGAGAGATGAGAGAGCGAGAGATAATGCCTTCGCTGGGGACATACAATGTTCTATTGTCTGGTCTTGAGAAAACCAGTGATTTCCAGAGAGAAACAGCGTCGTTGAGGAAGGAGAAGAAGAGTCTTGTTGCTTCTGCACGTTTCCGGGAAAATGTTCATGTTGAAGACAAAATATGTGATCTTCTGTTTGCTACAAATCTGTAACTCTGATTATTGTACATGTTTAAAGGAGGCCCATTAATGTTCAAATATGAGGCCTATACTGTTTTAAGCCCACTACACATCATTGTTTTATTATTATTATTTTTATTTATTTTATTTTATAGACATTTCGGATAGATTAGCGGTGCGCTACTGACGCCGGAGAAGAGAGATGGCGAGATCGTGCTCTATCTGGACGCCTGTTTTGATCTCACTTTCTCCGATAACCGGAGAATCACCTAAAATTTCCCGGCGCCGGGTGATTTTAGCCGCAAGCGTAGGTTCTACTCAGGTTCGTACAACACCTCTCAAAGATCGAATTAGTATTCTTTTCCCAGAGAAATGTGTTTCTGTGAATGTGAATCCGAGGCCGTTGAGTTTAGGTTGAGAGCTATTAGAGATTGTTCGATCCCAGGAATTCAGCTGTTATATGCTTCCAACTAGTATTTCGTGTTAAAAAATCCCTAAATTTCACGGAATCATCTAACTTTTGTTGATAGTTTTGTGTTCGTTTTTGTGCGTGCATATGAATTTTGGGCATCAAAAGGCATAAACTTGTGCAGACAATCTTTTCATATGTTCATGATTGCTTCTGCTGTTTTCATGGTCAATAGAAGAAAGAAGAAGATTGGTATTAAGTTTGCGTTGCTAGCATCAGTTTTGTTAGTTTGTGCAGAGCTCTGAAGTCAGTCTCTTTCGCCTTTCTTTGGCAGCCTTTACTTGAAGCAAACATTAAGGAACCCCAGAGGCTTCAAGTCCTTAATTCGAAAGATATTTCCAGAAGAAACACGATGTTGTATCTAACGGCTGGATTTCTTGGAGGGATCAACTTTCTCCATGGTGAAGCCGCAGAAGCTCGAGTAGGGAGAAAGGAGAACAGAAGAAAAGTATTGGAGAAGCTGAGGGCGAAGGCGAAAGAGTCAGAGCCCAACAAGTCAGGAAACCAAAAGATAGAGAAAGAGTTAGAGAGAGATGAAGTATTTCCTCTACTTCCTCCACCTCTTGTGGTGGAAGCAAACTTGCTGCAATAAGCTCACTCTCTCTTTTGTTTACTAGAGACACAATGTGAGAATCAATAGCTTTCATTCCAACACCCAACCAAATGAGTAAATGACACTACATGCTGTTCTGTGCTACGTTAAAAAAAGTGAAGATAAAAGTAGAAGGGCTAGGTGATCTTTTTGTCCATGTTTGTGATGAGCTTCTTCATCTGAAACCTCCAGACACAGAAGTAAGCGAAACCAAATCCGATCAACACATACAACCAAATCTTATCTTCCCCACCTTCCTTCTCCGACCAAACCTCTTCTATCCCAAACCATTCCCTCGGTCCTTCTCCTTTGTAACTTCCCATTATGCCTTCCATCACTCTCCCATACAAGACATATATCCTATCCCGCCCCGCCACAGTCACCGCTGTGGGAAAGCCTTCAACGTCGAGGTCAATTTCGTCATAAACCACTCCTTCGCTCCAGCTGTCTTGGCTCTTGAGTAACCAAAGCTTCTTCTGCGACACCACCATGATCGTGCCGTCGCTCCTTCTCCTAGCTATCCCGTCCGCCGCAATCAGATCTCTGTTCAGCAACACCAGCCTCGCCGTCCCGCTCTCTTCGTCCACTTTGAACACCTTTCCTGTGTTGCTCTGCACCACCAGGAGGTAGCCTTTGCTGATGTACACGATCCCGTTCAGGCCGCAATCGCGGAAACTTGCGTCCGCGTCTGCCGCCACAGGCTGCGAATTGAACACCGGCGATCTGGAGAAGATCGAGGCTGCGCCGTCGCGATCGACTTTCCAGATGAAGTTTTTGGCTGAGTTGGTGACGTAAGCGTTGCCTTTGAAATCAACCGCCACGTCATTGGCGACATCGCGAGCGATACCTTCGTCGTCTCCGGGAAGCGACGGAAGAGGGGAGAGGAAGATGCGGCGGCCTCCGCTGCTGAGATCGTAGGCGGCTAGGGCACTGAAGGGAAGGAGAGGCGGCAAACTCTGGATGCAGGCAAGCAGACGGCGATTAGTAGAGTCAACGGCGAGACCGAGGATAGTGGCGTTCTCCGGTAGATCGAGATCGGAAATTAGGGTTTCGATGACTCCAGCGTCGGAGACGGAATGAAATGTGCGGCTGTGGAGGGAACCGACTAGAAAGTGCTGGTCCCTTGGATCCCAGGTTAGTCCCTCCGGGTACAGTCCCGGCGATCGGAAGTTGATAACGTGGTGCTTATTGGCGGAGGAGGGAATCAGAAGTCCCAGCAACACGACGGCGAAGAGAATTGGGAAGACGAAGAACGATCTGCATCGAGTGGAAGACGACGACGACATGTTCGCTTTCATCTTGTGAGAGATTTCGATTTAGGAAAATTTTCAGAAATATAATGGGTATGGCTTTTTTTTTTTTTTTTATGTCAATAGTTTCATTAGATTGATTCTAAGGAACAATGATAGGCATATTATTTACATAAGTGATAAGGTGCGGTTCAACACGAATTTGTCGTGTCTAATTATCTGCTTTCACATTTGCATTACAAAGAATCAAAATTAAAGAAAAATAATCAAACTCCTCTTTGTCATTCTTAATCGTTTCGAGATAAGTCGAGAAAGCTGGTCATTCGTCCAGAAAAGTCACCATCTTCACCAGATCTGAGTAGTCTATTAAAAACACAATTTCTCGTTTATCTTGACTAATCATACATCTCATCGTTCAGACTTATGTCAAACTACTTTCCTCCTGTTGTGTCAAAGTCCAAGCTTATGTCTCAGATTCAACCAGTTTTATAATTTCCTGTGGATCTCTGTCCACATCCTCATATAATTTTTCATTTATACATTTACAAATATACCATAATAGCCATGGGTACATAGAGCTATTAGAACTCTTTGGTGTTCGCCAAAATAAGTAATCCATATTTGTATATACGGAGTTCAATGGAAAAATCTCAATCGAAGTTGGTATTTGTGATAATGCCCAAATCTTAAAAGCTGGCGGACATTCAAAAAGTGCATGATTTATCGATTCCGCCTCATCCCCACATCTAGCACAATTGGTGTCACAGTTTATATCTCGTTTTCTTAAGTTTGCTGATACCAACACTACCTATAAGAATTTGGTACATAAAATGTCTTATTTTTTATGAACACTTTACTTTCCAAATATAAGTCGGTAGAGGTCTTAAATCTGGACATACTACTTTATTTTTAGACACTTTCGATTTTTCTAAACACATCGTGTGATAGCTCATTTATGAAAATGGATATGGTTCTATTATTAAAAACATTTAAAAAATCAAATTCGATGTATATAACAAAAATATGACCAAGCCCATTTACGTAACAAACGGGCCACATTTTGCGCATAATATAAAATAGAGCCCATAAAGTTTATTGGTCTTCTTTCATTTGCTGTGCTATTAAAAAAGAGAAGAGTGGAGTAGTTGTTGTTATTGGCAGGTAGCTACGACGAATGATTTGGTTTTGCTGATGGGGGAAGTCGAGAGCTGCAGAACTCTCAACAAAAGATGCCATCGCCTCTTCCACTTGTTTGTCCCATCATCCATTTGATTTTTAGGCTGTTAATATACTTCTCTCTACTAACTAGCTTATACTTTTAGACTATTGGGCCGGATCATCTGGGATTTTTTTTGTTACCATAATATTCTTAAATATCAGCTCATTATTCAAGTCTTGAGCCAAGCTGTCGGCTTTTTAGGCCTAAATAAGCAATTTTACTCCAAAAACATTTAAAGAGCCTATATTGTTAGACCTCTAATTTCTAAATTTTTTCTTTTTCGAATTGAATATAAAAATTTGTTCAAACCTTGATTTCTAGTAATATGCATGATCTCCTTGATTAAACCTCTAATTTCTCGTAATATGCATGATCTCCTTGATTTTGATTGAACTGAAGCGATTTCTGATGGTTTTGTCGATAAGCTTAACAAGATAAGACAATTTGGTGAGATTAGAGGCTCCCCGTGTCTTCTTATGTTTCTTTCGCACCATAAATGATAGATTGTGGTTTGAAATGCATATCGAATCATGAATAGCTGCAATCGATCATAGTTGGAGTCATTGAGCAATGCCAAGGTACATTTCGCCTTATCACATACCAAAAATACGTGGATATCAAACCCACATGAGTCTCTTTTGAATTCCCGCATCAGGATTTCCCGAGAGACCCTGAAGCTACAAACATCATGAGAAGTAGGTGATTTAGTCACCTAGCCAAAAAACAGTACATGATGGATGGAACGCATCATGCTTTGAGGCGGTATGAGAGCCATCAATACCGCGGCCAATCAAATACTCTTATTCTGATAACATGTTCTAGTATCAACCTACGAGATATATGCGGGTCATGCAGAAGATTGAAAATAGTCAATATATATATCCCCCCCTATAAACTAATGACCCGGTCTACGAACCCTGTAAAAAGAAAACAGAAAGCATTATACACCTCATAAAGGTGAGACTAGTCTAATTTAATCTCATCTAAGGAGAATGATATTTGGAATTTACGAATACTCAGCTAAAACAATACAAACATACGCATATAAGCTTATTTGATTTATTTTTTCCTTCTGTTCAAATCAAATCATTCTAACTTGAACGAAGTATGTTCATCAATTATTATCACACTTGTGTTTCTAATAACTAAAATTATATTTTTGTGGTTCACGTTTATCTACTCACCAACGATCGATTTCCGATAATACCGAAAAAGAAGCGCAAAATGTGGATGACCAATGGTTGCAAGAACAACATACATATTTATTAGTCTGAAATACCTAATTATTTGAATTTTGTGTTATTTTTGGGCTTAAAGTTTTAGAATCGTAGTTTAAAATAATTTGGGGCTTTCCAATGTTCATCGACGCAATATTTATTAGTTACAGATTGAACTCTTGCTACGTGAAAATAAATTTCAACTTTTTTATATGCATTACATTGATAAAAAAAAAAAAAAAAAATTATATATACTATACGATATGGCCACCACACCAGACATAGAAGGCTTTAGTACTTGGTGTTTTGTAGTTTGTATACACACGCATGGATTTGTTATCCATAAGACATTAAATTGGAAATGATAGATACGTGAGATGTGGATCTTATGCATGTTATGTTATTTGGACCGTTGCATCTAAATGTAAGGAGAACGACCCTACGATTAGACCAGTGTTCGTAGTTCCTCATACATTTCCCATCACCTTTCTCTCTCACTACCCCATTAATTCATTTTTATTGTTTTATTCGATTTATATTTTTATTGATGGTGCTTTTTCATTTTGTTTACATTTTATCCAATCCATTATTTCAAAGCATTTCGTTTCACAAAAAGTCATATTTTTAGATATATACAATACAACTCCCCCGGAAGAATAAATGTATGGAAATTTATTGATCTTTATGATTCCTATATTTATGTGTAAACAGAAGAGAAAGGGCCAAGCTGTCTATGCAAAAGTGCTTTCCATGGTCGACTTTTATGTCGCTTTGTTTCATCGACACATAAGTGTACCTTCGTTTATTTTTTGTTAACGTCTCGACTTTATAAATTTTAATTTTACAGAGCGTTCTTCATGAATCATAAGGGAAATTCATCTTCGTACATATAAGTAAAACACAAAATCACTAACTCACTGAACACCTTACAGTCTCTTTTAAAGATGTTTTTCCTATACTTGACACCATAAATGTTGCATCGCCATTAATAGTGCTTGCAATTCCGCTTTTAGAAGTTATTAAAATGAAAGATATCTTTACCCTTGGTTTGTTTCGACTCACAAAGCTTCCATAGTAGTTTCACTTTAAAACTTTTTTTTGTTATATGAAAAAGAAAACTAAATTAATAATGAAAAGAATGGGTGTATTTCGAATTCATCTCCACTCTCACCTCAAAATGTACTTTGAGATATGAAAATTCAGAAATCCAAAACCAATCAACATATTACATAACGATGAACTAACGATAAATCATATAGTAGTATTTCATAAATTTTGTTATTGAGTTTCAGACTTTCTTAAATTATACTCTAATCATTTTCAATATTAATATACTGCTCATGTCGACCTGTAAAATCGTCCAATCTTATAAATATGACTTTTAGTCTTTCTATTTGCACGATAAAAACAAATTTACATAATTTGCAATCTGGATCTAGTAGAATAACATTATGATGCAATAATGGAGAAACGGGATACTTGATTAGACTGAAGGGAAACTTGACCATATTATGTATAACAAAAATGTTGGTCCAAAACAAGCAAACGTACATTTTGTTACAGCCAAACGACCACTTGAACTCAATCTTCTCACAACAAAATTATTTACTGGATTTTATGAGGACCACATTGTAATTTAGGTAGATTCGTCGATGAGACTCCAGCCAGTCACTCCGAGTGAAACGTCAATATGGGTAAGATATTCATACATGATTTGATTGGTAAACTTTTATCGTAGTGGTAAAAATTAGGTATATCATTTTGATGGTTACCGACCAAATCTTTGCTGCTTTGTACCATCAATCAAATCTATAATAAGCTAGAAAGAATATGGGAAATCAATAACTAAAATAGAAAGAAATAAAAAATCTGCTACTTTCAAAGTGGATGCGTAATCAAAGTTGTTTAGTTTTGAGCGGATGAAAAATCTTCTTCGTGATATTACCGATAATATGTGGGAATATGATAAACTCAACATTTTGACTGTTGATTAGTTCCACGAAAATATAAATAGCTTAGGTAAGTGATATAATCGAAATGCGAGTAAAAGTGTGGTCCATGTTTGTTATCATACTTTGATGTGCTCGAATTTTGATGTTAGAATACACACGTGGGAAATTTTTCTTTTCTCATAAAATTTTGAACTATACCTTTAAAAAAAGTTCAGTTCAAAACGAATTTAGAATTTCCCAAAGTTAAAGAACTCAGAACTTATAGGGGCATATATGTAAGAATAAGAATAACGGGGCATGTGTGTAAAACAAAAAGGTTTACTTGCAAAAGATAAAAAAAAGGTCAACTTTTGTCGTTGAGTGAAATGCCTCGTCGCTTTCGGGAAGCCTGCAATGTTGGTCGATCTTAGATATGCATCCATTGATTTTTTTCCATTAGTTTTGATGTTAGTTTCGGAATATTTTCTTTGTTTTCTAAATAGTAATTTGGTGCCTTTAAAAAAAATACTACTATTAAGTAGTATATATATATATTAATGTTGGAAGAGTAATCATACAATCTTCCGACATTAAAATTATAAATATATTAACTATATTAATGACCAATCCTAATACAAAAATCAGATGATCAATTCATAACATTTAAAATGTTTGCATTGGCCCGAGTAATTTATATAGGTTCTTATTAAATATAATGAGATTCACACTACTTTAACAATTAACATATATATTGCGGAGCTGATTGGTTACTATTTTTATGGTGGTGACTTTTAAATAGATGTGACTTTAAAATTTTTAATGACTATGACTTTAAAAAAATCACAAATTGTAGGCTTTTAAAAACGAGATAATAACAAGAAGAAATAAGAGGAAGTTGACTGAAAATTAAGGAATGTTTTTAGGACTGTTAGAGTATTAAAGTGTGATTGGAGAAAATTAGATTTTAAAGACTTTAAAAATTTTTCTCTATAATTTTTTCTTTTTATGAATCGGTTTAGAGATTTTATGTTATCTAAAAAGTTGGTCTTTAGATTTGAGGAAGTTAATAGACTTGAAGTTAACATAAAAACTTTTTGAAAATTTTCTTTTGCTAGAGAAAGTGTATTGTAAACTGTAATTTCTTTGATATCTAATTATCTATATATCTAGTACTAATTATTCTTTGATATCTAACTATCTATATCTATTACTAATTATTATTATCAATTTCCATTATTTACGTTAACTGTTGTATTAGGAATATTTCTATATTTTGTAAACTCTTTATGATACTGATATCCACATTTTGGGAATGAAATCGTGATAAGTCACGGGTGAATCTGAAAGGATGCTTAAAAAAGGGGGCCGTAAATATGCATCGTATGATGATATGATAAATTAATTAGAGGATAAATTTGCTTTTGTCGTAAAGCAATGTTTGTTATCAAGTAGACAAGTAATATGCTTAACTAATAATGAATAAAATCACTACCACGTACGAGGGTGCATATATATCTTATAGGACTACTCCAACCCAAACAAAATTCATAAGCTAATTTTAGTATTTTTTTTTATCGTTTACAAACTCACTCTTGCACATCATCGATTTCGAATCAAAGTTATTACACGATATCATTCTAGTACGAACCACTGGATTATAAGATTCAGTTAAGAAAAAGGTGCATATACACATACAGGTGTATAATTGATGTTTTACAATGCTTAGCCAAAATCTACACATAAATTAACAGAAACAGAAAACAAAAAGAAAAATAAAGGTAGATGAAGAGATTTTTTTTTTTTTTTGGGGTCGTCTAATGAAGACAAGATCCTTAATCCATTCAAATCTTGTTCACAAAATCCTAAGTACTTTTGTTGTGTTCCACAAATATTGGAACCAAAAACCAAAGGCATATCTTCTACTTCACCTTCCACTCTTTCCCACGAAAATAAGGGCTTTGTTTATTTCCTTGTTACCGAGAAATAAATCACCCAATCTCCGAGGCGCTCTCAAAAGCCAGTTGAAACTGAAGGGACCAATTCAGAGGCCAAGAAGAATATAGTAGACCAGAGTTATGGGTAAGGCTATTAACATTCCAAATATGACCCTGCATCCATTTTCACCATCACACACACCAACATTTGTTAATATATTTGAAGAAAAATAAAAATGTTGTTGTAACATAATAAGCTTGGAACTTACGCAGTGCTGAGAATCGTGGGATGCACGTTGTACTCTTTTGCAAACACAAACGGAACTATTCCTTGAGGCAACGCAGCCTATAATTATAACCCCATGCACTCAACATCATCATCATCATGGTCATGTAATGTATTATAGACCTGTATCATCATGTAACGATATAGATTTGTATACCTGAACAATGGCTATACGGAGAAGGTCGCCGTGTAAACCAATGGTGATCCCAGCAACAGCCATGATGGCCGGACCGGTTATAAATCTGACTGCCATGGCGAAGGTGGCGACTGAGTTCCCACAAGCAATGATTTTGGGTTGAAGTGCCATGAACAAACCTTAAAATTACACCAAAAAAAAAAAAGCAATTCATTAATTAAGGGATTTGAGAATTGACAGCAAAGAGTTAGGCCAGCTACTTGGTGAGACCCAAATAAGTACACACAGCCACTGGGGCTGGGTGTGGGGACCGGACACACCAACATGTCTGGATCAGAGGGTCCAGATTCACTTTGGGTAAGTGCTTTGTACAGTTTATATGACTTTTTACCAATTACAAGCTGGACAACTACGACTAATTAAACACCCAGACCCACCTGTGCATTAAATGAAACTTTAACAGATATGATGAGAACAAATTGGACCCAACATTATGTTAATAATCTTTAAGATTAGATCATCAAAAGATTGGCATATTGTACTCGTTAAAAAGGAAGATGAAGTTTGATTTACCTAAGCTGAACATAGCCATTCCAAGACCAGCATCTGAGAGTATGGAGATGGATTGTTGTAATATTTTGGGCATAGCCACATGCCACCTGCTTCCAAAATAACCCATACTCATATTATTACAATTATTCCATGCATATATGATGTATGATTATTTCCTTTTATAATAATATTTATCCATAATTGGTAAGTAAGAAAATGATTGGACTGACTGACCGGTAAGCAACAAGAGCCCAGATGAGACCGATAAGACTTGAGTATGTGTTTGGGTTTCTGATTAGTTTTCGCCACACCATTATCAGAATCAGTCTCGTCATCACACTTGTCGGCGGCATATGCGTTCCCGTGCCGCCACCATCTCCACCTGCCGCCTCTATCTCCGCCGTGGAATTGGACCCCACTTTATTCAGCCCTGCTGTAGCTTTCTCTATCTCTCTTTCACCGTCGCCGCCGATATCATCACCACCTGCTGACTCAGAAATTATAATCTCAAAATCCATTATTTAATTATATAATATATATGTATAATAAATTAATTAAAGCAACCTCTGGCATCACTCTTTCGAGGTTGATCAGAGACAACCATCCGGATCTCCTTAGCACCTCCTTGTTCAGATTGCTCCGTCGCAACATGTTCGCCTCCACCTCCGCCGAACACGTCGGAGACCGGTGAAGCGCTTGAGCTCCAAACAAACATGTGAAGCTCCTTAGCGTCATGGCTCGCTTTGTTATTATCCTTATCTTGCAGCTGCTGTTGGTTTTCTTTAGGAGTTTTATTCGGTTTAGTTGTAACTGCCGTACCGGATGAAAACTCCGGGTTCGGAGCCGGGTACGAACCCGCCGTCGCCGGAGCAGAACTGTTAGGGTAAAATCCATATCTCACGGCGCTGTTCTCTTCGAAATTGGAAGGCCGCGGAGTCGGACCACGAGAAGATTGAACGGAGTACAGATCCGCCGGACCAAAATTGGATAGCCTCCCGCCGGGAAACCCCATCACCGAGTAAAAATCGGAATGGTTAAAATTAGAACCTCTGGGAGTCGAACTGAGACTATAGATCTCAGCTCCGGTGAGATTGGAAGGCCGTGGAGTCATCATCAGTGACCGCCTCGATGCGTTTGATTTCCTCACCGTAACGTGAAGCTTCCCGTCGTTTCCGATTTCAGCATCCGTCTCGAGAAAATCATGGCCGTCGAGCGAAACGACGTCGGATTCGACCTTGAAGGAGACGATCGACGCCGCAGTCTCCGGGAACTGCTCCATGATCAGAAGCTTAGCGCCACGGTACTCGAAGAGGAAGAGGAGGAGAGTGTACCAGATGATACACTGAAGAACGACGACCTGAACCATGAGAGAGCCAGCGTAAGTTCCGTACATGGCGATCAACAAGGGGATTCCCATGACCAGAGTGTTGGGGAGAGTGCTGAGAGAGAAGATTGTGATCATCCACTCCAAGCTACCGTTCTTGGTCAGATTCGCCCATAGACCAAGCAAGACGAGCATGATGATCTTCTGAAGCGTGTCGGCGGCGATGAAGCGGAGGTTCATGGCGTAAGGATCGTTGGTGGAGATGAAGTGGAAGGAGAGGAGAGGGACAGCGAAAATGGCGACGAAGCGATTGATGCCGGAGCACTGGTCAGGGGAGAATATCTTCCACCACTGCACGGATCCGTAGGCAAGAATCATAGCGACGTAAAGCGGCACCACCGCGGTGAGGACGGTGTACAAGTCGTGCCACGTAATCATTTTTATTATTTTTCCGGTGGGTTCTCTTCAGACTTTAGTGAGAAGAAGAAGACAGTGGCATTTGAGGGGAAAATTAGAAGGAAGAAAAGGGGCAAAATGGGAAGAATAAAGAAACCGTTAAGAGAGAAAAGTACAGAGTAATATTTCAAGGATTTGGTGAGTGGCCTCATATATATATATATATAAATATAAATATAAATATAGAGGTTTTGAGGCAGTGACAGTGTCACCATCACTCATCAGCACACGATTACGTTTTTAAGTTTAATTAATAATTACTTTCTGTGAGTTAAAATGAGTGTGTGTACTTGAGTAGGGACACGTGGCAAATCGCATGTGGGAGGAGGGGGGGGGGGAGAAGTTTTTGGCAGGACGTGGACAGTTTTATGGAATAGTCGTAAAAAGTGGTCAAGTTTTTGCACTTTTTAGTGTTGCAAAAATACTAGGCGAATACTATTATTTTCACTTGAAAAAAAAAAAGTTATAGGGAATATTACGAATTACTGTATCTGTAATCGTTTTTCTTGTATATGTAATTTGAATTTCGTCGATTCCAAATAGAACTAAACTAGGTTCGTCTACGTTGGTACAGGGCAGCCACACAAAAATTATAAGAAGAACAAATGTCATTAGTGCTAGGTTTAAGCACTGTTGGACCGTTGAATTAAATACACACAATTTATTCCGTTTTCAAAAATTCTCACTTGCCATGACTAGAATCATTTTTGTTTGTATTAAATCGTGGAATGTCATAATTTTGATTAGTGTGACTCATAGCCGTAGGATGTGTTCGAGGAGGGAATAATCTCCCCATCTTAAATAGTAGTTTATCTGGATGCTAAACTCGCAATGAAGTTTTTGTAACGAAATGGTAATTAGAGATTCAAAACATTCATCTAATGACCACTTATTCCGAATGATTGCAAATGAAAATAGGTTCTTTATTGTAAAGTAAATTATTGAACACATATGAAATATATGTTTACAAAACAGGAGTAGTAATTTTGAGCTTATAAGGTTTCTAGAAATGTCTCAATGTCCTTCTTTGCTTTTACTAGTGAAAACCGGTTTTGATCGGCTTCACTATCTCCCAAGGCACGTCCAACTTGTCTTCGACCTTCCCGCCAGTTCGTCTTCCCATAGTAACCCGTGGTCGTTAATCTCATAGAATTTGTTGTGAATTCGGTTAAATTTCCTATACTAATAGATCTCTGTAAATGCATAACCAAGAAAAAAATATATATTTTTGTGGCAAATACTTTTTATCCTCTAGGGTTTTTTTCTTCTTATAATAAACATGTAAATAATAAATTACATATCCTAATACACTTTTATATAGGTCGGAGAATTCGACATACTTATAAATAATATAATTGAAACACGAGTATAACCCCAAAAGCAGTACACGTCGATTGTGAGTCACTTTGAAAACAATCTCGCATTACTAGAAAACAGGCTAGATCCGACGGAAAACGGACGAATTTGTCCGTCAGTTCTAAAACGTCGGTAAAAATAATTTATCGGTAATTTGTCGGCAAAGACAGACGAATTATCAACGAACGGTATTTTTCGATTGATTACCGATGGAATTACGGAAACGAACATCTCCGTCATAACCGATGGATTACCGACGGATAGTCGAGAAACTCCGTCATTATCGACGGATTACCGAGGGGTTTACGATGCGGATAAACGTAAAATTTCCGTCAAAACCGACGGAATAACCAACATATTAACAAAAAAGTCTGTCATAACTGACAGATTTACGAGACGGTTAAACGTAAAATCTCCGTCATAACCCACGAATTACCGAAGAAAATTATTTTTTACAATTAAAAATGATTTTAAAATTTATATTTACATTTATTGAAATGATTTAAATTGATTATTTAAAATATTGGATAAATTTTAAAAATACATAAATTTAAAAATTTTGAAATTAATAATATTGTTTTAAAAAACAAAAAACAAGAAATTGTTCAAAATAAAAAACGATAATTAAAAAAAGCTGACGACGCTAACTACAGATTCTTCGACCGCATCTCTCTCATGAACGCTTCTAGCTCCTCATCCCTTTTCTTGTGCTCCTCACCCCTCTTCTTATTCTCCGCTTTTTGTTTTTCCATTTCCTTCTCCAAAGCCGCAATCTGCGCATCCTTCTCTTGCATCGCTTGTTGGAACTCGGGAGTGGACGCATACGAAAAACCTGAGGAACGAGATGAGAAAGATCTTTGGGATAGATTTCCTAACCCAAAAATCCGTCCTTTAGTTTTATGAGTTTCCTACAAGTGAAATAATAACAATTAATTCAACATTTGAAAACAAAACATATGAAAATAATTTTAAAAACAAATATTACCTCGTAAACAATCTCGTTCACCTTCTCTCGTCCCAATTCAACGGTAGACTTCTTCGATCCATCAGGAGATTGTACAACAGGTTGGGAAATGCGCTCCTTTTCCGTCCGCCTCCTCGACGACTCGATGACCAACTTTGCTCGATCATCTTGTATTTGCTTGGTCTTTTTGTTGGTGTGCGTATCCTCCATCAAAGTAAGATGGTCGGGTACGACACCATCTCTAGCAGCCTGAATGAACTAACCAAAAAATTGTTTACTGATGTTGTAGTTAAAAATTAAATGAAAGTCACAAAATGTTAAAACTTACTAGTTGGCGTTGTCGGTAGAGAAGGTCGTTGGGCTCTCGTTGTGTGTAGCGATGTCCAACCCGCCGCGGTCGCTTAACCTATTCCTAGAGTTCTGTGCGGCAACTGAAGCCGTCTCTGGTTCGCACCAATAGCGAACCAAACCCTTGAAGACTTCGTTGTTCGCCCCTTTTGGCATCTTCCCTTTCTTCCATCTTCGCTTCCACTCGTTCAGAGTTCTAGAGTATTGTAAAGCAAGCCGCCGTCATGAACTCTTTTCGAACTTCGTTGGTGAAGTCCGGATGCCAAGTGAAATCTTGCTACAAAATACCAAAAGATTGCATTAGTAAAAAAAACAAGTATTAAAAGTAAGTAAATAAACTGAAATGTTTTACCGCAAACTGCTTGAACCACATATCTTGTTCGTCCGAAGGCATCGACGAAAACTTCGGATATGGAGTTTTGAGGATTTCATGCATCATTCGCAAAATCGATTTGATGATGCCGTTATGAGAATCCCTAAACCTACAATTAAAAGAATATCAATATTATTAAAGTTAAATTAATTAAAAAATTAAAACAATTGTAAAAAGTTTTAAAAAACACAACCATGTCGTGTTTGGCGGCTGAAGCGGATGTAACACTGGGAGTCGTTCTCGTCCCGGTTGAGAGACGAAATCTTCAATGCTCATCTCCATGGGAACCTGAAACGCTTGTGAATCCGTGACCAGGGTACCATGTGACCGAGAACCACTCGCGTTTCTGGTTGAACGGGTGGACGAGTGGTCACAGTAATTACCGTAGTTCCTACAAACAAAAAAAATGTTTGATATGATAACAAAATTTGCATTTTATTGAACAAAAAACTAAACAAAATATGATAATGTGAACTATATTTCTTAAATGCATAAAACAAATTATATTTGAAAAATGTAAGAAACAAAAATTATATCAAAAAATCAGAAAATTTCCTATAAATCATTTTTCAAGTAATTTAAAAATATGATAATATTTTTCATACAATTTAAAAATATGATAAAATTTAAAAATATGATACAATGTTTCATAAAATTTCCTAAAAATAATTTTCCATAAAATTTAAAAATATGATCAAATATTTTATAAATTTTAAAAATCATTAAAAACTAATCAGTAAATAATTTTGAAAAATAGAAACCATTTTTCAAAAAAACTAAACTAAAATATGATAATATGATATATATTATTTAATTTAATAAAAATAAATTATAAATTCATAAAAAAATTACATTTAATAAAATTATTAACACAAATCCTACTAAATTTATTCCAACACAAACGCTAATCTAACACAAAAAAACCCATCAAATTCTAACTAATTCTAACAATTTCTAACACATCAAATTCTAACAATTTCTAACAAATATAGATTTCATACATATTCTAACAACCAAATCTAACCAATTCTTACAAATTCCTATCATACAAATATAACTAAAAGTTTTTGAAACAAAAATAAAAAAAATTAAACTTACGCCATAAATCGCCGTAAGAGGGAGAAGAAAGGGAGGGGGAGAAGCCGCCGGAGGGAGAAGAGTCGTCGGAGGGGAAGAGTCGTCGGAAGAGGGAGAAGTCGCCGGAGAGGCAGAGAAGAAAAAGTGAGAGAAAATGAAATGGAGAAGAAGAAAAGGTTTTCGTGTTATAATTACATATTTACCGACGGTTTAACCGACAGAATTTCCGTCGATTTTGACTAAAATATTAATTACCGCGTTTCCCAAAACTATTTCGCGGGAAAATTTTTGGAACCGCTTAAATTTTTCACCTTCTTCTTCAGATGGAACATATACCGCTCAAAAGGATACATCCATCGGTATTGAAAAGAACCACCAAGTTTAGCTTCTCGCAGAAGGTGGATTGGGAGATGCTCCATAACATCAAAGAAAGATGGAGGAAATATCTTCTCAAGATTGCATGTGATCATTGGTATATTTTCTTCCAATTTACGAATACCGTCAACTGTAAGTGTTCTCGAGTATAAATTCCGGAAAAATACATCAACCAATGTAATTGAAATAAGAACATATATGAATATGATATCTTATATACTTGAAATTCTAAGAAAAACGTGATGATATAAGAAATGTACCTGCAATTCCTTGGTGGACATTTGATGCCAAAAGATGCTCAAATGAAAATGGAAGAAGGCGATGCATCATAACATGACAATCGTGATTCTTCATTCCAGTTAACTTTCCTTAATCCATATCAACACAATTATGTAAATTAGATGCGTATCCGTCAGAAAATTTAACATCGTGGATAATCCAGTTGAAAAACGCTTATTTCTTCTGCGTGTCTAATCGAAAAATCAGGATTGGACATCTACCATTGTCTAGTACATGAAGCTGACCACGATCACAAATATTGGGCAAATCTAATCTAGACTTCAGATTATCTTTTGTCTTTTCTTGGACATTTAGAACAGTGTTCATGAGGTTGTCGAAGACGTTCTTCTCGACGTGCATGACATCTAAATGATGTCTTAAGAAAAAATCTTTCCAATAGGGCAAATCCCAAAAAATGCTCTTTTTGTGCCAATTGTAATTAATGCCAGTACTATAAACAACAACATGTCCATTACCACCACAATCAGGAGTCCTCTCCGCTCCAAAATCTCTTAACTGTTCCAGTAAACTATGCCCATCGACCTCAGGAGGTGGTGCATCAACCACTTGCTTATTCTTCCTAAACATTATCTTCGTACGATGGTAAGGATGACGAGCATGTAGAAATCTTCTATGACAGTCAAACCAACTCGTCTTATGTCCATGCCTCAATTGGAACGTATTTGTGTTATCTTGACAATACAGGCATGATAACCTCCCATGAGTTGTCCATCCAGATAGCATCTCATAAGTTAGAAAGTCACTAATAGTCCACATAAGTACCGCACGCATCTGAAAATTCTGCTGGGTTGATACATCATATGCGTTAACACCATGATCCCATAACATTTGCAACTCATATATCAATGGCTGAAGGAACACATCAAGAGACCTCTTTGGATGTTTTGGACCGGGAACAAGAATAGAAAGGAAGAGAAACTCTCGACGCATGTACAAAGATGGCGGCAAGTTATAAGGTGTTACAATTACTGGCCACAACGAATATTGTCTTCCATGCTTTCCAAATGGGTTGAAACCATTTGTACATAATCATAAGTATACGTTTCGTCGCTTATACGCAAACGGATACATAAATTGGAAAATTTTCCATGCTTCCGCATCTGAAGGATGCGTAATCTCTCCGTCCGATCTATGCTCTGCATGTCATCTCATTGCACCCGCCGTACGCCCAGATTGATATAATCGCTCCAACCTATCTGTTAACGGTAAATACCAGATCCGCTTATAAGGAACTGGAACCTTACCGCATGTTTCCTGATATCTCGGTTTACGACAAAATCAACATCTTGTCCAATTTTTATCTTCTCTCCAATAGATCATGCAATTATCTTCGTATACATCTATCATCTGATACGACAAACCAAGACCGGCGACCAACTTCTGAATTTCGTAATATGTACCTGGAAAATGATTATCTTCAGGCAAAACATCTTTCCCAAAATCTATTATTGCATCCACACATTCTTCAGCCAAATTGTAGTCTGTCTTTATGGTCATCAATATGCTTGCAGATGATAAAGCCGAATTACCTGCTCTACATCCTCCATATAGCGGCTGCTTAGCTGCGTCCAACATAGAAAAAAACTTTTGTGCTTCTGCATTTGGTTTCTCTAACTTATCAACATTTTCACCCATCGACTGCAAATTTTCCCTATATGCATCATTCACCATCTGAACAGTATCTACACCATAATCTACTTCCGTTCTAGGTTCCTCTAGAGTATCAACAATATATGGTTCGATGGCACTACAGTATTCCGGTATTTCACCATGGAGAAACCAAATCTGTAACCAGGCATAAAACCATCGGAATAAAGGTGATCCCATACTAAATCAATCCTAATATTGTGAGAATTCTGACAAATCGAACATGGACAATTCAACTTACGGATTTTCTTGGCGCTCGGTTGTTGACATGCCAAATCCATGAACTCGCCTACACCACGTGCGTACTCATCTCTCAGTTCGTTTGACTCTGGATCGAGCATAGGTTCGTCCATTCACGATCGAAAATAATTATAAGAAGCCATTTTTCGTGAGTGAGTATGAGTGAGAAGATGAGAATGAGTGAGTTTGGGTATTTATAGAAAAAATTTATCTCATATCCGTCGGTAATCCCTTGGTTTTCAGTCGGTTATTTTGAATTTTCAAAAACGGCTACATTAACGTATATAAATCTGTCGGTAATCCGTCGGAGAATCAGACAGAATTACCGACGGCGGTTAATCCGTCTGTAATACATAGGATTTACTGACGGAATTATCGATGGTCATGAATCCGTCGGTAATAACTGACGAAAAATCGACAGATTTGGTCCGAGCCTTTCCTATCAAAAATCGGTCGATTTTCCGTCGGTTATTACCGACGAATTTATGGCCGTCAGTAATTTCATCAGTTTCTTCCCTGTTTTCTTGTAGTGTCAGAACTTTACGAGGTTTGAGCTTATTTTGGTTATTGTAACAATGATTATTGCTAAGTAACCAAAATAGTCGTAAGAATATCATTCACAATTTTACAGTTTTATCTGCTAATTAATGTGTTGCAGATAATGACCTTGAACCTGTGATTTAGATAATCTTGCTCAAATTCAAAGGATCTCATTGATCAAGCACTTAATAATATCATTTTCCGTCCAAGATCAAATTATTATTATTCCGCCTGCATAAGACACCTCAATTATGTCCAACCCAATCACATATATAGATACAATATCTGATCCTTATTTTTTATTTTCTAGACGAATATAGTTTACCAAACACTACTTGATACGACCCAATCAATAATCATGGGATGCTGCAAATTGAGTATTTGAGGACGAGGAGGCGTATTTGTTTGTTAACGACATATTTTCCAACACACCTAATCACATGGCGAAGACCGAAGAAACGAGAGCACGAGTCACAATCACCATTAATCGGTTCTTTTTTTGGGTTCTTTTTACATTAACTACAAATAAACTACCATCAAAACACATATTATAGCATCAAGATTACGATTATATAAATAGAATTATAGACCCTTCACCTTTGGATAGAAACGTATCGAATTTGGCGTACCTACAAGATCAATGTCCTTTTCGTATGCTTATAATATATAAACACATGCATGTTCTCGTTATCTCACTATTTATCAAATCTTATGGTAAGACACGATGATCTGGATTCTGGTCCAATAAAAAAAGAAAGATCACAGCTCTGATTTTCTCAAAAGAGCTAAAGCGTCCTTATTCCTTAAGCAGACGCTGATTGGTTTAACCAACCAACGAGAGGGGTCAACGTGTCTTGATCAAGTCTGGTGTCTCGAAATAAAGATACCATAATGATGTCACGTGACACGCACATGGTCCATTTCCCATACATGCCTGCCTTTCTACCTCGTGCCGGGTTGTCCCCGTCGCTACCAAACCCAAGGGCGGGCCTCAAAAAGTTTTCGTACTCAGTTCCCAATTTTTCTTTTCTTTTCTATGAACGTAGATTATAATGTAAATCCAATAGTACTTTATGGGGCCTGGCGTGGAAACTGGAAATGTAAAATTTGCAATGGCACATAAGACTAAGAGAGTCATTTTTAATAATATCTCCTCCTATACGCTCTTTCTTTCTTTTACATTTACACTATAATTTGTTTCCTCTAAAAGTTCTGTATCGTTCAAGTACATCTCGTACAAAAGCTTCATTTAATTATTGATATTTGATGAATCATGACCAGACATCTGATGTTACTTTACTAAACACAACGACAAGCGTGTGATATTTACTCTCTACTTTAGATTGCTCTAACTTATAAGTAAAAACGTTGCTTACCGTTTTGCGCCACTCAGACGATTAAATTTCACCCTTGTTTTAAATACAAAAATTGCAGGCCGCTAATATAACACTTGGAATTCGAATGTTGATGGCCCAAACTATGATGGGCTACTAAATTTAAGGGTCATAGTGCATTCTTATGGTTTAAATCACAGCACTAATGCAACTGTTAGAGATATCAGAAGTGGGGCATTTCATAACGGCCTGCTAAAAACATAAATGGGCCTATTTAGTGTTTGTTAAACCCAGTAACTGATCGTGCTAGGAAGATGCATTTCTACAAACAAAACATATCAGTTCTTTACATGCCATAATATTTTTTTACTCATAACTGGTGTGAAGTGAGAATCTTTGTCTTCGCTCCAAGAAAAAGGTGGTGTTTGAGTTCCAAATGTGACAAATACTATGAACCTATGAGGTCAATGTAAGGTTCAGATACTAAAGGGGCTTAAGTAATCAAGAGGAAGGCATGCAGCTGGGTTTGTTAAGATGGAGTTAGGGTAGAATCATCCTTCAGACCTTCACCTTGGATTTGGTTAGATGACTGGTTGGGACTTGGGAGTGTCAAACTGGAGCATCCTTTTCTTCCATTGAGTGATTTGATTATTTCGGTTCTCCCTTTTTTTTTTTTTTTTTTTTTTGTGATTCGGTACTTCAAAATTGGTGACTTGTGATCAAACTCATAAAATTGGCTTATGGTGTTTCCTTTTTGGCCAGTTTACGTTTTGTTCTCTGAAATACTTTTGATAGAGTTTGCGTATTAGTTCAATGTGTTCTCAGGGGGTAATATTTAAATTGAGAGCACTATCTCAGCAATTGGTTTTTAGTTGGATTTTGTGGTAATGATTTGAAAATATATACTGTATTTGTTTTAATTTCTTATTTCGAGTTTCAACTAAAAAATTAAGGATATTGGATTTCTAATTAAAAATAATAATAATATTTACAAAGAGTTGTTGTGCAGCACAAAATCTCTTAAGTACTATCTACACGAAATCATGTGATCATCATTTTTTTTGGGCTGAAGGGTTGACTTTCGTTGACTTCTAAACCATTCTCCAATAATTAAGATACATAAATCAATCCTCACGCTCTTGCGGCGGAAACGTTTTCCTGGCCGGAACCGCCATCACCGCCACGGAAGGGCTCGCTGCAGTGGTGACTCGCTCGCAGCGAGGGCACATGGTGAGGCTGGAGGCGGAGTTCACCGTGGGTGGGCCCACCTTCATGGCTCTAAGCTCTTCTACTTCTCTATGGAGCCTGTGGTTTTGCTCCGTTAGTGAACCAAACCACCTTTTAAGATACTCGCATTCCATCTCGGTTTGCTTCAATTTGCTCCTAAACCAAACAAATCCAAAATCGGTACGATACGTTATTTATTTATGCATGTAAACATATTAATTAAACTCGTTTTTTACAACTTGTTAATATATATATATATATATATATATGATCCAAACAAGGATCAAATGCTTGTCGACGATGCAAATATATTATAAGATCATTGAAAATAAAAACGCATGAACTGCCCAATGAATTATGAGTCAAAGGGCATTGATGACTTGATGAGAAAGTAAGTACACGAGGCAGAAGAAAGAAAACACATTGATTGATTTACTTGGAATTTATAAATTAAATAAAATTATAACATAAAAAAATTGAAAGATAAAAGGACGCTATAAAATATACTTCTGTTATAAAAAGGTTGTGGTTATGATTATAGTTATATTTTGGGAAACCGTCATAATAGTAATGCGACCAATGTTGAAACTCTTCTTATTTATTGCACCATACCTCTCCCATCTGTTCACAATTATTGTGGGATCTAAATAAATAAATTATTTTTTATTTGAGTTAAAAAAAAAAGACATTCTAACTAATTTATCTTTTTTTTTCGGTTTGACTAACGAATTATAGATTGACTAATAATATATGTTATACACATGAAACAAATAGATTCATGCAGAAACTAAAGAACTATACGTTACCAAAAAATATTGTAATAAAACGACTAATGAGTGTATGAAACATTCATGAGACCTTGACACGTGAATATATAGGTATATGTATTAATGTATACACGTATTGACGTACACGAGCCAAAGTGTTTTAATAAAACAAAACTTGCTCCGAGTTACATCACACATTTTTTTAAAAAAACGTGTTAATGGATATCAGAATTGGCGGCGGCTCCAAAATGCTGTTATCACTTGTGAAAATAACCATGCAACAACACATATGTACGTGATGTTGATATATATAACTACTTCAACACTAATATATTACTTTTATTAATATGTGTGTTTAATTGAGTGGCTGTTAATTTCTTTCTGTAAAATTGTTTGACTTCAAAATTTTGTTTAATTGACATTTTTCATCTATATATGTTAACAAGTGGTGACTCTTCGAGAATTTAAGTAGGACCTAGAAGGAAAGCATTATAAAATAAATATTTGATGGAGGAATGAGATAATAATTTATGAAAAGGACAAGGTTAACTTTTTATTATTTAAGGGTACGACTTATATGTTAACGGGGTGGGTCGAATCCGATTCAGATTTCATTTTTTTTTTTCTGCTTTATTTTTATATTCCGTCAACGTTTAACGCTTATATATGTGAACTCTCTCGTTAATCATCAACCACCCAACCCGCTTATTATTTTAACCTTATTTATAGTCAGATAGTTATTCACCAATGATGTAAAAAATCAAAAGTTGGCCACAAAAGAAAAAAGAAAAGAAAATTAAACCGTACCTTGCTCTACGGTTTTGAAACCAAACTTCAATTTGTCTTGGCCGTAGCATCAAATGCTTGGCAAGTGCTTCCTTTTGTTTCTACATTTTACCCCAAAAAAAAAAAAACAAAGAAACATTCGTTACAATTCTTTTTGTTCTACAATTATAATGAAAATAAAATAATGATATAAAAACAGAAGTAATTATGTAATATTGTGAATAAGTTACGGGATTAAGGGTATGATTCTGTCTGAAACTATCTTCAAGAAGACGAGACTGTTCTCTGGTTAGACGGAGTTTCTTTCGTGGAGGAGCAGAGCCATCGTGACTGAATTCTTCATCGTCTCCATCTTCAGACGACGGCAATCGATTCATGTCTAGCTTTAGCTGTTCTCTCCCTCCGCCACTTCCTTCATCTGAAACTTATTGTGTTTTATACATTATATCAACAACGACAAAAACGAAAAATCGCGATCAAAGAGAAAACAAGACGATAAAAAATTAACTCTATATTTTAAAGATTTTCTTTTTGCAATATCAGTTTTGAGAACTCGAGATTTTTCCTTGTGAAACAAAAGAATATAATCAGATCATCAACCAAAAGAAACATAGAATCCAAACACAACCCTTATATATATATATATATATACTTGTGCATATATATATATAGTAGTTTCATTTGATGATCATATATATAAATAATAGGTTCTAGCTAGTGTTTATATGTATGTGTATAAAGCTTACCGGAGGGAGGGGAGGAAGAGAAGCCTGGAACGGAGATAGTAAGATCCAAGTTTGAAGAGACGTTCTCCGGTAAAATAGCCATTAATCAATTAATATTAGGGTTCTTAAGAGAAGAGAGCTAGGAAGAAGAGAAAAAGGTAAAGTTTGAGAGGAAAACTCAGTTTAATATAAAGAAGAGACAAACTTGAAGCGTGGCGATGCCTTTATATTTATACATACACACATACACATACATGTTTGTATATACACGCACGCATGCGTAATCCATATGGCAATAGTACTATATGCATATGCGTACGTATATCATTGTCATTATTTACGTACATAGTAGTTTTATCATAAAAAGGGACTTAAAAGACATAACCAATGTAATTCAGATGCGTTGAGGGTATCATCAACCGATGAAATATATATAAATTTCTTTTTATTTATTTGAAATAGTAGTAGTATAATATGGAAAATTGTTTAAAATTAGAAGCTAAATTTTAGTCATATTGAATAATAAATACAAGAGAGCGGAGGTGTGTTGACTGAAGGTCCGCCGGTCAAAGGAATTATGAGAAGAGCCGTAGGATAAGTGACACGTGTCAAACAGTAGATCAATGGCGGAGTAAATGCTGACTCCGTGTGGGAGACTAACCAGCAGGTTTCCTCTTTGTTTATTGAGATTTGATTTAATTTTAATTAGCCATTTACTACTTTTCTTTTATAATATTTATTACAGTTTGATTAAAAAAAATAAAAATGGTTGATCGATTCTCTCTTTATTCCGTAGGAACCTGAGTCGGTCCAAATATTGAGCTTATGAAAATGATTGAGACCCCCCTGATGAACTCTTCTTATTCTATACGCCTCCCACATTTCCATTATCTTTCATTACTTTCTTATTTTTATTTATTTATTTTACGTTTTTTCTTTCGCTTTTTGTACGTACGTATGTTAGATGATGGTGTTTGTTATTAATGGGAGGGTGAAAACCAAAATATAACTGCTGAAAAATTATTGAGATAGAAACGCATATTCAATATTAATCGCAATTACTACATTAGCTTGGGTTTGTTGAATTTTTGTACGGTTTAGAGACGAGGCATTTAAGACAACATGAGGATATAAGTTGTTTGATTTTTCCATGGGATTCATTTAATAATAGCTTATAGTATAACTCTGGGTCAATGTCCATCGGCTAATTAACCATGGAAACATGTAACGTTCCATCTACGGTTTTAAAGTCAATTATTTTTTACTTTCTTTATTTACTCTATAACTATTTATTAGTCTAAACTAGTTAGAAACCAGTATTCTTTTTGTATATATGTTTTTGTTCCAATAATTCACACACATTATAAATTTGTTGACAAAAAAAGTATGTGAAATTTAACAAATATGCTACGTGTATTCTTCGTTTTATTAAGATACTTTAAAAAAGAGAAATAAGATAGCATACTTGACCGGTCCTAGACCTTTTGTGGTGCATTCTTGGTCAGTTGCATGAGTCATATTTTTTATTTGCATATAATAAGCACTGGATTAGATCACACACGTTCCTTTATTTAACTGACTGCTTAATTATTTGGCTGTGCCCACGATTAGATTAGTATATCCAAATTTCGTGATTATGACAATCATATAGTATTTGCTCATTCATATTTCATATCCTATAAAAAGAAATTAGTAAAAGTTGACAAAAGAAATTAGTAATCATTTTCTCTTTTCTACTTTGAGAAACACCATGAGTCCAATATATTCTCCAGCTAGCTCGCGAAACGCATGTAAATAATATGTTTCATTGTTTAAATCATATTGACCAAATTAATTACAGCAAAGAAACTTATGTTTTCAAAGGTAATGGTGCATGAGACCCAATAATATACGCCGAATTATATACTTTTTCATACTAAATTGAAAACGATATGTGAAAATTCAAACCAAAGCTTCTCAATTAAATTATTTTATATATAGCAACGATTTATCGCACAAATATAAGGATTATCATAGGGAAACACAACAAAAATAAAGGTTAATTAGGTTAAATAAAGCATATATTAAAGTATTTTACTATGGTGGCAAAATAAATGTTGAAGGATAAGGGGGTACGTAATTTTCGTGTGGATTGATGAAAATATTTGTATGCACTTTTTTGAAAGTATGTTGGTGAAATGGTAATCAACAAAAATGTAGTTTAAAGATCAAGGTCATTTATCAATCTATTATAAATGTAGGGTTATCTAGTGTATATTTCCAAAATAAATTGGTACCGATTATCATGATTTTTTTTTTGGGTAAAGACTGATTATATTTGTTGGTGCATGATGATGATTTGCGTTCATTACGTTTCTAAAATAAAAGAAAATATTTAAGAAAGTTGTTATCTCAGACCAGATTTGTGTAGTCACCACCATATTCTTTGTGCGGTCGATCGCACACAACTACAATCATTGTCTACTTCTTTTACTGGAATATAACTCTCTAAAAAATAAACATGGTTCATCAAAATAACGTTCTTCCAAAATTTATGCTTAAAAAGCAAGAGTTAAAATATTGATAACTTAGTGTGTTATTTAATTAATATCGCAGTAAAATGTACCAGTACCGTAGTCACCATAGTGGCCACTGATCTCTTTCAACTCTCAACGGTTGAAAGTATTCATTTGTGTGGATTTTAAAGCTTCAATTATTACCGTCATGGAAGGAGCATATAAGATATTATAGAAAACGAAAAGAGGATCCCCAATTTGTACAAATAGCTTTTTGTAGCTTCCGATGAGCAAATCATTCGTCTAGGGACGTACACAGATTTATCTTCCGACATCACTATCTTCTAAAGTCAAAAAAAGTTTCTGTCTTGTCTCTTAATCATTTTCTTCTACTCTTTGGATCCAAACCCTTGTGCCTATTTCATTTACTTTTGCTACTCATAAGGTTTCAATTTTTCAATTCGAACAAATTCGCACAGTTATAAAGGAGGTTAAACAAACACATTAATGCAATACATAAGAGAGAAATAAGGGATTGTTAAACTATTGTTATCAAAACAAGGATTAAAAAGCCGGCATAGTTATGTGTGACAACTTTTGGTCTTTGTAGTGTTCAAATTAAACATGAGAATTGTCTTATCATGATTGTCTTTTTCAACCCACCCCCATGCTAGTTTATCATATAAAATATATCAAAAAAATGTAAAAATACCATTAGTCATCATCAAAATATTTGCCGACCGGCACCAATTATACCTACAAAAATAGCCATACACAGACACCAAAAAGCATGTGAATATAATTTTATATGGTTCTTCCATACTTCTATCTCAACCGATGATAAAAAATGTTGAAATCCCTAATAAACTCGATACAGTTTAAATTTAGTAGAAGCCACGATGGAGTGATGAAAGTTTGCAAGTGTTAAGACGCAGAATGATTCAGGCACAAGCAGTGTCAATAAGATGTGAAACAAGTTGCCAACACTTCAAGTTTCAATATGGAAGAGAAGGACAAAGGAGGAGACAAGGAGGTTAGTGGGTCCCATCGTTTGATGATTGGGTAGGAAACATTTCGTGGGCCACTACTTGTCTCTTTGTCCCTCCCCCCGTGAATCTCCTCATTGGTTGCTGCTACCCAAAAACTCATGTGGGTCACTAACCATTCCTAATTCCTATTATCACTTTCTATATTACTTCATACTCCACAAAACTCTCCAAATAAAACTTGGTAAGCATAAAGCCACCACTATTTTTTTACTTTTACAGATCGTCAGATCCCATTAGTACACGTCTTATTCAAAGGCATCAACTCCAAGTCAAGTATCCTTCCTTTTTCACATGAATGGGTCTCTTGTTGGGCACAAAACTTAAAGCTTAGATGACACCAAAACATGTTGGATCTATGCTATGCGCCCGTCTAGGCTTAATCTGAAATTGACACCCAAAGACTATACTACTACTACAACATGTCAATGTACCAAAATACCAAAAGGACATACCAAGTATGTACATTGTGGCTTGTGCATAACCTTTTAGTCTCCCAGAAGACAAAGTGGCTGTCTCATGCTAAGCTCAGCTTTCAGCGCTGGAAATTTCTCCAGGTCATGAGAACCTCCTAGAACGTTCTGTGCAAACAGAGTATCAAAGGAAAAATATGAATCCAGAGACATTGAAGTATATCATTTCACTGTAATGCAACTGGAGAATGAATGTTTACCAAAGCAGCGATGTGGGCTTCCTGCAACATATTGCCGTCTATTTCTAGCCTGGCGACCGGGAACTCTGGTAAGTGCCCAGACTGTTTCTTCCCAAGCAAATCACCAGGTCCACGTAGAAGAAGGTCTATATTTGCCAAGTAAAACCCATCTGATGATTTCCCCAACATCTTCAACCGTTTTAGGCTATTGGTGGTTGACCCAACTAATAAGCATTTCGATTTTCTGGTTCCACGCCCAACACGTCCTCGGAGTTGGTGTAACTGAGCGATTCCAAATCTTTCAGCATTCATGACAACCATCATTGATGCGTCTGGAACATCAACACCTATCTCTATCACCTGGGTGGAGAGAAGTATCTGTGTTTCTCCACTTCTGAATTTTTTTAGAGCCTCTTCTTTGTCGTCACTCTTCATCCTTCCGTGTAACAGTCCGCAGTTGTACTTCGGAAATTTTTTGGTTATTACTTCGAGCTCAGCAGAGGCAGCACGGAGCTGTGGCAATTGCTCTGATTGATCAATAACAGGATACACAAGGTACACTCTCCCTCCAGACTTCAGGTCTTCCAGCATCATCTGTCAATGGATAGATGATAGGTTTAGACATCATCTACTACTGAAATTTTAAAAATCAAAAGCGGCGTCTTGAATGATTGTTTCTATGATGAGAGTCAAGAGAAGAATTGTAGTTATTGTCATAGGCATTACTGAGTAGACTTCCTTGATGCCAGTCTCATTTCCCTCAAAAATGTGCGTCTCAACTGGTATTCTTCCAAGTGGCATACCAGTAATCTGAAGAAACAAAGAGTAGCACTTGCTTAGAGACGTTTAACACATGGAACAAGTGTGTTTCTACCTGCTGAATTAAAGTGGAAACGCTTTACATACTTGGGTCAAAGAAATATCTCCGTATAAAGCTAAGGCAAGTGATCTCGGGATAGGGGTGGCTGACATGGCAAGAACATGAGGAGCCATACTGAGATCAGCTTTAGAAGTATCATCAGAGTCAGATGAGTCACTTTTTGATATCATAGATGTCCCATATAACTGCAGAAGTTAGGCCACAATACACTTCAGTTTACGAATTATATGCTTACATTGATAAGAAGAATGAAAATTAAAGACACAAGTTCATTTCAGGTCACCGATCAAATGATTACCATGAATCATTACTGTTATTTTTTCATGATAGTTCAACTAGAGTGAATAATGCAATTATCCGATAGATCCAAATATTCTAGGAACCTGACCTTGCTGTTAAACTTTCCTCTCTGGATTACACCAAACCGTTGCTGCTCGTCAACTACGGCAATACGTAATGCAGAGTACTCTATCTTTTCAGCTATCAGACTGTGAGTTCCAATTATAAACGATATAGCTCCACTTTGAAGATCCTGCCATCAGTTGTCAGTTATAAGGAATACAAACTTATGATACGAGACTATGGTTAGGTTGATTAGGATACAATTAGGACGTTCTAATTAATTAGTTTTGGTGTTTTCCTTTTAATTAAAAAGCAATTAAGTATTTCCTTTTTACATTAGGTTAAGGTTTTGGTGATTTTACTTTTAATTTAGTTGTATCAAGGTCTATATAAAGACCTCTTATGATTAATAAAGAAAACAACTTCCAACAATTAACCTAATTCTCTAAGAGAGACTTGGGTTAAAGGGAAGCTTTGCTTTAATCTCTCTTTCGTTCTACTTTCAATCACGGGTTCAGTTACTAGATCAAAGTCGGCTCATAACAACTTATTGTATTGTTTAAAACGACATATTAGCTGTATGACTTGCCTGGCGAATCATACGAGACTGCTTTGCCGGAGTTGAACCTGTGAGCAACCCAATGGTTGGCTTGGATGTTATTTCCTCCATATTCTCCAACAGATCACGGCACTGTTCATAATGCTGGATGGCAAGTAATTCTGTAGGGGCCATGAAAGCTGCCTACATATGAGAAAAGAGTAACTCAAATAACAAATTCAACTACATGCAAGGAATGAGTCAATGACGTATATCAGAAGATTTATTGAGAAATTAACTACACATGGTGAAATTTCAGAAGGTCACAGAGAGATTTAATCAACTAACCTGGTAACCAGATCCTATGACTTCCATGCACGCTAAGAAAGCGACAACTGTTTTGCCACATCCAACATCACCCTAAAAGATAAACCGATATATTAAGAAACTTTTGGTTAAAAATAAACAAATGTGGCAACAGTTAAATCTGATTCTGATAGTCTGGTAAGATTGGCTAAAAGCCTACAAAGAAGAACTAAACTATAACCGAGAAAAAAAAGAAACACCAGCCAGCTCAGCTGACAAAACTACCTGCAATAGCCGATTCATTGGAACCGGGCGCTTTAGATCCCATATAATTTCTGAGACAGCGCTTAGCTGGCTAGGAGTAAGGGAATATGGTAGAGCCTTCAGAAAACTCTTGGTGAGAGTGGACCATTCTTCAATATAAACGGAATTAAGCACTGGCTTTCTAAACTTTTCCAGCAATATATCTTTCTCTATTTTTGTGCCAAGGCCTTGAAGCATTTGGTACAAGCGTGCTAACTGTATGAAAACAAAATTCAGCGGACTAATTGCTTTTTCACTAACAGATTAAGACTAAGAATTCTGCTTCTAAAAAGGCAATTTATCAAGACGCTAACTACCTGTAGGTAAAAGAACTCGTCGAATATAAGCCTTTTGCGAGCTAAATCAGCCTCATCTAAAGTCTTGGGCTCGTGAATACTAACGTACGCCTACATTTACAGCAAGGGAAAAAACTGAGCATGAAAAGCAATCGAGGACATAAGATTTTGTTGTGGATTAAAGAAGAAGTTAATCAAAGAGCAATGTTTCAACAAAGAAGCAAGACTTACATCATTAAGAGATGGTAGGCCAAAAACTGTAGTGATTTCCTTAGGAATTGGATCCATATTGGCGGGGAGAACCCGCAGAGCCCTAAGAGAGAAAAAGTGGGTGAGGTGTGATTAACAAGCGGACTAATCATCGAAATATGTAATGCTTTGTTCTGGGAAGTTCAGGTTTTATGATATATGAAGAAACAATTCTTATACTCAGGCCAGTCTTGAAACACTCAATCAGGTTTAAGGTGAGGCTTTTACTCAAAATCTACCCTGATAATGGCATTTCAGAACTGCTGTCTCAATTACTTCAGTTTTAGATACGGAAACAAATAATTTAATATTTTACTAACCAGTGAAGATCACGGAAAAGAAAGAGAAACAAAACCTGGAGATGACATCGCTCAGGAACTTTGGGTTCAACCCTCCTTTTGAAGGGTATATAGGATATGGTCTCCCCTGGGCTCGAAGAGATGATTCTTCTTCATCTTTGAGTACATCAATGTTGTATTCCCTCATTTCAAAATGATCTTCTGCACGCAATGACTTTACCTAGATGTAGAAGAGATTATCAATAGATTCTTGAATCAGCACAGTTGCAAAAAACTTTCGTACGTAAATCTGATGCTTTAGTGATCTTTTATCGTGCTAAAACAAGTCCAAGCTTTAAAAGTTGACTTCAAGAAGAGAGCGAAAGACTAATGAGGCAGTCTGCTGCAAACAAGTAAACTACCTAAGCAAGAGATAGAAATACATGACAACTTTAAGGAAAGCAACAGAATTACCTTCCCACTAACGCATACAAGGTCCCCGGCTTTATGCTTCTCTTGAATAGCATTAAGAAAGGGTTGCCAGGTAAAGCGAGTTCCCCTAAAAAACTTCTTCAGATGCAAAAAAATTGATTTTCCTGCTTTATCTTCAGCATTATAACTCAGATTCTCCGGAGTTCTGTCTCTGTCTGTGATTTCACAGCTGACAATAACCTCGAGAAATGAAAATGAAGAGCTAGCTCTAACTCCCCTGCACATTGAGCCGCAAAGAATTCAAAAACGTGTAGATGCGGCTACAGAAGGCATAAGCAATACATGAAGGTTGCTGATTTGAGAAATTGTAAACAGAAAAACAGTGGTAATATAGAGACGATTTCTTGACCAAGATATTTGTTTTTTGAGTATGTTTGAGATGAACTTTAGAATGATTTCAGAAAGAAATACTCACTTGGAAGACAAGATTTTGCCAACAAATATCAAGTACTGTCCATCCTCAATATCAACCTGTGCATTCTGCAAATCTGCATAGGTTCGAGGAAAATGATGCAAAAGTTTCTTCATCTGCATTGATAGACAGTTTGAAAACTGCGTTTAAGCCTTTCATCAAGAAGAAGAAGTTGTCTCTATGTATTGAAAAAATGCCTACCGTGTGAAAGCCACAACTATCTAGCTGATTACTGTGCCTCTTACTTAGTCCAGGCATAGAACCTATACTGCTATCAAGGAATTGCTGAGCGGCAGAATCATCAGATGTTGTTTCAGCTTCAGATACTGCAGTTTGGCTCGTAAAAAAGGAACCATCTGAGATTTCTTCTCGGAGATTGGAAGAATCAAGATTCTGAATCTCTGGACAGATGGAAGATAACGTTCTGGAAAGATTGTCTGGATCAAACCATCCTCCATGCATGGGAGTGGGAAGGAAACTGTTTTCAGAGGACGTTTTAAGAATGCTCCTTGATTCATCGGAAGCTTTGCTATGGCTGTATAGTTCCACCGGACGAGAATCACCAAGAATGATAGAAGGGAATCTCTTACACGCCAAAACAAGATCTTTCTGAACTTGCTCATCAGATTTCTTATCAATAAAATCATCAACATTATCATACTCCATCAAAGCTGCAACCTGCGCAATAGGGTAGAGAAACCACAACTATTTGAAATGCGTAGAGAAACATGAACACAAATTTCATATACGAAAAACAAACAAACAAAACCTTGCTAATCAACTTGGACTGATTCTCGAGCCGAGCAGTGGCATACTTGTCAACTTGTTCGAGAAGATTGTCAGAAAATGTATGCTTTGAACGAAAAGATATGTTCCACACTTTGGAGAAGAAGAAATTACTCAACCTACAGAACCAGCTTGATTGACTCATTTCCACAAACAACAAAAAATGATGATAAGTGTCACAAGAAGAGAGTACCTCATTCTATTCCAGTTTCCTCTCTGAGCTTCGATTACAATCACACTACGCAATCTTCTACCAGCACAACACTGAGACAATTTTCTAAAAAAATATATAAATGATTACATGAGAGATACGTTCACAATCGTAATAAATACAAGCGAGTACCATGCCACAGGGCTGCACCATGGATAGAGTCACTGCCGCCATTGGAGATCAAAACATGGCTTTCCTGAAGAATTAATTATTCTCTCAAATCCAAGTCTGAAAAGGGTTTCTGATAATTGATTGAGCAAGCAAAGGATTAGAATTGGGTAAGGCTCCTAAGAGGCCTTCGCTGAAATAGGAACCTCAAATTCTAAGTTCCTGAGCACGAATCGAGTTAAAGTTTTGAGTCTTGGACAGCTTTTCGTCGAGCGAGGGAGACAAGGGACTTGAGGGTTTTATTTCATCTTAATTACTTTTTTAACAAACTAAATTAACTTGCGTTTTCCATATATATTGGCTAATTTTATGGTTTATTTCATCGATTCATCAAATTCCTATGGGTTGACTGCTTAAACCCACCCCTATTATACAGTTTCCGCCTAAAACCCCCAAACTATAATGCTCTGCTTATTTCCCTCTAAACTATAACATTTAACTATAAAACCCCCCAATCTATTTTATTCTGCCTAATTCCACCTAATAAATTAAAATCTATAAATCGCGATCAAAATTGTTAATCGCGTTTAAAATCAACGACTGCCTAAACCCACCCCTATTATACACTTTCTGCCTAAAACCCCGCAAACTATAATGCTCTACTTATTTCCCTTTAGACTATAAAATTTAATCATAAACCCCCCCCCCCCTCCCCCCAATATATTTTATTCTGCCTAATTCCACCTAATAAATCAAAATCTGTAAATCGCGATCAAAATTGTTAATCGCGTTTAAAATCAACAGTGATTGCCCGAAATTGATTTAACCCAAATTAAAATTAAAATAACCCGATCCAGAATCTGGTTAGCAATAAAACAAACCGGATTTAATCCGGTTAGAATCCAGTAGTACATGTTTCATTTGGTAATTTAGTATTAGAATTACATATTTAGTATTAAATTATATGTTGGATTATAATTGGATTATTTTATGAATCACAAAATCTCCAAAGTTGAATTGGTCAAAGTATGTAATTATGAGAGAAAAGTTTTATTGGTTTTTATTTAAAATTATATATATATATATATATATAAATATATATATGTATTGTACAAATATGTACATATATAATTATTTATATATATATATATGTAAGTTACATTAGTTTGCTTTCTCCAGAAAGATTATAATAAGCACTGTAAATCTCTTTTAACATATGAGAATTTATGCTTTCAAAATAAATATTTACTTATATTCGATTTATTGGTTTTTTCTTTTTTTTTGGTTTAACATTGTTACAATTTTTTTAAAAATCTAGTAACGGGTTATCAAATAATCTATATTTCATGTTTACACATTATTATCATCTAATATATATCAAATAATAAAATTCTTATATAACATTTCCACAAGATATTTAAATATGACAAACAATTATCTTTATAAAAAAAGTTTTAAGAACTGGATTCTAACCGAATTAAATCCGGTTTGTTTTTTTGCTAACCGGATTCTGGGTCGGGTTATTTTAATTTCGATTCGGGTTAAATCAATTTTGGACAATCACTGTTGATTTTAAACGCGATTAACAATTTTGATCGCGATTTACAGATTTTGATTTATTAGGTGGAATTAGGCAGAATAAAATAGATTGGGGGGGGGTGTTTAGACAGAAGGTGTATAACAGAGGTGGGTTTAGGCAGTCGTTGATTTTAAACGCGATTAACAATTTTGATCGCGATTTACAGATTTTGATTTATTAGGTGGAATTAGACAGAATAAAATAGATTGGGGGGGGGGTTTATGATTAAATGTTATAGTATAGAGGGGAATAAGCAGACCATTATAGTTTGGAGGGTTTTAGGCGGAAGCTGTATAATAGATGTGGGTTTAGCCAGTCAACCCAATTCCTAATCAAAATTGAAATTGTTATTGTTTATGGGATCATGAAGATTATGAAGATTACGAAGATTAATCATTTCTTATGAAGATTATAGCATTTTTAGTTTAACATAGATGAATTTTATTATGGTGATCATCAACTTTCAAGTACTTTCAATTCTTTAATTTAAGTTTATAAGATATGCAACACCCTAATATTAATTGCATAGATTAGATTATGTAAGATTTTTCATACTCGTTCCGTTTCAAAATATAAAATATTTTAAAAATTTTATTTTATTTTATAATATAAGATGTTTTACAAATTTTTATTCAAATTTTAATATATATTTAATAATGATTATTATAATCCGTAATATTGATTTTTTTTTAAATTATATATAAATAATATTTTTTTTACTAAAAACAAATAATCTAAATATGCTTAATCTTATTTTAAACAAATATAATTAAGCAGCAGATGAATAGATGGTTGTCGTAATAAATATGGTTTTAAAGAGTAAAAATAAATATATAAATTTTCAAGTTCCAAGAGAAACCATTACACACGAGATTCCAATATGACGAGAGCAAGAGAGAGCAATGAAGAAGTGATAACTCAGAGAGAGAGAGAGAGATCATACAATAGGCAGAACACAATCAATGGTTTGCTGCTAAACAACTTGAGAATCAATTTTTCTGACTAGGACACTGCAGAGGAGACGCCCACACATCTGGATGCACAGATACTATCACTCCTCATTAGACATGCAGACCGTTTTACCGGAGTTGCTGCTGCTTTGTCTACTTGTGTTGTTGTCTTCTGTGCTGATAAGCCAGTTGCTGTGTTTGGAGTCTGTGGAGGTGTAACCACCACTAAAGACGAAGACGATTGGGTATGAACCGAATCAGAACCTTCGTCTTCTGATGAGCACACCCGTTCTCTGCAACAAACCCAAACAGATTATAATAGCCTGATTCGCTTAAACTCATGCTGGTTCAGTTTCAATAACTCACCTAGGGAGTGACGTGTACTTTCTCTGATGTGGTGGGGAGTTATGTTCCTCTTCATCGTCGTTGTGTTCTTCGAGTCGGGCAAACTCTTGTTTGAACTGATCCACTCCGCTGGATGTCAAAGATCGATTCACAAAAATCAGACACAATCTCTTTTCTATGACTGAGCCAAGTTTTAATGGGAAATGGGTCAAACCTCGGGTATAGAAAATGAGAGTTGATGTTCTCTTCTCCTTGTAGATACTCTTGCAACATCTGTGGATGATACTCCAAAATCTGTTTCATATCCAGAAAGAGAACAAAAAAGAGAACTCAAATCATATTTTTCAGTCTCTTAAGCATATGGATCCTTGACGGTTTTTGTTTACCTCTCTGTACATGAGTTCCCTCACATCATCCCGAGTCAATTTCCTTCTTTCGAACTCGAACTCGAGTTTTGAGATAGGTTGCCTCGAGGGTTCGTAGTCCACATTTGCCAATCCTTGAAAATACGGATCAGCCAATGCCTGCGGAAAGAAGAAAACAAAGGCATCAAGAATCATGAATAACTGAATGGAAGTAACCAACATTTCAGTGTTTTTTTGTCTTACCTCTTCTGCAGAGGGACGGTCCTTTGGGTCAAAAGCGATCAAACGCTGAAGTAACTTCAGCGCCACAGGATCGATATTGGGGAATTTATGGGTGAAAGGTACAGGATCCTTTCGCCTCATGTTACCCAAATATTTTCTAGCCTTCTCATTCCGAATCTACAGATTCATTATAAACAACTTGATGACACACAAAGCTAAATAACACTTGCATTCAAAGCAAGTCTATCTGGGAGAGAGAAGCCTCTGTATTGGGACTTTAGTTAGCTTCCGGGAAAAATTAAAACAAAACAAACCCTGGATAGAGTTATCGGCGACGGAGTTCCAAGCAGATCAGTGACGAGTTCTAGCTGGTGCACAACGTTTTTGCCAGGAAACAAGGGTTTTCCAGTTAGCATCTCTGCAAATATGCAGCCAACGCTCCACATGTCAATCGCCGGCGTGTACTGCACAAACATATCATTTCCATAAGCTCACACATCACAATATACATAAGGATTTATAAGAAGTTCAGAACTTACGTTAGAATAGAAGGAACCACAGAGCTCTGGTGCACGGTACCATCTTGTAGCAACGTAGTCCTTGCAAAAGCACATGACAAGATTGGTTACTTAGCGAAAGTATTGAATCATTTGAAATCGAATGCAATACGACATACATACCTCTCAGTTAAAGAAGAATAAACTAACTTACTTAGTATGCATTTTTCAAGAACATATGAACATTGACAAGTCTAAAAGAAATAGAAAGATACATACAGTCCAGAAAACGGCAGAAGGGGAGTCAGTGAAGGAGACACGGGCAAGTCCTAAATCACAGATCTTGATCTTGCAATCAGCATTAGCGAGGATGTTCTTAGGCTTCAGATCTCTATGGAACACATGCGCTATAAGACACAAAACAAAGGGAGCCACAAGATTATGATAAAACAATTCAAAGAAAAACCACAAAAAAATGAAGAGGAAATTGTAAAAGAGCTAAAACAAAACACAGTTAAAGCGAAGGAACCAAGAAACCTTACCTGAGTGCATGAATTTTAAGCCACGAAGAAGTTGGTACAAGAAGAATTGATGATGCTGAGGAGTGAGGTCGTCATTTACCTTAAGAACGTGGTGAAGATCTGACTCCATCAACTCAAAAACTACATAGATATCTTTGAACTCCTTGCGGCAAGGAGGCAGCATGATATGCTTGATCTCCACGATATCGGGATGTCGAAGAAGCCTGAGAAGCTTGATCTCTCTGAGGATCCGAATAGCGTCAGAAACATGTTCAAACACATTGGTCATCTTCTTGATCGCCACTTTGCCTCCCGTGTGAGGACATTCTGCAGAAGCAACAACTCCGTAGCTTCCTTTGCCAACAACTTCTTGGATCTGATATTGACTTGCTTCACCATACTCCGTGAAAAACTCTTTCTCCAACATGTTATTGATCTTTTAACTGCTAACAACAGCATTCCCATCATTAAAATCTTATTCATAGACAAAGAACCAAAAAAAAAAAAACCCAGAAATGTTAAAAACATGTTATTTCAGCTAAATCCCTAGATCCAATTTACAAACTTTAACCATTAGATAGGACAAACCCAGAAGCATCAGATCCTGCGTAATAATAATACCTAGATCGATTGCTATATTTCAGCGAAAAGAACCCTAACTACACAAAGAAAACAAAGAAAGAAGAAAGAAAAAGAACAGACCTTTAGATGATCTTGGAAGAAAGAGAAAATAATTTCCACGAAGCTGCAACGAAGATTGATGGATATGTCTGAAATTAAAAGCACACGCTATTTTATATATAAATCCGCTTCAAGACAAAATAGCTCATTTCAGTTTTCGCCGATTACTCTAAACTCTAAATTAACCACCTTTTAATAATGGGAAAATACCTTTTTTTTCTAAGAAACAAGTTGCCTCAAATAAACAAAAAAAAAAAGTTAGATAAGACAAAAAAAGGACTTTTTGCTGAAATAATCTGACAGGGAATTAGATGGAGGATTAAATTTTTAGAAATGAGCTTAAAAATCACTGTAATAATAAAAAAGAAATGGAATAAGCGCAACGAGAGATTAAACAAATACCTAAAAATGCGAGCCATACCTTATCTTATCTTCGAGTGCCAAATTTCACGGAATACTTCAAAAACAGATAAGATATATCGAGTTATGGAACACACGGCTCGTCGCCCTTCTGTCTTTTTCATCTACCCGATACGACATCGTTTTAGTAGCGAATTTAAGAAGTATCGAGGAAAGCCTCTGTGCTGTTCAGCGGTTCTGATTCTCCCACCATTGTTGACCGTCCTTGTAAGCGACACCGTTTTTGTGACGGTGCGCAAGTTGGTTTAAAACGGAGCCGTTTTGGTTTTGTTGGCTTTGTCTCTTCATTCTTCTAATGGGCCGTCGTCCATCATAGTGGGCGTTTACATCTCACTGTATATCCCACACGTTCAACTTTCCACGTAACCGAACTACATACACTTGGCCACTTGGGTAGTTTTCATAAACCGTTAAAATTTAATTTTGAAAACGTAATATTTTATTTTTATTTGTCAAAACAATTTTGAAAAACGTAATACTATCTGTTAATATTTTATTTTTCTGTCGTTTTATATATCACCTCTAAAGTCAACGTTATATGGAGATTATTAATTTTGTACAAAAGGTCAAATATCATTAATATTTATAGCTTTCATCATTTAATTAAAATAAATGAAAAAAAAACAATTGCGCTTTGCTTAGTCATAACTTCTATTTGCAAAATCAACTTACATTCACTAATTAGTTGACCTGACTTGAAAGTGATAATTTATAAAATGGAAAAGCTGTCATTAAAACTTCCTAATTTGACGGAAGAGAGTGTACGGAACATCATGACAAGGACATAAATCATATTCATAGATTTTTATTTATTTAAGAATTAAAATAATTGTGATACTTGTTTCGGCAAGTTTTTGGGTATCTCATGCGAAGGAGCTTCAAAGATATTCGATCTCTGGACCGATGTGGTGTCTTGTGCAAACACTTCACCGTTTAAGTTAGTAGTGTCTTTTGGTTTTGACCTCCTTTTTTCTATTGACGTTACAAAGTATATGTAGAGTCATAATTTTGGGTTCGGGTATCGTATCGTGAATCTCGGGCCAGCTGTTTCACTTGGTTGATATGTGGTTAGTAGGACTTAATGGCTTGTCTACAAGGTTAATAACGTTATACACATGGCTCAGTCACACATTTTAATGTCCCGAATCGTTAGTAATCACGATTATGTCTCCGATAAATATCAGTGCGGTAAACCAAACTAAGAAGGTCCCTGTCTTGCCTGAATGTCCACGTCACGTGTCAGGAGTGAATTTGTTGATATGTCATTAGACAAAATTTACTCTCATCAATTCGTATTCTTTTTTTCTTAAAATTTCTCAATCGTTAGGTGATGAGGCGATTACAAAATAAATTACTAATCAATGTTCGAGTCCTACCATTTCTTTCCCCACCTACCTAAGTTTCATCCCCAAAAATTCAACTCGAAGACATATGCCTACTCTATGATTTCTCTATCATCAATTTCAAAAGTTCATTTTCAAGTTGACATCATTGTAGTTTGTAGAGTTAGCTAATGGGCCTTACACATTGGACTCATGAAAGCCATACATGGGCCAATTTATTGAAATTTTGCCCTTCTATTTGGGCTGATTTATTTAGTTCACCACACATTACGACAATGTTTAGTTTTCTGAAGGACCCATTATATAAAGGTATGTTATTATACTTAACTTGTTAATTTAAATGTTAGATAAAGGGGATGATTTTTTACATATTTTTCTGCTCTGCAAATTCAAGGTTTTTTTTTTTTTTTTTTTTTTTTTTTTTTTTTTTTTTTTTTATCTTGCAAAAGAATGAACACCAATTTTTTTCTCCAAAAAAAATATACTAATAAGAAATTCATTTTCTTTCCTCTAGCAATTTATATTGTCAAAGTTGTAAAATTACGTAATGTATTGACTAATATCCAATGAGTTTAACTGAAATGTAACTAACATTTGTTTTTGGCCAACCATTGAAAACCAGCCTAACTCGCAGGGTGATATTATTTTTAAAATGATACTAATTACTAAATCTAAAAAAAAAGAGTTAATTTCGGTAATAATTTTATTCTTTTGTGTTTTGGGGGCATTTGAGTGCAGAGAGAGTAGAGTAGAGCCGGACGGGGAAGAAGAAGCGGGAGAGAGACTTCATGCTTGCAAGCAAAGTGTTCTTCTAATTTCTCACGTAAAAAGGCAACAAGAAAAAATAAATAAATTAAAAAAGCAAAAGAAAAGTTGAACTCTGTTTTTTTCTTTTCTTTTTAATTAAAATTTGTTTCTCATCATTCCAAATTTTTGATTCCAGATTTTGTATATTTGGTTCGATCTTCTTCAAATACCCAAACACACTTGTTCTTCTTCTCTCGATCTTCCCTTTTTCGATCCTCGGATTCATCGGAATCGTCTTCCCCGACCTGACTACTCCATCGATTGTCCCCGAGATCATCGCCAGAGTTGCGGAAGCGAAGCCATGGACGACGAGGTTGTTCAGCGAGTTTTCCAAGAGGGAGGACGAGATTTCTTCCAGCAACAACCTTCTACTTCTTCTTCGATTCTTCAATCTCTTCCTCTTCATGTGGTACGCTTCTTCTCCCGTTTGTTCGAAATTTACAAGTAGGAGGAGAACATAATCATCGAGGTTGATTACTGTGTTGTTAGGCTTTCGATCATGGCTATTACCTGTTAGTTAAGTCAATTCAAGAACTCAGAGAGAAGAAGGACGGCATTGTCACTGTTGGTATTGGTGGACCTAGCGGCTCCGGTAAATCAAGGTATAACCCATCTTCTATGTTTATAGGTCGATTTCTTATTTATTTTTCTCAAGAGGCATACTCGATTTCATGTCTTTGTTTTTTCTTTGGTGCGCACGAAGCTTGGCTGAGAAAGTTGCATCTGTAATTGGCTGTACTGTTATTGCCATGGAGGATTACCGAGACAGTTTGGACGATGGAAATGAATTGGAAACTTTAGATTTTGATGCATTAGTCCACAATTTGGAGGTTTTTTTTAATCATTATTACCTCTCCCATCTTTTCTCAAAGATCAGCTTCTGTAGAATGACTTAGGTTGACTGACTTGGCTCTTTCTATAAATAGGATTTGATCAAAGGAAAAGATACTCTTGTTCCGGTTTTTGATTTCCAGCAAAAGAAGCGTGTTGATTCCAAGATGGTGAAGACATCATCTGGTGTGGTATGTTCGGAATTGTGATTTTGACTATGGTTTTGGTGTGGCTGTTATGGTTTTTTCGTTATGGTTTATTGTAGGTTATTGTTGATGGCACGTATGCTCTCCATGCAAGATTGCGTTCCTTACTGGATATTCGGGTTGCTGTCGTAAGATTTTCTCCTCCTAGAGCAGTTATTGGCCTAGCTATTGTACAACCACAACATACCATGAATATGATATCATTCATTTATTCTCTCTGTGGTTAGGTTGGGGGCGTTCATTTTAGCCTTCTCTCTAAAGTCCGTTATGATATTGGAGATTCGTGTTCGCTTGATTATCTCATCGACAGCATTTTCCCATTGTTTAGAAAGCATATTGAGCCAGATCTTCATCATGCACAGGTTGGTTTTTCTTCTTTCTTTCCTCCATTTAAGTGTTCAGAAGTTTGACTTCTCCGCTTGTTGGGAGTGTGCAGATCAGGATCAACAATAGTTTTGTTTCATCATTTCGGGAAGCCATATACAAATTGAAATGCAAAAGTGAGGTCTGTAGTTTCTTCCAATTGTTATGTGTTCCTGTCGTGACCTATGTTTACCACTTGACTAAAATTCATCTAACAGATGGTAACTTCTTTTGCTCAAGAAAGTGAGGTGCAGAATGATAAGTAAGAAGGATTCTTCTATTATGTGTGAATGGTTTTAACATTTTAGTGGATCTTCATAAGCATGCTGACTTGGTTCCCGTGGTGCTGCTTTCAGTTTTATTGAGATGTACCTCAGACCTCCTTCTGCAAACGAAGAGGCACGGATAAATGACTGGATAAAAGTTCGTCAAGCTGGTATAAGGTACTATCTGTCACTTGGAGACCAAAGGATTGTTGATAAGCATTTCATTATCCGGCCTAAAGCTGAGTTTGAGGTGAGTTATTACATGGAATCGCTGAAGTTTCAATATTTCTTTGGTGTTTCGTTTTTCCTAGTTCTGTAATTTTTTATGGAATGTGTGGTATCGCTAGCTCTTCATTGTTGGTGGAAAAGATAATAGTAGGAATCAGGTTATGTAGAACTATACTATTTTGGTTCCTGGTCCAGTATTTTCCTCGGTTCTGTTGATTTCTGATATTCTCTACTGAAGAGGCATGTCTATATTTGTGGAATCTGGTCAAGATGACGGGGAAAATGCACACATCCTTTTGAAAAATACTCCTTACAATCCTTCTCTATGTGACGTAATTTCTAATGTCTAGCAGGTTGGGCGGATGACACTTGGAGGGTTGCTAGCTTTAGGCTACAATGTTGTTGTGAGTTATAAGCGAGCTTCAACTGCTGTCAGTTATGGTAATTTATCCTTATCACGTGAAACGATCGACACTCTTGGAGAGACTTTCCTGGTACTGAGAGGGACAGATAGGAAGGTAATAACCCACAATTCTCTCTATGAACAAGCACATCGATCTTCAATGCAGAAAAGACTCTAATAGTGAGGAGTTTAGCTTTTTCAGTATCCCTCTCGATATACATGTTTTAATAGATCTTTTTGCATAGAGTGTGGGAGCTGAAGCTCTGAGAATGGGCATCACTGGGCCCTGGATCACGAAATCATACCTGGAACTAATCCTTGAAAGTAAAGGTCAGTGAATTGGATAGAGCATGTCCACTATCTATCCTTTCTTATGCTCTGCAGTACCACAGAATCTTAATTTCTGCAAGCTAAACCATGTTGCAGGTGTACCACGCTTGAATACACCTCCACTTTTGCAACCGTCTCCTGTAATCACCAACCAAGAGAAGCAGATTGTTGCACCAAAACCTATCCGAACTACCCCAAACATTGTTACCCGCCTTGAGGATTTATCGCAGCCTTGGACTCGATCTCCTACCAAATCCCAAATGGAACCAATGGTTGCAACTTGGCATTTCACCTCTTATGATCCACCTCATTCAGTTAGCCCTGTTGTAGGTATGTCCGTCTTCTTTGAAGATCGATGGGTTTTCCCTTTGATATTTTCCATCTCTTAGTGTTATCGTCTATGAAATGTATTTCAGTAGTATTATCATTGCATTTATGCCTAGGCTTTCTCATCAAGCAGCCACAGATTCCTCTTTCAGGGATAATATGCGGCTTGTTCCTATGCCTGATTCATACGACTTGGACAGAGGGTTGCTACTTTCCGTTCAAGCAATACAGGTAATGGGGTTGCATTAAGATAGGAGAAATCTTCTTCTGTTAAGTAAAGACGTTGCTTCTTCTTGCACAATTATTCCACTGCGAAGAATTTGTTCTTTCTAGTAAAGGTTCTTTCGCTTGTAATTTTCAGGCATTGCTGGAGAATAAGGGACCCCCTGTTATTGTCGGAATAGGTAATATTGCTTGTTCGCTGCTTGTGTCATTTTTGTTTTGACACTGAGCCTAAAAACTATCTACCTACACACTGATTTCACTGTAGGTGGTCCTAGTGGGTCTGGTAAGACTAGCTTGGCTCATAAAATGGCAAATATAGTTGGCTGTGAAGTGGTTTCCCTTGAAAGTTACTTCAAGTCCGAACAAGTTAAAGATTTCAAGCATGACGACTTTAGTTCCCTTGATTTGCCTTTGCTCTCAAAGGTAACACTTTGGTTTGTAAATGTACAAGGATAAGGTAATCTGTCATCCTTTGGGTTAATTTTATTGGAATTAGAATCTCCCTCTTCTTCATTTGCAGAACATTGCCGACATAACAAACAGTCGAAGAACTAAACTGCCTATATTTGACTTGGAGACTGGAACCAGATGTGGCTTCAAGGAACTAGAAGTTCCTGAAGAATGTGGTGTGGTTAGTGATCATAGTCTTCACATATAATAGGGTGGTTTTCTTTGTTGTTTTCTCATCGTAGTTGTTGATGATTTTTCAATATCACATCGTTTTTCAGATCATCTTCGAGGGGGTTTATGCATTGCATCCAGAAATCAGACCATCCTTGGACCTTTGGGTTGCTGTTGTAAGATATTTTTCTGCTTCATTGTTCCTTTCCTTCCGTTCATAATTCTTTGCTTATCAAGAACGTATTGATTTTTGTTTCTCTTCACAAACCAGGTGGGGGGTGTTCATTCGCATCTTATTTCTAGAGTCCAGAGGGATAAAAGCCGAGTCGGGTGTTTCATGTCTCAGAATGAGATAATGATGACTGTATTTCCAATGTTCCAGCAACATATCGAGCCACATCTAGTGCATGCACACGTGAGTACACCTGAGACATTAGATTTCACCTACTAGTGTTGTTCTCTACAATCTTCCCTTGAATCTGTTACTGTTGCTTACTTTTTTTTCTTGATTACAATTAGCTTGTGAAAATAAAAAATCAATCTCAATTCTATGAAATTATACTTAACCAACAAGATTTTGAGTATATGTATGATCTCTCTGTATGTACTTACAGTTTTCCCAATAATACAGGTTAAGATTCGAAATGATTTTGATCCAGTACTCTCCCCCGAGAGCTCTTTGTTTGTTTTGAAGAGCAATAAACAAGTAAGGATTAAAATATTTTCACATTCTGAGCTTCCTTAATTTTACAGAAACACTCACAGACTCGTCATGTGGTTGATAAGGTTCCATATCAGGATATTCTCAGCATCCTTGATTCGACAAAATTCTGCAGTTCCGTTCAGAATTTTATCGATATATATCTCAGGCTATCGGGGCTTCCTGCGAATGGTCAGTTGTCAGATTGTGACTGCATACGCGTTAGAATCTGCGAGGGCAGGTTTGCCGTGCTTATACGTGAGGTCTGGCTTTAATCTGTGAATTCATAAATGTTTTGTTAATCGTTGAATTCATCAGTTCTTTTTTTACTAATGAATTACGTGTCACAGCCAATTAGGGAAGGGAACTTCATCATTCAGCCCAAAGTAGATTTCGACATTAGCGTAAGTACTGTGGCGGGTCTTCTTAATCTCGGGTGAGCAAGAAATCAAATAAGTTAATTTCTTCAGTCATCCTCAGTAGTTTTCTGCCTTCTCTATATCCGGAACTAAAAGAAGTTTTCAGTAGTAAACAACTTTTATCCAAGACGGTTGTCAGAATTCATCAGATGCTAAAATATATGTTCTCTATTCGTGGTTTCAGGTATCAAGCAGTGGCGTATATTGAAGCCTCTGCCTTCATCTACCAAGACGGAAAGGTGAGGATGCATTGCTCTTAGATGTATATGCAAAACAAGCTTCTTGAGATTAGAAAACCGATTTTGTATATTTTTTTGGGGATTTTGAAGATTCTTATTGAGGTTGATCATCTCCAAGATGTGCCAAGTCCTTACATACAGATCAAAGGCGCAAACAAAGAAGCTGTGACAGCTGCTGGTTCAGCTCTCAAACTGGATGGTTCATACACAACAAAGGTTCCATTTCCTTTTCGAAACCCCGTTTGTTACTTCATCTTCATTTATATATCATACATAATTAATCCGTATTCCTTTTTTGTTTTTCCCGGTTTCATGAATGAAGAGTTACCTTCAAATAGTGTTGGAAAGACTGCCTCCAGTGCAGAGAAGTTCAAGTGGAATCCATACACAGCAAGCAGCGCGGTTGCAAGAACTTGTAGAATTCATACAGTCTCAGGTAATCAAAAGTCTCCTCAAACCTTCTTCTCTCATTCAAGTTTCGTCGTCTCTGAAATGGTTCTCATTGCCTTTTTGACGATCTTACATCAAAAAAGGGAAGTAGTAACAGTGTGTCGGAATCATCACCAAGAAGAGATGGTTCTTCCATAGATAACGTTTTGGAAGATATGCAATCGAGAATTAAACGACTCGAACGTTGGCACACCATCAATACGGTATGGTTTCAAGATCATCGTGTTAAAACACTAATAAAATCTTTATTTTTGTTTATATTATGATTAAAAGTAACAAATATGGTGGAAACAGGTACTATGGACTTTTTTGATGTCTGCGCTCGTTGGTTACTCTCTCTACCAAAGGAAGCGCCAATAATTAAAATATTTTCTCTAGTAATGTTCCTTTCTTTTTTTTTCATTTGCTTTTACCAAATAATCTAATCACAGAAAAAAGGTTAAATGCTAACCTGTGGGAATATCCAATATATATATATATATACCCAAAAGCTCTTCGTTTTGTTTCTTTTCCGCTTACAGAGTCTCCAGACATTGTAACCATCGTTGTTTAGTATGAAAAAAAATGTTTTTTTTTTTTTTGGTACAAGTTAAATTTTATATCATTTTCTGATTTTTTTCGTACATTGTTGCATCAACTTATTTAAGAAATAATATAACTAGAAGGAAAAAGAAATACAACCAAAGTAGAAAGCGAGAAGGGATAAGGAGTGCGAAGGAGATCCTTGGACGGATAGGAGGCAATCTCTCATGGAGCGGTCGAGACTTGCTTGTACTCCGGAGATTTGAGCGTGAATGGTGGTGAAGACCCTTGCATTTCGCTCTCGCCAAATTCTGTAGCATGTTGTCTGAAGAAGTAGCTTGATAATGCTGATGGCACGAGAGTGAGGAGCCGATGCCAGTTGGACCCAAGCGGCGATGGCTGGTAGAGTTGCTGGTGGACTAGGCAGAATTCTTGAAGTAAAAGCTTGCCAAACAGAAGCTGAGAGGTACATTCAAAGAAAAGGTGATCATGCGTTTCTACTCCATTCGAACATAGCACACAAGCAGCGGATTTAAGTCTCCAGCTGCTTAGTCTATCTTTTGTAGGTAGTCTTCCTTTGATAGCAAGTCAAGTGATGAAGAAAAAACGTGGAACCGCTTTCTTAAACCATACCACCTTGTCCCATGACACTAGAGGGGAAAGAGATCTTAATTGCTCCCAAGTTTCCTTAAAAGAGAAAAGGTCTGAATACGCACTCGATACCCAACGCCACAGGAAAATATCTTTGCCATTTGAGCTGATAGGAGGGGTTAGAGTCGTAAGTGTGATCATTAGTTGTTGTTGTGCTTATGATCTAGCACCCGGCATCCTCCATTCCCCATTCTGAGTTGCCTCGGCTACAAAAGCTTATTTCCTTATTCGCATCTCCCTAGGCCCTGATTCGCCAATGAAACCAAACAGGGAACCATGATCATTCCAATGGTCAAACCAGAAAGAAACATTGAGCCCACTTCTCACCTAACATCGCATAAAATCCCCAACATAAGGCATTAAACAAAGCATGCTTCTTATAGTCTTTGAGAGCCTTGGGGAGTCTTCTAGTGTCCAGAAGCTCTTCCTCTGAAAAATGTTTCCTTTCATCCAGGCTACCCATAGGGATCCAGCATTAGTGAATAGATTCCATATTTTCTTTAGCCGGAAGACAATTTCAAAATTCTCTAGTAACCGTATGCCCAGTCCCCCTTCGTTCTTTAGTTTGCAAACATCTTTCCAGGCTACTGAAGCGGTAGTCAATTTGTTTTTTCAGAGAAAAGCAGCACAAAGCGAGTCTACTTTCGCATATAACCTTTTGGGGAGGTTAAACACTACGCTCCAGAAGTTAACCATACCATATATTACAGAGGAGATTAGCTTATTTTTCCAGCAAATGATAATGACCTTACTGTCCATGCATGTAACTTACTGGTGATTCTCTCAATGAAGGGTTGCAGTGTAGCAAAAGAGATTCTGGTCGGGTTTAAAGGAAGCCCCAAATACCGCGTGGGAAAAGAACCGACACTGATACCTTGCAAGGCACTTAGCAGTGCCACTTGAATGTCAGAATATCCTCCAAAGAATATCTCTGACTTTAAGGGATTTACATCCAGTCCGTTTAATCTTTTGAAGTGAAGCATAACCTCAGCTATACTGGCTAGTGAGTGTCGCGCACCATCTGAGAAGATCAACAAATCATCGGCAAATAGGAGATGGGTTACCAGAGGATTAGAGCAAAGTGGATTAAGCCGAATCTCTCCTTTTCCAGCTACTCTCTCCAACAACTTTGAAAGAACATCCATTACCATAATGAACAGATATGGGGATAATGGGTCTCCCTGGCGAAGGCCCTTCTTTCTCGGAAAAAATCCAGTTAGTTCACCATTGATGGATATAGAAAACCTCGGAGAAGATATGCATTCTTTGACCCATGTACAAAATAACGGAGGAAAGTTTTGTGTTTCAATTACTTTTAGCACAAAATCCCAACACACAGTGTCAAAAGCCTTCCTTATGTCCACTTTAAACATCCAACTTTTAAGGCATTACGGCTTTTGGTAGTTCCTAATCAGCTCTGAGGCTAACAACACATTTTCCCCCAGACTTCTTCCTTTTAGAAATGCCGCTTGGTTTAGGCTAATGAAGGACTGTAGAATTGGCTTCAATCTGTTGGCAATGATCTTCGAGATGATTTTATAAGTCAGGTTACAACAACTTATTGGTCTATAATCTCCCAACTTACAAGCTTCAGGCTGCTTTGGAATAAGAGTAATGGCAGTGTTGTTGAAGTCCTTCAGCAGACGACCATTCCTAAAGAATTCCTACACGGCTGCAACGAAATCTGCCCCAACTGTTTCCCAAGAGGCTCGGTATAACTCAACTGAGTAGCCATCCGGCCCCGGACTCTTATTTAGCGGCATTGCAAAGACTGCTCCCTTTACTTCTTCCACCGACACCTTTTTTGGAGTTCATATCTCTGAGTGTTACTACATCTAAAAGAGACCAGGTCTTGCAACTCTGGTACTGAGACAATTGAGTTAGACATGTTGGTGCGTCCTATGATGCCTTGAAAGTAATCTGCCGCATGCTCTTTGATCTCAGCAGAGGCGACTATTTTTCTTTCATTTGCATCTCTGAGGAAGTGAATATGGTTCCTTGCAGCTCGTTGAGACACAATCTTGTGGAAAAAAACTGTGTTCTTATCACCTAAACTCATCCACGTCACTCGCGATTTTTGTCTGAAGAACTTCTCATCTGCTAATAGAAGGAATTGCCAATGTGCCATAGCCTGATGCTCATCCCTAACTGTTTGCGGCCCTGGGTTTGTTAGGATTACTCTCTGCAACTCAGCCACCTTAGTTGCTTGCTCTTTAACCCTTGTAGTAATGCCACTGAAGTGGCGCTTTTTGAGGCTTCTAAGCACTGGCTTCAACATACTCAGAGATCGAACAAGCTTAAACTGGTGTGTTCCTTGAATAACTTGGGAGTTCCATGCTTGCCTAACTGAGTCATGGTACTCTTGGTGATCCACTACGGGAAAATGGTCTATTTCAAACTGACCAATTTGGATCGTGCGTTTTCATATACAAACAAAGCATTCGTGCGTATGTCAACTTGAACAATTACAAAATTCAAATAAACTGTATAAACTTCGAACTTGGTGCCTAAATCATAGTTGACCTAGACGGAAGTTAGTAAACCGTTAATTCGACTGACTGGATCGCCAACGTGGCAATGATGTGGCATAGTAATGAATAAAACGGTGTCATTTTAAGATTAAAAAGTTGAAAAAACAAAAAAATCTCTTTTCAAGCAATCTCAGAGAATCGATCCCCTCACATCTAGGACATAACCCGATGTTACCAATTGAGCTGAAGTGTTTTATTAATACCAACGCAAAAACAAACACATTTATATTTATTAGCCTTTCTTCTTTCTAAATCTCAGACTTTCTAAATTTCCGAGACTAGAGATTCATTGTGCTTTGTTTTTTAAAACCGAGAGAAGTTTCATGAAATCTGATTAGGGTTTTTGTTTTCTAAAATTTAGAGTTTTTTATTTGGAACTAAACGTATGAAGAAACAAATATATGGAAAATTTAAATATTCAAAGAATTAGATTTTGGTTCTGTACCACGAAATTGAGAGTCTGAGATGATAAAAAGGGGATTCTGCCTGGAGAGAAGTTTAAGGAGAGCAACGGTGGAGAGATGGATTCGATTAGAGCTCCGGCTTCGACGAGACTCATCTACTTTAATTTCTCCTCCATGAGCGTTACTTTCTCTTTCCCAGCAAAAGGCTCCGATTAGAGCTCCGGCTCCGATGAATCTATACACAATTAGTTCCATCGATGGTTTCATAATTTCCATCGAGAAATCAACAATGGTAATTTGGTGGAAAATGAAATTGGGTTAGTTAATTAATTGTAATAGGGATAACAACTCATATTACTACTCCTTGAAATCTGCGAATTCTACATCGTTGCTATTCAAAATCAAGATAATTTGACAAAATCTTCGTTGTTGTTATCTCCATTGGTGCCGGAGAAACATCCATCAGAGTAATCGAAGCGTGTAAGAGTGTTGATTATGTTGGTGAACAAGTCCGATGAACAAGCAATCGAAGCATCAGAGAATTCGAGTTTCTAGAATTTGAAGAACGCATCACCTAAAACGATGCCATTTCTAGAGAAGATGATGAACAAGTCCGTTTGTTTCCTCCTCTCTCGCCGGAATCGGATCAATGAATCGTTCGATTTTTTTTTACTCGGCCAAATTTTGAAAGAAGAAAGGCTAATAGATAGAAGTTCGACTATTTTTGCGTTGGTATTAATAAAACGCTTCAGCTCAATTGGTAAAATATCGGATTATATCCTTGAGGTGTGGGGATCGATTCTCTAAGATTGCTTGAAAAGAGAATTTTTTTTGTTTTTTCAACTTTTTAATCTTAAAACGACGCTGTTTTATTCATCACTATGCCACATCATTGTCACATTGGCGATCCAGTCAGCCGAATTAACGGTTGACTAACTTCCGTCTATGTCAACTATGATTTAGGCACCAAGTTCGAAGTTTATACAGTTTATTTGAATTTTGTAATTGTTCAAGTTGACATACGCACGGATGCTTTGTTTCTATATGAAAACGCACGATCCAAATTGTTTAGTTTGAAATAAACCCTTTTCCCGATCCACTACATGCTGGAAAAACTTGAATGGTTTCCTAACATCTTGTTAAAGGGAAGGAACCTGGAACAAGCAAGCTGCATGATCATATTGAAGAGGTTCCAGAAAGTCAGCATAAGAACCTGGATAAAGGGTGGACTAATGCTGGTTTATGAAAGCGTGGTCGATGTTTTTTGCTGCGGGGTTGTCCTCTTGATTATTCCACCATGTGAATGGAAGACCATTTTCTTGAGCCTCGAATAGCTCTGCGTCTTGCAATGCTAGATTTATATCATTCATCCCGGTTGTGTCTATAGGTTGGGATTGGGAGCCAGAGTGATGTGAGAGCCTTAGGATTTGGTTGAAATCCCCTACCACTGCGCAGGGAGATCTTGACACTGGAGTGTTTCTGTTCAGCCAAGCTAACTCCTCCCATAATGGCTGCATTTCTTCATGCAGGTTATGCGCATAAGCAAAATAGACTATGAGGGATAAATTGAGGGATTGTATAAAGACCCCGCAAGTTACTAGCTGTGCCGTAGCCTTGTATACCACCAGGGAAACCGACGGGTCCCATACTACTATAATTCTAGCTGAGACATGGTGCTCAAAGTTTCCAAAAATCTTCCATCTTGTAGGAATCGCTCTCGCTATCTTTCCCGCATTTATTGGTTGAATATGCGTTTCTATAAACGCTCCAAAAAGTGGCTTACGGATGTTAATCCATTCTTTTGTTAAGTCCTGACGTCTGCTACTATTCAAACCTCTTATATTCCACACAATAGGTGATCTCGCCAAGGTCGTTCTCCAGACTTCCTTTTAATAACAACTCCATCCGGACCTTCTACGGGCACAGCCTTGGACGCAGTTGCCGGATTGTCTTTATTCCTTACGCTTTCAGTACCCCCCGCATTCAAAACCTTCCCCTCAACAACTGGGGCCTCGTCGCATACAACTACCTCTTTCCCCACTGGACCTTCATCTACCTCTACAGCTTCGGCAACCTCAGTACCATGACCATCCTTTTGCAGCAATTGATGATCTTTGACTTGCCACTCTTTTGCTGGAGAACGACCTTGGCGAGATCACCTATTGTTTCTAGGTCGGCTCCGAGACCTATTGCTCCTTCTTCTGTTCATGAGTGGCACCGGCAACCATAGTTTACAATGTATACGCTCATGACCATAGGCATTGCATTCCAAACATTTGGACGGTAGCCTATGGTAAATAACAGAGAGAAGAAAAAATATATATGTTTTAAGTTCGAATAAGACAAAGAGTTTTATTATTCCATAATATTGTACTTCACTATGTTTACAAAAAAAAAAAAAAAAAGGAAACAAATTGTGGTTTTTAATGTTTCAGTGTTAGTTTACATTTTTTATGACATAAAACCATGCAAGTTTCGGGTAATGGTGAAGAATCCCTGAGATTTTGTCAAACACAAACGCGAAAAGCCTTAACTCAAAGAGCATATCGCGTATAATATGTTGGTTACAAGCCCCTCCGCTGTATCGTCTCGTGGGTTCACTCAAAAGGCCTTTTTAAGGTATGATCCCCTTTGCCTTCAAAAAATAATATGCGACCACGTATAGCAACACAAACAATAGTGCCAGTAACCACCACCTTGTTCCAGCTGCAATTTCATCATCAAAATCCACAGTTTTAGGTTTCTGATTGGAAAAAATGGAGAAGTTAATAGGAGATACCGTAAATATACGTACGTTTTTCACCCTTTTGTTCGATAGCAGTTAGCCTTGCCCTTGAGTCAAAAGATACCGACAGTAAGCACCTGCAAAACCAAACCCAAATTCAAACTTCAGATTATTTTTTTTATCTATTTGCTTGTTTGAAATCATTGAATCAATTGTTCTAAAGTAAAGAGCCTTAATGAGTAGAGAAAAACCTTGAATCAGGGGAGAAAGTCAGTGCTGTGACCAAACCGAGATGCGCTTTCTTGACAACTTGGTTAGTTTGCTTTCTTGTCGAATCAAGTATCAAAACATCTCCTTCAAGGGTTCCTCTGCATTAAGAAAAAAATCATGACTACCAAAAAATAGTATTACTTTTATCTGTTGGTCCCAAAAGGGAGAAGAAAGATAAACATACATTGCAAGCAGCTTCCCATCAGCTGAGACATTAAAGGCTGATACAGAGTTGTTTTTTATACGCTTTGACTCTTTTCGTTTCCATGATTTTGTATCCCATGTTATAATACTCCCGCCACGTTCTACGAAAAACAAATCAATCTTCGGTTGTTAGCAGTAACAAAAAAGGAGAATTTGAAGTTCTAGGTTCTTCACTGTCAGAATACAAGTTTACCAGTGTTTGCAGCAATGTAAAGAACTTCATTGCCTGCACTGTCTACAGAGAATCTACAGGAGGCAAACATCTCGTCCTGCATTTCAGTATTTAAACTCATCAGATCCAATACAATAATGTTGGAAGTGTGTAGAAAGCTAAAAGATACTACGAGGAAAACCCAACTGACCTTCTCTTTTGATAGACTGGCAACAGCAGTAGAAGCATTCACCTCCCAAACACGACAAAGTGGACCTCCAAGAGATACAAGAAATTTACCACTTTCGCTGTAAAACGAAAAAATATTCACTATCAGAATATCTGTTTACAATCACTGTTCGAAGATGATCCCTTTCTCATCAAGAGAATGACCCTCTTCCCAAATAGTAAATATTTACTTATTTGATAGGAGAAAGCAGACCTGAAAGTTAGGCTTTTGACTGATGAATGTGCCTGAGACTCATTAAGTAACGTTTTCATGCTGGGCCATTCAAAAACCCTCAAAGTCCCATCCTGTACTGCATCAAAACAAAATGCATAAGAACCACTAAAGTTTCTTTCTCTGTTCTTTAAAAGAGATTGCATCTAAGACCCTTTTTTACCTCCCCACCAGCAGCGAGCACAGACCCCTCCGGATTGAATGCCAGAGCCAACTGTTGTCCAACATCTTTTAACTCTTTAATCACTTCCTCTGACTCATCACCAACCTGATTATCCTCTCTCGGGCTCATAATGTTTTCCCAATCAAACAGTCTGTGTATCAAGAGAACATCCACTTATAACCACATCCCTGGAACTTTCTCTCTACTCCAAACCATAAAATCCAGAGACATAATTTATCTCTAAAATCTCATGCACTACGACTTTGTATACAGAAACTTCAAGCTCATATGCTTCTCAATTCTAATAGCAAAAACCTACAAATTACGAAGCTAATGAGTTTTGAAAACAAATGAGATAAGTCACCTGCAACTGTTAGGCAATGCGCAAACAAGACCACCTTCCCGAGGATGAACAGCCATCCGGTAAGGCAGACCAGTGCCAACCACAAGCCTACCCAACTGAAAAAAAGGATCACAAGTATCGGATCTAGTTAAGGAGAATACAAAACCTTGCAAATGCATAAGATCTGCTATATACACTCACTCAGATAAGAACAAAATAAAATAAAAAAAACTGTTCCCCACTTACAGGTTGTTCCGAGAGAGAATTAGTGTCGAGATCAACACGACAGATTAAGATGACATTAGGGATCCCGCTTCGTCCCTCTCCGCCTCCGCCGGACAAAACGATGCAGCTCCGAGACGACGATGAAGACTCACCATCATCTTCGGATTTATCCTGATCCTTAACGATTTTAGATCTAACAACTACCTCCGGGATCCAATCGGCGGCGTAAATCGGAACACCGTAAGTCTGCATATTCGACGGTTGATTCGTATCTGTACTTTTATTCGCCATTCTCCCCTCTCGAGCTCAATTCGAAGTGAGTCGTCACCGTTTCGTAAACAGAGATACTTTTTGACAAAACTTATGAGCTAAGTCAAGGCCCATTATTGAGGCCCATCAAAATATACAATTCCCCAACCCTACGGGTACCTTAGATGATTGGCACAGTTCTTACACTGAACTAGGATGTTGTTGTTGGTAAAAAAACTCAGTCCGATCTGAACCCGAATTAAGCATGTTTACAAAATTTCTAAAATAAAAAAATTTGTTAAAATCCAAGTTTCAGCAGTGTAATCCTAAAAAAACCTGTTAGGTTCAGAGTCTACATGTGGATATCCGAATTTGAGTTTTTTTAAAATAATTGTGCACTTTTTTATTTTTATATATTCATCTATTTTTATTTATTTATCAAAAATATGTATTCATCTAAATTTTGTTATATATTCATCTAATTTTAATTTTACATTTTATAAAAATTGAATCATATCATTTTGATATAATCACCTAAAAATGTTGAAAAACAATGGTTACAATAATTAACTATAATCATAACACCAAAAGTCAAAATTTTCAAATTCGCAGATATTAACATTCCAAGTTCGTTCAATCCAAACACATATAAAACAAAGTCAAAGTCACAAATGATTTCTTCCAGAACTGCATCAAAGTCCATAAAACCATAACGTAAACATAGTTAGGCTCAAATTTAGACATAACATGAAGAAACAAATTCTAAACACCACTATTAAAAATCTTAAATTTCTTACTTGATCATTATGTGGTAGAATCTCATACTCCTGAGTGATTTGCCATCGATGTAGTATTCTCAATTCCATCATCAAAGTTCTCTTCAATATCGCATAAAATTTGAAGATATAAATCAACAAAACAAAAAAAGTTAACTATAAAAAAAATATGGACTATTCTTTTACCTTCTAACTCAGCAAAACCACGTAGCCAGTTTCGAGTACATATCAAGGTTTGAACATTTCTTGGAAGGAGGCGGTTTCTGTAAGGACTCAATACCCGACCTCTAATACTAAACGATGACTATGCTGCCACTGTGGTGATTGGAATGCTAAGCACATCACAAGCTAGAGAAGCCAAATCACCATAGCGTTGTCTATTTTCTTTCCAATAGCTCAGAACCTCCATGTCTATAAAAGACCTCAAATCCATCCTTGGATCATCCAAATAATTTTCCAAATTCGATTTTGTGTTGTCAGAACCAGGTTTTATGCTCCTCTCAAGCTCAAAGACATCCTGTAATTATATCAATGCTACTTGTTACATTATCATATACATGAATATTGACGTTGACAAATCTGGTTATGATAACACAAAATCGAATTTAATTTAAACATTAATATTAATTCTAACTCTCAACAGGCTTGTTCTCTTCCTTTTTTTAATTGAAATAACATAAGATAATTACCATGAATATACACTAGTTAGACAAATATGATGATTATGATATAGACAACAAATGGAGAAAAATACTTACATAATTCGGATCATCCTCTAGTGGTGATTTAGTAAGAAGTTCATGTGGAGTTGGTGTTGTTGAAAAGGTGGAAGAAGTCCAAGCCTTTTCTCTGTGTTCTTTATAAAGATCCTTCAAATTCTGCACAACAACTTCGACATTTTCTTTAGAAGTACTCAGATCCACTTTATCATAAGGTGATTTAAGAATTTGCACCTTCAACCTCAGATCTAAAACAACTCCCATTGCTAGAATAATACTGTACTGATCCCAATACTTATCAAACTTTAACTGCATCTTTCTAGCCATCTCTTCCACTCTAAAATCACCACAGTTTGCATAGTTCTTCAAAAGACGCTCAATTTTCCACACTTGCAGAAAATACACATTAGCTGTAGAATATTTGACACCTGAAAAGTAGGTAGTGATGGTACTGAACGGCTTCAAAAAGTCACAAATTCTATCTCCACGATCCCACTCATCCTCAGAAGATAATGATTTGTAGTTTCTGTCACATTGTTTCAAACTAGCAAATGCCTTACGAAACTTCAACGCTCTGACAAGCATATCATAAGTCAAATTCCAACGTGTATGGATGTCTAAAGATTATCCAGCACCACTCCTAATCTCTACACTCTCAACACATGCTGCAAATGCATCTTTTCTTGTTTTAGATGCTTTGACAAACCTGACACTCTCTCTAATATTTTCCACAAGATCAATAGCTACTGATAATCCTTCTTGCACAATAAGATTCAACACATGGGCACAACATCTAACATGAAAAAACTTCTCATCACACAACAATCCATTACCACTAATCATCTGAAGACGATGCCTAAGGATCTTTTGCATACTGTCATTATTCCTAGCATTATCCAAAATCAAAGATAATATCTTCTTCTCTAAACCCCACTCCTTCAAGCAATTACGAATTTTATTAGGTAATTCTTCACCAGTATGTGGAGGTTTCATATCACAGAAAGCTAGAATCTTGTTGTTCAACCTCCAGTCATCATCAACGTAATGAGCAGTCAAACAGATATACCCTGTGACTGTGCCACGAGTTGTCCACAAATCTGCTGTAAAACATACTCTTTTTTTGAATTCTGCAAAAACCTTTTTCAACTTTTCTTTTTCCAATTCATATCTCTTAAACACATCATTTCCAATAGTTTGTCTACATATAGGCAGACAATTCGGATTCAAGTACTTATCTCTAACTCTAACTTTTTCATATTCAACATACCGGAAAGGCAAATCATGTTATACAATAATCTCACTAACCATATCTCGATCTACTTTGTGATCATACTCCCGTTCTTCTCTTAGTCCTAGAGGTTTCTTTGGACAAATCTGTAAGTGACACTTTAAGGCCGATGTTCCTTGACTAGTATCTGTGATTAACTTTTTATCACAATGAATACAACGACCTCTCTGTTTTTCATCTGATTCTACTCCTATCGGTATAAACTTTTTCCAAACATAAGACTTTAAGCGTTTATTAGAGTTAAATACCGTTTTAGTCACTTGAGTAGGTTGCGTTTCACTTTGTGTTGCTCCTTGAGTTTCAGCTTCCTCATTCATTGCCATATACTCATTCTCAGCATCCACAGCTGCCATTGTTTCTATTGATTGCGAATCCATTCTACAAAGAAAAAAAAATCCAGCCTTAAGTATCTAACTAATACAAAATGTCTATACACTTAACACCAATATAAGCAATACGGCTCAAAATCACCACACACACACATACAATATTGAAAACACCGACATTAAAGAGAAAAAAAGATCAACCCAAAGGTTGTTCGTGAAGGCAAAACAAACAAAACCTCATCTAAAGCAGAGATTAAAAAATTAATAATTTTCGTTGAACTGAAGTTTTTAGGATAGAAAGCTAGAAACTTTATCAACTCTTTCATTACAAAACCTAAGGTAAAACCCAAAGATTTATTTACACACACAATTCAATTAATCCATCAAAATTTGAAAACCCAAATCGTAGAAGCTTAGATTGAAGACAAGCTTATATGGAGACATATATACACAAAAGCGTGTCTTATTAGAATATAAGCAATACGACTAAACAAAATTTTGCAATCAAATCTTAAATATAACCTAAACCGACCAAGACTCGTTGTCAAATTCTTCATACAAACCCAAGAACAAGACACATTTCGACATAAGATCCAGAAATTCTCAAAAAGAGACACTCACTGTCGGGTCCGCCGAGCTGAGTGACGGCGTCAACGAATCTCTCGTGGAGCTCAGAGGTCCAGCGAAGACAGGGCTTGGGGTCAGTGGTTAGGACCAAACATGTGTCGATGGGAAGAGTGGTTCTGTCAGAGTACTCTCCTAAACTACTGAAGTTCCTAGAAATATTAGGGTTATTGCTTTAATTTTTGGGGATATGTGTTCTTAAAAAAAAAACCGACAGGTACCCGAAACCCAATAGAAAAACCCATATAAGACTTTGTTATTTCGGGTACCGTCCGTTTTAAGCCCATAATTTTTTTCTATAAGAAAACAGGTCCGTGGGTTTTATATTTTATACGGGTTTCGTGTACCCATTGGATTTTAACCCACCATTAACATCCCTAACTGGAACTCTAGAATCTCGAACAATCGGAACGAAATGAAGCGTTTAATTCCAACATTCAATCGCATACTTGTGCAGAAAGTTCTCCAGCTGACCAAAACTGAAACCGATATTCTTTTCCCGGAGAAATCCACCAAGGTAAAGTAAAATAACACCATTTTTTGTTTGGAAAAAATGTCTAAAAAAGCATGAACTTTCTAAATGTGGACAAAAAATTCATAAACTTCTGAAATGTCATTTAAATCTCAAATTTTCTGCTGACTTTTTATGAAAATAGATAACTTATGTTGACTTGGCCGTTTGAGGCACGACGTTAAGTTACTGTTAAAAAGATGATGATGGGGTTAACGTTCCATTAGCAGTCTCCGTCTCGTCGAACGACTTCGTTTCCCCATCTGTAAATCAGACAAAATCGGACAAAATCCCCAAATCGAAAACACTCAATCCCTAAATCGCCGAAAGTCTCTCATTTTACTGGGTTTTGTACTCGTGAATCTAGTCCATTCGGATGAGTTCAAGTTCTGTCTCTTCGGGTGTCGTCGGAGACCATGGGTTGCCGTCGAAGTGTGTGTGTGGCTTAAGTGTTACGATCTTCACCTTTAAGACGCCAGAGAACCCAGGAATACCGTTCTTCCGTTGTATTAGCAAACGAGATGTGAATTCGTGGACAAACAAAAGGGATATAAGTATGAATGTTGTTTATGTTGAAATTTCAAGCAATGTAAGTTAACAATGTGTGATTTGTTTGTGCAATAAGGTCATTTGTTTAAGTGGGTGGAGGAAGCTGTTTTTGAAGAGGTCGAAGATGTTTTACCAAGAGTAGCAATCATGGCAAATGAGATCAGCAAAGCCAAATCTGAGACAAAAGAGTTAAATGCTCTGATACAAAAAAGGAAGGAAGAAGCAATGGTGAGCGAAATGGAAATCCGCAAGTGGAATGTGTGCTTCAAAGTGTGTTTTGTGTGGCTATTCCTTATCACCATTGCGATTGTTTATGTATTGTTTTGTTAAACAAATGAAAGAAGTATGTGGTTGGTTATTAGTAGAGTTGTAAACATTTGACCTCAATGCATCTTCTTTGTTTGAATTAAATTTTTATGTTATGAGTACTGAAATTGCAGATAAAATAATACAAAAACAAAACAAGTGAAACAATACCAACATATCATAACACATGTCTTAAAATAATCATGTTCATTACACACCTTGTCCGAGCAAAAGTAACAAAGAAAACAAGCCTACAAGTTGAAACAGCATCAAAACAAACTGCAGGTTCATTACAATTCACTTAGAACATTCAAATCATGATCTCCATCCCTAGCCCTGTGATATTCGTCCTCTCTGTGACTGTGATCCTCCTCCTCTCTATGATGGTTGAGATATAGATGGTTGTGAAAGTGATGGTGCAGTCTCTGAAACACCTTGAGAAGGTCCTCCTTGTGAACTTTGTCATGGTTGTCCTTGTCCAAACAAGATATTTCTCGGGTCCTGGTATGATTTTAATAAATCTATCAACAATCGCAACACTCATATATAAAACAACAAAATTTAAAAAGGATACAAACCTTATCTTTTCGTGGTCGACCCCTTGATTTTTTTGGTGGAGTCGCAAATTTCTGATTCCTACATCCTATGTTTATTATGTCATTCTTCCTTGCAATTTGAACATGTCATAACTCGGTGCGCCCTAGACAACACGGTGTTAGATGAGGAAGATGTAGTTTCATAAATTCCTTTCTTCCTATCATGATTCTTTGGTCTTCCTGGATTGCCTCTTCTCCATGGAGGTGGCAACATACCAAGTCTGTTCACTCTTGGCCACAAAAACATGCCTTGAACAGGCCCAATACCATCTTGGTATGTAAGCTGCCACATTCTAGTTGTGTAACAGTCACTGACATAGTCTTCAACTTTGTGTTTCTTTCCTATTATGACAGATGCAATATGAACACACGGTATACCAGTCATCTGCCACTTCCTGCAACCACAAGTGTTGTCATTCATATCAACTATGAAGGTACCATCACCTAGTCGTACCTCATGCCTATTGTGCCTGGCCATCCATCTTTCACAAAGCTGTGACTCAACATTCATCTTCTTTATCTCAATGTGGGCTCTCTTTGTGAATCTACTCTTTAATCTTCCAGCAATTACATACCTCTTCTCATTACGCACCATACATTGCCTCCTAATGTCCTTCAACATGTCTAGTAAAGGTTTCCTCCTTGCTAGTCGGATTGTTCTATTGAACGACTCACTGAGATTGTTTAAATTGTCATTACAACAGCTTCCTATTCTGAAGAAAGCTTTGACCAGGTCCTTGGATTAGTCTTCAATAGAGATTTATAGGCACTTGGATTGTAATTCTTCAGTTCTTGCATATGACCAGCAAATTCTCCTTCAATGTAACTTCTAGCAATCTTCTAGAAAAGTCTCTGTAGCTCCATGTCATGACTATTTTTCTTCCAGTTGTCCATGATGTGCCTAAAACATTGCCTATGTTCAGCCTGGGGAATTACAGTCTTAATGGCTTTAACTAAACCCCGAAAAACATGAGAAGTTAACAAGACCATAAAACAAAATCAACTTAATACACTAGATGATTGAAAATATGAACGTACTAACCGATTGTTTGTCTGATATGATTGTCACGTTTCTTCCATCCTAAAGATCCAACTTTGCAGATAGCAGCCTAACAAACCAGTCCCAATTATCATCGTTCTCAATCTCAACAATAGCCCAAGCAATGAGAACAATCATATTATCTCCATCTCTACCAGTCGCAACTAAAAGATGTCTTTTTACATCCCATTTAAGAAACGCACCATCTACTCCTATGATAGGCCTACAAGTATGTTTCCAAGACTCTCTTTGTGACTTAAAACAAATAAAACACCGAAAAACCTTTGTAAGATTCTAATGTTTGACCCTAGAATAGTTTAATCTCAAATACAGTCCCTGGATTAGTTCGGAAGATCTCTGCTTGATAATCCCATATCCGTAAAAAATGATCTTGATGAGTAGCTTTCCTTTCTTTCATAACCTTTGTCTTCGCCTTTGCACATTGGTCTTCAGTTACATTCAGGTTGTACTCTCTTGTGATCTCCTCAACCATCTCTTGTTTAGTCATTTTTGGATTCTTTCTCAACCTTTCTGCAAACAACCAAGCAATTGCTCCTACTTTCAACATCTTCGAGTAACCTGACCTGACACATGAATGCTTATCCTCGTAGACCTTTACTTTCATCTTATGTTTTTTCTTATCATGCGAGCAGTAGCATCTCCATGAATATTTCACATCAGTGTCCGAGCACTTTGCACCAATCCTCAAACTCTGTGACCTATAAAGCTTAATGTCATATCGCGTTTTCAGAGAATACCTCAGCACAACAATCTTGAAATCTTTTGGGGAATTGAATGGTTCCCCCAACCTAAGTAGCTCTTCAGGATCGTCTGCTTCTTGAGCAGCACCACCTTCGCCTTCAGAATCATCTTCGTCATCACTGTGTGACAGCTGTTCTGGAATTCTCTCATCATCCTAGATTTCATCACCACTATCTGCATCACTCTCACCTCCATTGTTATCTTCTCTCGCATCCTCTCCAAACACAGCCTCAAAATCCTCACAATTTTCTTCCTCTACACCAACATCTGCTTCGCAATATCGTTCCGGAACAGCTACAATGCTCCATTGTTCCTCTGTATGAACTTCTTCATGGTTTTCATTTCCCTCGTCTGCATACCCAACCTCATCAAAGTCTTCATCGCTTGCAACCTCACAATCATTCCCACTCACAGCTTCAGGATCTTCTTCAATATCTCTAACTTCTAACGTTTTCTGTTTTCGATTCTTACGTTTTTGTTTAGGTTGAAGAACAACCTCAGCCTCTAGTTCTGGTGGGATTGCCATAGGCTCAATCTCCGATGGACATCGAACCGCCTCAGTCTCCGGTGGGCATCGAACCACCTCAGTGTCTGATGGGATTCGATCAACATCAGTGTCTGATGGGATCTCAACCGTCTCAGGTTCAGATCGGGAAGTTCCGACTTCTTCGCTTGTCGTAGCCATCATCAGTCGCGACGATCGACGACTCGGAAGCTTCTTTCGTCCTCCACGGGTCCGTGACATCGCGACAATTCAACAAGAGCTAGAGAGAATTTGATAACTCGACAAGAGCTAGAGAGAATTTGGGATAGTGTTTTCGATTTTGGGATTGAGTTTCGGCGATTTAGGGATTGAGTGTTTTCGATTTGGGGATTTTGTCCGATTTACAGATGGGAAAACGAAGTCGTTCGGACGGAGACTGCTAACGGAACGTTAACCCCGTCATCATCTTTCTAACAGCAACTTAACGTCATACCTCAAACGGCCAAGTCAACATAAGTTATCTATTTTCATAAAAAGTCAGCAGAAAATTTAAGATTTAAATGACTTCTCAGAAGTTGATGCTTTTTTTGTCCACATTTTAAAAGTTCATGTTTTTTTAAACATTTTTTTCTTTTTTTGTTTTACTTCATGTACGATTTTGGCCGGAGATTTGCGATTGATGATCATTTTCCGGTGTGATATCAGTTAAATTCTGAAAAGGTGATAGCGATTGGACCCGGTTCACGGGACAAAGACGGAGAATTAGTACGGTCTCGGTTAAAGAAGGCGATACGGTTCTTCTTCCTGAATACGGCGGTGCAGATGTCAAACTTGGCGAGAAAAAGTACGTACACTGAACCCCTTAATTTTATAATATTGCATCAATCACCCCAATACTATTGATTTCATTATCTAAAAAACCCCACGGTGTCTAAAAATCTCAATACTCGTTTTTCAATATCCCCCAAAACCTTGATCCAGTCAGAAACAACCCCAAGATAAGAGTTGCTCTTAATAAATTTTGGGTTGGTGATGATGTACGCAGGTATCATCTGTTCCGGGACGAAGACATCCTTGGTACATTGCACGACGAGTAATGAAATAAAATGGAGTCAGTTAGTGGGTTTCTTGTTGGCGTTTTGTGTTCTTTGGGAAGAATAATTTTCAGTGACTAATTTTGATTGAAATTGAAACTTTTGTTATTTCTCTCATCATTGTCCTCCTTGAATTTGGCTTTTATAACTGTCTTTATCTTATGTCTAATCGTTTTCTTGTGATTTATTTTTGTATTTAGTGCATCTATATATATAAGGTACTAAAAACTCTACACGGCTGGTTGGTTCCAAGGAATATATAGAAACAAAATAGGATGACACGATTAAACTGATAGTAATATATCGAACATTGTCGAATCGCTTGTAACTGCGACGAAAATTACAAAACACGACAGAGTTTATTGCAACTTGCAAGTGTCACTAGCTCTCAATCACGACATTCTTTGAGAAAATAATCTTTTATTTCTCTTTACTCTTGGACAAATTTTTAGGTTTCCATTGATAACCACAAAAAGTAAATCAATACACATTTGGATTTTGAGATCAATCTTTTTTCACTTGTATTTCGACAGCTAAACGATTGAGATATTAAGAAAGTTTTTACTACATTCTAGAGAACTGGAAAATATGCAAACAGATTCTTCTGATCTAGGATACCTTAAACATGCAAGTTTGTGATTATATTAGGGGCGTGTCATGTCATGTCATATTTCTAAATTGTAAAAAATCTCCTCAAAATCTATAGAAATGGCATATAGTAGTATATTACTAAATTTAGGAATCTGTTTCTTTTATGTAGTAAAAATAAATAATGTGGCTGTTGCCAATGCCAACCACTCTCTCTCTCCCCCATCTCAGTTGCACATGCAACACAGCCACAGGCTAATTTCTAGTAAACTCACATGATTAATTAACTCCTTAATGTATTTCCAAAACAATGATAACCAGCATTTATTTTTTTACTTTTAAATATTTCTTTACATTGATAAGTCACACAATTAACAACAAATTCTCACATACCTACAGATTAAGTTTCAACAACTCAAAATTAAAATATATCTTATGTGGGGATGGTGTCATCCACAAGCGGAGATCTAAATCTAAATAACTCACAAGTCAACAATTTAAATACTTTTAGAAAAATTATTGTTTCAATGTACGAAATTATGTGGCCGCATTGTGTTAAGAAGCAATCATGCTTGGAAAATTATAATATTGTCATCAAAAATAATTACACCCTAATTCCTTACCAAAGCACGTGCCGTTTCAAGATTAACTAAATAGAGCATGGAATCAACATTGCTTGTCGTGTTGGCTTTGTCTTCCGAGTTGTTAATTTAATATTTTTACTAGCTTGTCATCATATTATTGATGTTTTAAATACAGCTATTATTCTAATACTTACTAGATGATAAAGATGGTTTTCTTTCTTTCAAATATTTATAATATATTTGTTTTCAACGATTATATCTATCAGTTCGAAATATATTGATATAAGAATATCCTGCAATTTGATTGTAATCATTTAATAGTTGATTTTTTTTTCCTTTTAGTCGAAAGGAAAAAAATTTAATTGTAACGAGAAGATATACTAGCGATATAGACTTATAGTACAAAATATATATTTCTAAATGTTTAATTATATTTTTCCATAGTAATCCAAAACATGACAAAAGAAAGTTGTTGAGTTCTTGTTGGATATCTTTTCATATCTCATATGAGAATAATCAAAAGTAGAACAAGGTCACAAAACAAGTCACAAGCATACTAAAAGAATAATTAGTTTTTACTAAGTACCAAAAAAAATGAATTACTTTTTAGTATATACTATATAAAATATGGAGATTTAGCTAAATCTGCTGATCAAGAATATTATTATCAATCAATATATATCGTTTGATGATAAAATTTGAAAACTAAGTAAGGGCAAACAAAATAAAGAGAAAGACAGAGAGAAAAGGCAAAGGAAGAGAAGAAAAGGCTAATGGCATGTGACTGATCACGCTTTGCCTCCACCGCAAAAAAAAAAAACACTTCTCTCTCTCTCTCTCTCTCCCGGCGTTTATCTCTAATTTCACAACCGCGCTCCGCCGCAGCCGTCGTCTCCGCCGTGGAGATTTAAATCGCCGCCTCACTGCGTTTCACGGCCTCCGCCGCCGCCGGTGATAGGATTAATTATAATGACGTAAAGGCGTTGACGAGAGAGAGGAGGGATTGAGATCTGTCGATTTTTCTCAAATGCTAGCGAAGAATCGGCTGCCGGGAAGCGGCCATACTACTCCGTCTCCTCCGGCGTCTCCTCGCCGTTCTCCTCGTTACCGTCACGGCCGGTCTAAAGTCGCTGCCGGTAGTAGATTCCCTACGGTTCAGCCAAGCCGGACCCTCGCTCATCGCCTCTCCTGGATCATCTTATCTGTTCTTCTCCGTCGTCAGGGAGTTTTCCTATTCGCTCCTCTCATCTATATCTCTTGTATGCTCCTTTACATGGGCACGGTCTCCTTCGATGTTGTTCCAATCATCCAGCGACGACCTCCTCCAGGATCCGTTTACAAAAGCCCTCAGGTTTACGCCAAGCTCCGCCCTGAGATGGACGCCGATAATTCCACCGCTGATGCCGTGAGTTCTTTTATTTCAGCTCCTTCCACATTGTGTTTCTGGCCCTTTCTCTGCCTCTTCCTTTGACTTTTTCATAGCTCCTATTTCTAGATTTTTTATTCTTAGTGAATCCTTAGCAATTTGCTCTGACACATTGGATCACGATATGAGACTGACTCGTTGCTCTTGAGCTAAATTAGTGTTTCAGATTTAGTGATTTGACTGATAGGGTTTCGTGATTGAACTTTATCTAGAGGAATTCAAGCTGATAAGATTAGATAATGATGATGGTTCTCCTATCTTGGGGAAATTTAGGTTGACAAGGTACTGTGCTATCCAGTTTTAGCTCAATTTGCTTGTACAAATTGTTTCTCTAGCGACTTAAGTACAACGACACATTGAGAGAAAAAGCATTAGCTTCAATGACCAGAAGTTTTCCCTTGATTTCTAGGTTCGTATTGGTTATGTTCCTTATCCTTGAAACTACTGTTTGATTGGGAGATTTTGGTGGATAAATACTTCCATGTATCTCGATCGCTACTTTGGTTCTGTGGCTACTTTGGCAGCTTGTTATATACTATTTGAATGATGCATTGAGAATCTTAGTATAGATTGCTTTGCCACATAACCACTGTACTTGCTATTCTCTTTCATTATCATCAATGGAATTGTTGTATTAATCTCAGATCTCAACCATTTGGAAACATTCCTATAAAGGTGGGGAATGGAAGCCATATGTGAACAAGTCTACTGGAGGTATTACATTGTTTTTGTAATTTCTTCATAATTCTGCTTCTCATATGCAGTAAGCTTCAGCGTTTTAGAAAGCATATCTTGTCACAACGTTCCCACCTTGATTAAAATGGTCTATGCAGTTTAATATGCAAGAGTAAAGAATTCTGTACATTCTGCAACGTTTTGCCTGGAGCTCAGATTTAGCTTGTTCTTTGGATCTTAATTGATTTATTGGGTATCTGCTTTTTTGTTTATAATTGTAGACTTGCCCGAGTCAAACGGTTTCATATATGTCGAGGCAAACGGGGGCTTGAATCAGCAGCGGACATCGGTGGGTTTGTTGACCTTTTCATGATACTTGAAATTTATGCATATCGCTCAATCATTCTAACAATCTTGTTTATGTCAAAGCCGTCGACTTATCTCTACCATGTTATGCTTAGATATGCAATGCGGTTGCTGTGGCAGGCTATCTTAATGCAACTCTACTAATTCCCAACTTTCACTATCACAGCATATGGAGAGATCCAAGGTTTTATATTGCTATCTTCTAAGAATCTTGTCTTGCTGTTTTTTGTTCAAATCAAAGCCATCTTTTTGTAGACGGCTTTCTGACAGAGGGTTTTCTTTCAGTAAATTTGGGGACATATACGATGAAGAGTTCTTTGTCAGTACCTTAGCAAATGATGTGCGGGTGGTTGATACAATTCCTGAATATCTAATGGAGCGTTTTGACTTTAACATGACAAATGTCTACAACTTCAGAGTTAAAGCATGGTCACCTATTCAATATTATCGAGACTCGATCTTGCCGAAGCTACTTGAGGAGAAGTAAGTTACAAATTGTTCTTTAGAAGATTGGTTTCTTGTGGTAGAGTTGGTTACGAATTGTTGGTAGAGTTTCTTACGCATTGTTCGTTATAGGATATAGTAAAACACCCTTTTTTAGTGGAAGATATGTTTTGGATCTGTTTAGCACTTGTCATTGAAGAACTGTTGTCTTTGCATGGCACAGGATTATACGAATATCCCCATTTGCAAATAGACTTTCGTTTGATGCTCCCCAAGCTGTCCAGAGACTTAGATGTTTGGCAAATTACGAAGCCCTGAGGTTTTCGAAACCCATACTAACCCTAGGAGAAACACTGGTGAAGAGAATGAAAGAGCAAAGTGCAAACCATGGTGCAAAGTACGTTTCTGTACATCTGCGTTTTGAAGAGGTTTGTTCCATGTAAAGGAGAGACATCTAAAGAATCCCCACTGGTCTTTGTCATGGCTGTAAATTTTTGAATGGAGAGCTTTGTGTCTGAGGTGAGAGATGTAATATGCTATATCTACATGTTGCAGGACATGGTAGCTTTCTCCTGTTGCGTATTTGATGGTGGGAACCAAGAAAAACAAGATATGATTGCAGCAAGAGAACGAGGATGGAAAGGAAAGTTCACAAAACCTGGCCGTGTTATACGACCTGGTGCTATCAGGCAAAACGGAAAATGCCCTTTAACTCCTTTAGAGGTACTTTATCAATTCGTTTGATTCTGGACACTGCTCATACTATCTACAATATATTAGCATTCTCAGATATCTTCATAATTTAATCATCCATCACCATCAGAATAGTTCCACAAACCCTTGTAAGCAATAGTGTGACTTTTTCTGTTTGGTTTATACTTTTTTGTAAACTATTCAGGTGGGTTTAATGCTTAGAGGAATGGGGTTCAACAAAAGCACATATATTTACCTTGCATCTGGTGAGATATATGATGCGAATAGAACTATGGCCCCGCTACTAGAGATGTTCCCAAATTTACAAACTAAGGAGATGCTTGCATCAGAGGAGGAACTTGCTCCATATAAGGTCTGCTTCTTTCCTGGTTTTTGTTCCTCCAGAGTATATTTCTCGTGATGAATAATATATCTGACTTGAAACACTGTGTTTAGAACTTCTCTTCCAGAATGGCTGCAATAGATTACACGGTCTGTCTCCACAGTGAGGTATTTGTGACTACACAAGGTGGAAACTTTCCTCATTTCCTCATGGGTCATCGGAGATATTTGTTTGGTGGACATTCCAAGACCATTAGACCGGACAAGCGAAAGTTAGCAATCCTCTTTGATAATCCCAACATCGGGTACTTATTTCTTCTACTCTACATCTTCGATAAACCCTACCAAAGCTCCACATTTTACTCACCATGCCAGTGTTTCTCCTGAGCATTGTGTGTTTGCACTCATCTGCAAACCTAAAACCCTTGTGATGTGTCATCACTAATTGCTCAAACGCTGTTTCTGTTTTTTTCCCGCAGATGGCGGAGTTTTAAACGTCAGATGCTAAACATGAGGTCTCATAGTGACTCAAAGGGGTTTGAGCTAAAACGACCTAATGACTCCATTTACACATTTCCTTGCCCTGACTGCATGTCCCGTCGGAACAAAACGACAACCCCAGATTCCAGACCGTCTCCTGCCACCTGAAAACAGACATTTGATTACCGGCCTTCCAAAATCTGCTGCTAAAGGCAGTGTTAATTCCTTGTAATTCTAATTCTTTCAAATCAAACAGGACTTAGTGACCCGGCCTGCCCATAATATTAGGGAGACAGCGTTTGGAGGGACTGCAGAAGCGTCTAATTTATCTCCAGGAAGGTTGGTGGCGGAGTCAGGCACAACATTGTTTGATACTTTTGACACATTGTAGCTGATGTATCTAACAGGGGAGGCGAAATTGAAGTTTTAACTCATTCCCTAGCTGCTGCTGTTGGGCAAAGAATAGGACAGCGTTTGGATTTTGGTTATTTTTTTGGAGGTGTTTTGCGGTTTGAAGCGTTTGCGTTTTGTACATTTTGTAAACGCAGACGTCAGACTTTTGTGTTAGGAGATATGTAGAGACGGACAGGAGAATAGAAGAGAAGAAGCTGCCCGAAAAGTTTTGTACATTGATTGATTTGGTTAGAGAGAGCATAGTGTCTTTTGTCTTTTTTTTAAAATTCTTTGAAATAGGGGTTTTAATTGTTTCATCATATTCTTATGATTCTTTCACGGTGAATCTTGTGTTTCTTTCAGAAAATAATTTTCAATATTGATTTGATTTTTTCTTTTCACTTTTCTCCTCCTTCATGTTTGATATAATGAAGAAAAAAAGAACTGAATATGCCTGACATGCTGTTGTCAGCCTTAAACTTTGTCCTTTCAAATAAAAGATTTGTCCAGATCCTTGCTTTACACGCGCTACATAGGCGCGTGGAGAGCACCGTCTACTCGTGGAGCTAGCCAACACAAAAGGGTCTCATAAATAATTGGAGTTTGTTTCCTTTGTTGACCTGTTGGGTTATCTCTCTCGTAAACCAGATAAATTCGTTTCGAGGATAATAAATCAGGAAATCAATCTCCCGGCGAAATCAACCTCCCGGCGAAATCAACCACCGCGTTATGGGAATCACCGGAAGTCTAACTCCAGATCAGCTCCAGTTTTTTCACTCTCAAGGTTTGTTTCTGTGAACTTTTATTTCCTCGTAACTCTATATATATATATATGATTGAAGAAGTGAATAATTTGTTGTATTCAATGAATGAATGAATATATATCTATATATATAAAAGGGTACTTGGTAATCGAATCGTTCGCGAGTGAGGATGAGATTAGAGGCTTGAGGAAGAGGATGGATGAGTTGCTCAATCAGTTTGATTGCTCCGTCTCCTCCTCTATCTTCTCCACTAAAAATCAGGTTTTTATTTCTACTATATACCATTTTCCAATCATTGAACTGTATTAGATTTCTCAATTACTGATATATTTTTGATATTATTGTAGCAGCACACCACTGATCATTACTTCTTTGAGAGCGCTCAGAAAATCTCCTTCTTCTTTGAAGGTATATCCTACTTTTTTCCCTTCCAAATGAGTGTTCTTGCCTGTTTTATGTTTTTGATGTATCTGTGCAACTGCTCTGTTGTTTGTGAATAACTATATCTACAAGTATTGAATGTTGATAACTATTTCATTGCACTTCTTTCTTCTAGGCTAACTATATACTTGATTGATCGTCTTTGTGCTGTTACTCTAATCCATCTTTAAGCTGAAGGATATCTTATATTTGAATTTCAGAAAAGGCTTTTGGTCATGATGGGGAATTGAAGCAACCCAAAGAGCTCTCTATAAACAAAGTTGGGCATGGTATCTCATCTTTTCGCTTATTACTTTTTTTTTTCCGTGTTGTGTAGAGAAAGTATGGCTCACAAATGTTGAAAATGTTTTGTTGGTGCAGCACTGCATGAGCTTGACCCATTATACAGGGAATTCACATATTCATCCAAGTTTTCAAGTTTGGTATCATCCTTAGGTTACAAGAGACCAGTAGTCATGCAGTCTATGTACATTTTCAAGGTATTTTTTTTTTTTTTGCTAATAGACTTTTGGTTGTTTCTTCTTTGTAAGTTTTAAAACTTTGATCAATGGAAATGTCTGGCTGCGGAAAATCGATGTGTTCACACTATATGTTGATTGCTGTTAAGAGTTAGGGACGGGGATTCTTATAGAATATGTAAATGTTCTGCAGTTGAGAAAGCTGATCATCACTTATATTTTTACTAACAACTTCAGAATTAGTATTTGTAGTTAGGTTTAAACTATTGAAACCCATGTCATTCCTATCTCTAAATAATATGCTTACCTCTTTTGGAATAATCAATCTAGTTTGAGTTTTTTCCGCTTTTTTGTCTTACTTTTTGTGAACCTTCACTATGCAATTTAATGATTTGGACAACTGATTTTACTAGCAACCTGGAATTGGAGGCGAAGTTGTGCCGCACCAAGATAATTCTTTCGTGTACACGGATCCACAGAGTTGTACTGGTCTCTGGATTGCTTTAGAAGATTCTACAACAGTTAATGGATGTCTTTGGGCAATTCCTGGATCTCACAAGAGTGGGTTTTTTACCTCTATTTATTTGTGTTTTTTGTGATCTTCATAGTTTTTGCTTAGCTAGACAGACTTTTTTCTTCCGCTGCTTCGTTTCAGATGGTTTAGTTAGAAGGTTTATCCGGGGTGAAAATGGTGTAACCTTTGATCAGCCATCCCCATCTTACGATCAGAAAGATTTTGTGCCTATTGAAATGAAAGCAGGCTCATTGATTGCCATTCATGGTGATCTAATCCATCAAAGGTAAATTTCATCTTCCATATTAAGTAGCTTGCTTATAATTTAGATTTGGCTGAGCTCTGAAAATCATGATCTGTACTGTTTTTAATGTGGACTTTTAGTTTCGAGAATCTATCCTCGAAGTCAAGGCATGCCTATAGCTTACATGTAGTAGAATCTGATGGATGTAAATGGACAGAAGACAACTGGTAAGTCTTTATATAATTTGTGTTCAATTTATTCCAAGTCTTTTCAGTCTGTTCTTCGTTCTTTTTCCATTTACAATTCAAATATATCTTAGGATACAAAGAGAAAAAATGCCGGAGCCTCTCTATGTTCTTCCTTGATTCAAGCCAGTCGTGGAAAAACACTGTGAGTTGCTGTTTATCAAATTTCTTAAACGATGATCTACCCACCATCTTTTGTGAAAACTCTGGACAGTAATAAGAGCGTGGCTAAAAGGGCTTTCTTGTCTCATTTGCTTGTTGAAATACAATTTCTTTCTGCTTGGTCTCTCTATCTGTCTTTAGATAACCAAACTCAGTGGTCAATAAAGAGTGACAGTGATTACTTGATGTTTCTGTACATTCACAGTAATTAATTAGACATTGAAGAAAGTCATAAGAAGAAGTTAGGACCCATAAACATTTAGAGGTAGAGGAAAGTTTGAGAAATAACGGGATACAGCTTTTTCGTTTTTTTTTTTTTAAATTGCCAAGCTGTTTGAATTGTTAATGTGATTGGAGGAATGGGACAAAACTATCTCTGTCCTATTGTAATTGTGTCATGGCAAAAAAAAAAAAAAAAAAACGTGGGACAGATCTTTTAGGTGCAGAAACAATAGAGTCCATTAAAGAGTTATGGCCAAAGTGATAAATGCTTTGTGTAGTTGTCTTCAGGAAGTGTTCTTCATCCTCAAAAAGCATATTTTCATACAACTACATTCATGTTCTTTAAGTACGAAAGATGGGTCAATGTTCTCTTTCTGGTAGATTATTATCTCAGGATTAACACCTTTATGTAATTAAAGACCATTTGGACATCTCTTGTTATGTGTAAATTGGTCAATCCTTTGTTTTCTATTAAATTAACAAAACAAATGAGAAATGGGCACACATTAAAGATGTTTTGTCTTCATTCCATCAAAACTCGAATGTCAGTTTAGTTTCCCCAACGGTACACACTCTTTTGATAATAAACCGCGCATTTGCTGAAATTCACTGAAAAATCTTAAGTAATTCTAAACAGTGCAATGTCAGCATCGAATGTGCCTCTCAGGGAGTCGCATGTAAATATTGCAGTACTGGAAGAAGATAAAAGAGGAGAAAGCATGTGAAGAAGTAGAAAACATCAATTAATAACAAACAATTAATTAATATATATTCCTTACATAGACAAGGAACCATCGAAGCTTTCACTTTCAGACATATATATATATATATATATATATATATAGATAGTTGAAGCTCCAAACCCAACCCCCAACATGGTCCAGCTTCACATTTGGGTAATAATAATAATCTTTAAAATCCTAAAAACCTTAAAATTTCAAACCATCCTAACATTTACTACACGTCTCCATCCTTCAAACTCTTCTATCTAAGAACACATCACTTACCATTTTTGGACAAAACAACAAATAAAACTTCATTAAATCCCTTGGTCCTATTTATTACTCACACTGTCACACATGGGTTTTGGTTTCAGTTCTTCAGAGGCAAGAACTCGTAGTAGAAACAGTAGTTGCAACACACTTGGTTCGAATTTGTATTCTTCTTCTCTTTAAACCGGCGGCCGCTTTTCTCTTGGTTCTCCAAAACCGGGAAGAGATTTAAAGTTCGGATCTCCCTCGTTTCAACTTCTCCGTTAACATTTTCGTCGATATTAATCTCTCCATGTTCTTGAGTTACCGACGAAGTAACAAGATTTCTCCACGTCATGTCTTTACCACCCTCCGATGCCCTCTCAGATTCTTCTGTCGTCCCATGATCTTCATTATTAGCATTGGCGTCTTTATTGTAACTCGCCGGAAATAATTCATGCTGGGCAGAAATTACAAAACAATAAATTATTTTCTAGAGAAACAAATAACTATATTAAATATAAATAAATAATAAATATCATCAGAGACCAACTGAGATGGATTAAAAAGCTAGCAGCCTTTACTAAACATCTTTTATTTTTTCCTTATTATTGTTCAATATATATGATAGACAAATCTTCTCTATATACCTTTCTCTGCATCCATTACTTGTCTTCCCCAACTTTCCACAAATTTACATTTATGTATTTTTTTGGTCGCATATTATAAGAAGTGTTTATTCGTATGCATATACACATATATACACTAATACAAATAAATTAAGAAACTACCTGTGGCTGTGCGTCTGTGTGTGGAAAAGATAAGCAGCTCTTTGTCCGATCAACTCGATAACCACCTGAAATTGCCACGTTATATCTCTTAAACTAGCATGCACAACCACTTATAACTTATAAGTAAATCTCCACCAAATTCTGAGTAGACAAACAAAAGCTTTTATTATATCCCTTTAACCAAGAAAAAAACCCAAACCATATATCTTAAAAGTATATTGTTTGTTGATAAAAATCTATATAAATCAACTAATACCTGATGATGAATCCTTGACGTCTTGATGCGGTTCACGAATATTGTTAATAGCACCTCCTTCACGACGGCGTCGTTTTAGTCGCTCTCTAGCCTTATGATTCTGAAACCAATAGAAAACGTTCTTCCCTTCGATTCTGCCATATTTACGGAGCTTAGATGCTATCTTTTGGATCTGTTCTGTCGTCGGCGTCCGTGTTCCGCTCCTGTAAAGCTCTTCCAGCGTCGTGATCTGCTCGGGCGTTGGATTCCATCTCGAAATCGTCGCCGCAGGAATTTTACTTTTCCCGTCATCTTGTTCTCCTGAGGATGCAGGGATGAGCTGATGGTGATCGTTCCCGTTAATATCGCCTGCAAAAAATATAAGTATCAACAACCAAAGAAAGACCATAGATATACGCATTGGTTTTTAGTTAAGTCTCTATATATAAAGAGGTAAGGGTTTTGGTACAGTGTGTGAGAAGAAGATGAGGTTGAGTAGTAGAGAGGGGCAAATGGTTGATGAGGTTGTTGTCGGAGACGTAGCCCATGCTTGCTATCTAGAAACCCAAACTTTGCTCTAATCACTTTTAATTTTGTGAAGATGGATAAAAGAGAAAAGATTTTATAAAATAGGTATTTTGTTGCTGTGGAATTCTGAACCTTTAATTTAGCTAGGGAAAAGGGATTTGAGAGAGCAATGCTTGAGTTTCAGTGTTGTGTGGAAATGAATGATGAGAGGTTTACTTGTGATGCAAGAGAGATCAAAACTCAAAATTACAAGAGATTGATTTTTGGGTCTACCATACTTTGCCTTTTGTCCTGTTTTATAGATAAACCAAAATCTTTATGCACACATATATGTTAAGAAAGAGAGACAAAAGAATATACACAGTTGTATGTATTGAAGTTTGCTTGACAATAAAAATAACATGTATTATCATGTATATATAATCGGCAAAAGCAAAAGGAAGGGAGTAAACATGATTAGAATATGGCGCAATTTTTTTTTTTTAGTTACACGAAAATTTTATAAGTTAATAATTGATTAAAAAGGTGTTTAACGATTTGTACTTCTAAAAATGGGTTCAGGAGAAAATCTCATGTCCAGTTCTCGAGCGTGATGCGTTGCGCCATAATCGCCATCCTATATAGTCAACGGATTTGGGCCACTTTTTAGCAAATGCAACAACTGAGCCCAATAGACTCGCGTTGGTTGAGCTTTTGTAAGTTGTTTTTATCAGATAAAATTATAGAAGAAATGGGGACTTAAGGTGGTTGAGAATATTTTTGAGGAACGTCCAGTTTTTGTAAAATGTGGTCTTCGATATGATGAAATGAAAAATGAGATTGCAATCATCATTGCAGCTTCTTATCACCCCAACATCATCGATATTATTGTTCTGAGTATAAGAAAAATTGTTTGTATTACTGTTTAGATCGTTGGATGTGCAACTTATCATTTCTCGTCAACTTGTGTGAGAGAAAACGATCATCAAACACTGAATTGCTTGACTAAACAATTTTTATAAAAAATTTGGAGACTATTTTGTAACACTTCCGAACCGTCAAAGATATTAAACTACTCTTGGAGAACACAACTAGTAAACAACAAAAAACGCTCTGTCATCACTGTTGATAAATCTCATCAGGTAAATTCGGAATTTAGATTTTATGTAAAAATATATTATCTAATTTACATTCCGATTAACTTTTTTGCTTACACTTTTGGGATTGTTTTTGTGATGCAGGGAATAGAGATGTTGTTTTAGGTATTGAACATTTTTGCACAGACTGAAAATAATTATGATCGTAGTGTGTTGTTTATGTATTTTTAATTTTGCATTTTTGTTGGAGCTCATATTTAATTTTACTTACTGCATCAAAAACTTTCTGCATATTATTAGAAGAATTTAGAAAATATAAAATTTAACGTAATTCTTTTATTTTGATTAGAAAAATTATAAAATAAGGCAAATCTCTCTATAATGTAAATTTTACTTCTATAAATTAATAAATATTATCGTTCCGACATTATTAAATTATAAAAATTTTACTGTACAAAATTTTCCCAAAACTTTTGACATGTTCCGATGTTTGGTGGACTTAGAACCTAATTTCTGTTAATGCAATCTTGATTCAGTTTTGACTCAACCAACTACTCGTTAATACGCTACTCCATAATTGCAGTCCAGCGCAAGGTGGTTAAGGGTATTTTTGAGGAACGTTTGGTGTATATTAAATGTGGTCTTCGATATGATGAAATGAAAAATGAGATTGCAATTATTATTGCAGCTTCTTATCACTCCAACATCATCGATATTATTGTTCTGAGTATAAGGAGAATTGTTTGTATTACTGTTTAGATCCTTGGATGTACAACTTATCATCCCTCGTGAACTTGTGTGAGAGAAAACGATCATCAAACACTGAATTGCTTGAAAAAACAATTTTTATATAAAAATTGGAGGCTATTTTGTAACACCCCGAACTGTCAAAAATATTACACTACTCTTGGAGAATACAACTAGTTGACAACAACAAATGCTCCGTCATCACTGTTGATAAGTCTCATCAGGTAAATTCGGAATTTAGATTTTATGTAGAAATATATTTTCTAATTTACATTTCGATTAACTTTTTTACTTACACTTTTGGGATTGTTTTTGTGATGCAGGGAATAGGGATGTTGTTTTAGGTATGAACGTTTTTGCACAAACTAAAAATAATTATGATTGTAGTGTGTTGTTTATGTATTTTTAATTTTGTATTTTTGTTGGAGCTCATATTTAATTTTACTTGCTGCATCAAAAACTTACTGCATAAAATTAGAAGATTTTAGAAAATATAAATTTTAACGTAATTCTTTTATTTTGATTAGAAAATTATAAAATGAGACAAATCTCTCTATAACGTAATTATTAATTTATTGATAAATTAATACTTCTATAAATTAATAAAATATCATAGTTCCGACATTATTAACTTATAAAAATTTTACTGTACAAAACTTTCCCGAAACTTCTGACATGTTCCGACGTTTGGTGGACTTGGAACCTAATTTCTATTAATGCAATCTTGATTCAATTTTGACTCAACCAACTACTCGCTAATACGCTACTCTATAATTGCAGTCCCAGCGCAAGTCAAGTGCTTCTTCATCTATTTTTTTGTAATTTTGGTGTGACTTTTTAACTCACATTGACAAAAACAACCCAAAAACGTGAACGCCTCGATGAGTAGTTACACATATATCAGCCTTAGCGACTTATTAAAAGTAATGACGAAAACTCAACATCACTTCAGGCAACTTCCAAGAGACATCAAGGTTTGCTCTCTTAAACTAATCATTTGTCCACATAAACAAATATTTCACATACTTATACCAAATTAGTTATTTTGATTTCTCCGGCAGTTTTTCTAGATGGAGTATACATATTTTAATGGTTTGTTCCCTAATTTATTTATGGAGGTATACCATGTCGTTTATCGCGAATGCAAGGAAGTCAAAGATTTCAAATGATTTTTCAAAGAAATCACACATTTCAAAATAGTCAAGGTTGGAATCTTCAACTGTTTCTTGAATCAACATAAGATATTATAGAGAAAAAACAACTTGATCTCTTGCAAGTAATGTTTATAGATCATTAGGTTTCCCATGTTGAATAAATCATCAATGCTTAAACTGTTCAAAATGTTTGCTTTGGTGAACTATCAACAATTTATTTGCCTATACAAACTTGACATCTTTAGTAGACGTTGTGAAAAAACTGAATCTATCTCATAATCTCAAGTAGCTCATAACAAAAGAAATATATATATATATATATATCAAAATACACAAAATAATATATATTATGTTATATATAAAGATCTAAGTGAAAAGTGAATAGTAAAAACTTTCACTCTGATATTGCAACAATGATTTTTCATTTTTCATATGTATATATACCACATCATATTTTTCTCAAGATAGTGACCACTTATGTATATTCTATCGACTTTTCCATTACCAAGACATTTTGCTCTTTTTTTTTGTTACTTTCTCATAATTGTTTATTATATAAAGAATGATAAACATATTATGTTAAAATTTGATATTTATAAATCTAGACTTATCTTAACAACAATAGAAAAAACAGAAAAATACTTCAACAAAAAATACAAAACAACATATTTGAAAGGTCCCTATTTTTTTTAAAAAATACTGTTATATTATGAATTATCTCTAATTTTCGTTATCCTTATTCGAAGAAAATAGTGTCTCTTTTATTATTTCTTATATAGAGATGTATATTGATATTATGTAGATAGGTGATTTACTCATTTTATGTATGTTTTCCTTTTTAGAAAATAAAAGAATATACATGATTTTGTTACAAAACTGAAAATATTAAGACACGCGTTAAAATCTAATCAAATAATTGAACGTATCGTAATCTCGTTAATTACAGTTTTACCATGTTTTGAGTTCTTGTTAGAAGGTTCAAACCTTATATAATAAAGATTAAAAATATTCCGATTTTTTTTCATATGATAAAGAACTTGTACTTCTTCTTTTTAAATAGATACTAACAAATTTATTTTTAATAGAATTAGGTTAATAATTTAGTATATTAACAATTTTATGAAAAATATATTTTGACGTCAAAAATAAAGTAAATTAAAAAATTATTTTTAAATGTTTTTGAATATATAAACAAATTTATATATTTTACTTATGTATAGATTTTTATTTTCTGATTGGTTTAAAGGCTTTTACATTTTTATATTTAAATATTATTAACGAATTTAAAATTGACACATGCCAACTTTATATCGATACATTTGACACGTGTCGTTATCATGATAATGACTAATTTTGAGAAACCAAACTTTCATCAAGATGTTAAAGAGAATTTGTTAGAAATGCCTCTTTTGAAATGTCTTTTTCAAAAATGCTAATTTTTCTATCTATTTTCAATTTTGTCCTCTTTTAATTTTTAATGACCATTTTATCCTTATTTGAAAAATACTTAGGTCAACAAAATAAAAAAGTGAATCTTCCTGCCAAAAACGTGATCTCATCATTTTTCCGCCAACAATTATTTTTCAGCGGAAAACATGATCCATAAATTTTGGCGAGAAATGTGATCCTGTAATTTTTGGCGGAAAACGTAATCCCGCAGTTTTCGGCAATTGCGGGATCAAGTTGGTGGAAAACGTGATCATGCAATGTGATCCCATCATTTCTCTGCGAAAAATATTTTTGGCGGAAAACGTGATCCTGAAATTATAAAGTTTTGCAAAGTATTTTATAAGGTTTTACAAGATATTTATAAGGTTTTACAATGTAGTGTTTTACAAGATATTTATAAGTTTTACAGGATATTTATAAGGTATTTATAAGATTTTACAATGTATTTAAAAGGTTTTACTAGGTATTTATAAGGTTTTACAAGGTATTTATAAAGTTTTATATGGTATTTATAACATATTTATAAGATTTTACAAGGTATTTAAAAGGGTTTACAATGTATTTAAAATGTTTTACAAAGTATTTATAAAGTTTTATATGATATTTATAATATTTTACTATTTAAAAAGTTTTACAAGGTATTTATAAGATACTTATAATATTTTACTATTTAAAAAGTTTTACAAGGTATTTATAAGGTTTTACAAAGTATAATTTTTTGCAATTTTGACAAAAAATTAGATTTTACAATTTTGGCAGAAAACGTGATCCTGTTATTTTGCGCGCGAAAACGTGATTTTGTATTTTTTGCGGAAATTGCGCTCCTAAAATTTTTATGAAAAACGCGATCCCGCAATTTTGACCGAAAAAATTGTTTCTGCCAAAATCAAATTTTTAATTTTGATGCCTGTATATTTCCCTAAAATTTTCAATTTACAAATTTCTAATTTTGATGTCTCATTTCTATATTTGAGATGTTTTTTACTTAAAAAATATTAATTTAGTTATGTTATACAAAAAATAATGTATTTTAAAAAATGGACGGAAAATATTTGAAAATGGGCATGGATTTTTGTTTTGCAAATGCCCCGATAATAAATTGAAAATGGGTTTAACGATTTGTAATTTTGTACTTCTAAAAATGGGTTCAGGAAAATCTCACGTCCCATAGTCACATCAACGGATTTGGGCCACTTTTTAGCAAAATCCACCACTGAGCCCAATAGACGCGGTGGGTCAGGCTTTTCCCTTTCCCATATGAAATGGGCTTCAAACTGGAAGTAATCAAATAGAATGGATTTAACCTATTTATATAGCCGAATGACTCGTTTTCAGCCCATCCAAAAAAATTGAATTATTGAAAGAAATTTATAAATATTTTGTTAGAAGGAAAAAAGTTTTAAGATATGGAGATAGGGGGAATGGGGTAGTTGAATAATCAGTAGAGCTCCTTAAATCTCACCATTTATGGCTCCCCACTGTGCAAAACATTCATTCCACATGCAACAACCTCTCTCTGAGGATATTCCTCTTTAACCAAATGGACCCAAAATAAAATTATTCTATACAAAAGAGTCATAATCATCAGCAACAAATTTTTATTTTAGTTATTATGTATACATTTTTGATGTGTTTCTTATTTCTAATCAATGTATATACATATTATTTAAAAAAAAAAAAAAACAGGGACGAAGATCAACGTTTATTTTTGCCTAAACCATTTGTTATTTAACTTGGTGGTGTTGGAGAATTCTGTATTTAATTCTCTCATACCTTAACAAAATAGGAAAAATTAATCCGTGAGTGAATAGTAGTAATACTAGTATTATATGAGCATTAATTATGTTTGTACGTATATAAATAATAGTATAAATATATTAATAGAGGTGAGGTCCTTGGGGACAGGCATCCCCATCGAGAGAACCGTATGCATTAAGTTCATCAAACACATTCAAATGAAACAAAAATTATTAAAGCTAAACCATCAATGGCCTACAGTCATAAATATTATCTTTTTCCCACGTCACAATAATCATTTAGCCGATTTTAGCATAAGTTTATGGTAAGTTTTTTTTACTTTTGTGTTAATGAAACTTCTTTACGATATGGACTAGTTTCCGATAATAGATGCAGTCAATCCGAAAATGTTTAAATTCGACTAATCGAACTGATGCAAAGTGAGTAAAAAAAAATTGACTGGAAAGTTGAACAAAAACTTCTATTAACAAAAAACTTCCATTTACTAAAAATGAGTATATGTTTCCACGTATCACACCTTTTTTGTAATTATAAATTTTAGAGATTGAGAACTTTTGACTCATCATCTTTTTCGATGTCCATAATCCGTCGTTAATTCTACTACGCTTAAGATGTAAACTATCTTAAGTATTTAGTGATCTTGAGTACTTTCAAGAACCACTAGACCACCATATATTTCTAGTTATCAAGATTGAAAGAGTTCATATCTAAGTTGGTTTGAGCTAGTTAGATTTGGACACAAATTCCAATATATATTCATGTTCTGTTTATGCAATTTTTGACTGTAAGTGTATCTACTCAGTATATATGATTAGACGACTGAATTTACACCCAAGGCCGTTTAAAAAAGAAAGACTGCTTAATGCACCACCTAAAGTTATACTTTTCAACTAGAGCATACCATATTCATATTCTCACTTTTAATATAGGGATAGGAAACAATCCAAAACAATGGGCTCATCATTATAATTAAAATAGCCTTTGTGCATGAGTTTCACCAAATTTCAAGTTTTTGGTTCTCCCATGTTCATATATTTAAATTAAACGTTTAATAATACAATTACATTATTTTTAGTATATGTAGTTTATGATTAGTCTTTGGACCCTTTCAACATCGATTTTTAAAACATAAATTATACACTACTACTCTATGGTTAAATAACAATAATTAATCAGTAAACACAAAAAGACAACCTTCTTTTTCTGCATAGAACATGATCTTCGAAGAAATCCATGCATTCGAATCTTCAACCATTTTTTTCTTTCTTAGAATATATATTTTAAAATTTAACAAATTCCAAAACACTGATATAATTAAATATATACTAAACTATTTTCAATAATTCATGGATCTTGAAGGTCTTGATGGACGCCATTGAAGCAAAAGAGTTACAACAACTGAGAAACAAGATCATTTAACTCTTAGCCTCAGAGAAGTTAAATAAGGCTAAGGATAATGATCCATATCTCAAGAGTGACTAAAACAAAAAAACATAGAAATCTACAAAAGTAGGTAAAGAGATATTTTTTCCGGCAGAGATTGAAGAATCTCAAGGCAATTTCTTGGAGCTCGAAGAGAGACCAGACACGTGTTGCTAATTAGTTTATCAGTTGTGAAGAGGATTTGGACCTGTGTGAACTAATCTCTTGTCGTCTTTATAAACATCATCTCTGTTTTCTTCTTCTCGACGTGGACCCGTAAACAACACTGATGCTTTCGGAGCTTGAAGCGACGACATTTCATGGAAAGGACCAGCCTTTCTCGGTGCTGAAGGGTAGGATTGGTAATGATATTGATCAGAAGATAGAGCTGATGAAGACAGGCCAAACTGAGCAAAAATCAAGATTCCCCAGAAGAACACGGTGGTGGTTGTGAGTTCTCGTCTTCTTCGTCTTCTTCTTTTGTCTTGCTCGATTCCTACACAAGTTTCCATGGCGGTTTGATTTGTGTGAAAAGAGAAGCTTTTTATGGGTTTTTTAGAAGCCCATGAGGTAGTGAAAACAGAGTATCTGAGTTTGTATCTCTCTCTCTCTCTGTTTTCTTGTGACAGAAATTGATATTTCCTTTTTGTCTGTGTCTAGAAGTGCAGAGCAGGTTTTGGATTCAAGAAATTGATGAGAAAAATGGGCTTTGAGTAATTATAATAATAGTCTTTTGAAAAAAAGTGAGAAGTTTTGAGTAGTGGTAAGAGGATAAAACCCAAAAGACAAAACACTTTCTTTTTGGTTTGAGTGAAGTCTAAGTAACAAAAAAGTTTGTCTGGGTCTCTTTGGATAATGAGAAAGAAGAAGAAGTAGAAAGAGGAGAAGATGAAAAGATTTTTCTTATTTTATGGAAATTAGCTTTCTGTGTTCTTTATTTTAATTTAATTTTTTTCCTCATCTTATGGGTCTTATCAAACGATCTTGACCCTTGATTCCTGGGAGAACCTTCTCACATCTGTACTACTCGGATCTTTTGAACTTTGAAACTTAATTTTTTATCTAACCTCCTCCAATGCTTTGATTAATTGTTCTCTCTGCTTAATTTTTTTTTTATCTGTTAATGAAAATTACAATTCTGCCATGTTGCTTGGAGATGGTGCAGTGGACAGTTCTGTCTTATTAATAGCCGTTGTCCCCGGGAAAAAAAAAACGAATTTATGTTTTCTGAGAGGAGAGAGAAGGTTATTTGACTGTGAAATCAAATTACAAAGTGTTTTTACTAATTAAAGCAAGTAGCTTTTAATGGAGGGATTACCTTAGTTTTGCTAAATTGACCAAAAAAATGATACCGTTGTTGCAGAGTCTTTTTGCTTCGAATGTCGTCTTGACGACAAGTGAGATAACCTCTGTTCTCTGTTTTGTCTCCATCTCTCTCTGTCTTTCACGAGAACTTTTTCTATTTCTTGCTTCTTCCATGTCCCTGCTTTTCAACTCTCAGAGAAAACCATAAACAGAGGCAAACTCAGTTTTTGATCAGTGTCAATAGCATCTAATGACTGACATAAACATTGAATTCAAATTCACGAATTTGACCCTTCTTTATCTCCTGCAAAAAAAGGTATGAAAATAGTTCAATTTCAGCTATTTTTACATCACAAGAGATACAATACAAGATCTGTAAAATCAATTAAATATACCAAGAAAGATACAAAACCCATTTATTGGCAAAACAAAAGTGTGGCAGGCAAAAATCTAGATAATTAATGAGCAATTAAAGATCAAATAAGCATTAATGAGTATAATGTACAGATTGACTTAGCTACCTTATTCAGTAGAGTCTCTCTGTTTGAGGCTTCTGACTTGTGCAGAAGATGAAACAAAAGCTTCACGACTTGTTGCCATATGCAAGTTCAATGGATCAAGAACTTGGTTTTGCATCAACTGGTCTTTTGAATCTATCCAAAGCATCAGATATATTCCAAATCTGTGGATGGATTTTCTCATCAGATCCCTCTTAATAATCGGAACATCAATAAGTGAAGTCACCAGAACTCTCCGCAAGAGCAAACACCATTCCTGAAGTGGTGAAACCTGTTCTTATCTCTCATGATGATCTCTGTCGAAGTAAGCCTAGAAACAAACTTGGAGAAAACATGACAATCATCACAGGTTCTCAAGTTCTTCATAACCCGTATAGGATCACCCGCTCTCCCATTAATGAGTCCAAATGCGATAGCGAGCTTCTCACTGTGATGACTGAGAGAAGATTCTTTCTCCTCCATTTCTACATCATGAAACACCGAACCCGTCTCGGGAACATACCCCAAGTTCCTTATCTTCTTCAAGATTTCCTCCAGTTTCTCATATATTGCCTTTGATTGAGGATGTGATTTGTCTCCTCTATTGAAAAAATGGATTTTGCCGTCAAATTCAACAGAACTATAGGCAGCAACCTTTTTAGTGCCGAGCTTCCTCATTTTATTCCTTACTTTGTCAACACAATCCCATTTACCAGCAGCTGCATATATATTAGACAGTAGTACGTGGTATGAACCAATATCAGGAGCTGTTTCAACAAGAATGTCTGCCACTTTCTGCCCCAATATCATATCACGATAAACCGCACAAGCACTCAACAAAGCTCCCCAGATACCAGCATCTGGTTCCACTGGCATCTTTTTGATAAATTTATAAGCCTCCTCTAGAAGACCAGAGCGCCCCAATAGATCAACCATGCATGCATAATGCTCTTTTCTAGGCTCAAGATTCTTATCATTCGACCGAACCATGAGACTGAAATACCTTTTTCCTTCATTCACTAGTCCAGCATGGCTACAAGCAGAGAGGACCCCGAGAAATGTCACGTAGTTCGGTTTTAGTCCCTCATTCTGCATCATGGTGAACAATGCTAAGGCTTCCCCGCTATCTCCATTCATTGCATATCCTACAATCATTGTGCTCCATGAAACCACATTCCTTTGTTTCATTTCGTCGAATAATACCCTCGCAGCTTCGGTGTTACCACATTTCAAGTGCATATCAAGCCTTGCATTTCCGACTATTATGTTACAATCAATTTCTTCTTTCCTCGCGCGATCATAAATTTCTTCTCCAATCTCCAAAGAGCCTAGCTGACCACAAGCAGAAAGCATACTCACGACTGTAAAAGAATCAAATTGAACTGCATCCGCACACATTTTATGGTAATACTCAAGAGCTATAGCGGAGTTCCCCATTTGAACACAAACAGCAATAAACGCATTCCAAGCCACTAAATCTTTGACTTGCATTGACTCAAACAAGAACTCAGCCGAGCTCAATTCACCAAACTTCATGTACATCATCACCAACTCAGTTGCAACGATCCCAAGACAGTCAAAACCATTTTTCACCACATGGGCATGAAGGGCGGATCCACAGGGAAAACCCCCAAGCTGAGAGATCGCCTTCACCACAAACGGGTAAGTAAATTCATCAGGACGGACACCAAGATCACGCATTTTCTTATAAAGTAGGAAACTTTCAAAGGGTAGCTGGTTTTTAACGTACCCTTTGAAAAGGGTGTTCCAAAGGAAGACCCTCGGCTTGTGCATTTCGTCGAACACCTGGCGTGCGTAACACATGTCACCTATAATAACAAGATTCTCTAACAGCTGGGTCAATAGGCTGTTCTTCTCAGAGAAACCTGTCCTTAGTACAATCGCATGGATCTTCTTAAGCTGCTTCGGCTTTGAAGAACTTGCTCGTAAGAGCTCGGAGAGCATTTGTTTTGTTAATGCCGTTTGTTTCGCAAGCATCTCTTCCTTCTTTTTCTTTTCTCCGTGATCGTCGTATCTCAAAATGCAGTATACTCTCTGATTTTTATAAAGCCCAATTTCTAAGAGAAAAGGCCTAACTAATTTAGTAAGCCCAATTAAATAGATATATTTCAATAACTATGGGCCGAAAGACCCAAGGATCCAATCCAAAGAGTCAAACAACGTCAGCAAATGATTTACATGGACAGTTTAAAAAATTCGCTCGACGCTAATTAAACGTTCAGCAAAGGTTTAACACCTTCTAATTAATTGGATTTTTGTTTTCTGTAGTGTCGTTCAGAAAATCTTAATACTATTAAAAGAGAAGTACAAATAAGATTTTGTCCAAAAATATTTAAAGAATTATAAAAAATACCACTAACTCGAGATTATAATTAAACGATTCATTAAGGGTATTATGGAGTTATCGTTAATATTTTAAAAACGGGTCGGTTCAAATTAGATTTAATTATTTAAAAATTTAAAAGTGGATTTTAATTCATTACCCGACCCATATGCATAGGATCCCGAAATAATAACAAAAAATCCTATTAAAACTTAAATCGTAACCAAATCCTAAAAAAATCTAATTGTGATCGGAAATATCTTTGTTTCTATTAAATCACATATTCATCGCAACAGTTATGGAAAAAGATTGTATCCTAATTGCCCCATATTTTTATAGTACCTATATTTATGTAAACTTAATGATTAACTAGATAATTTGACAAAAAAAAAGATAATTTTCAACTATACCTATATCCTCTTGGTATTAAAAGCATATTCCTTTTAAAATCCTATCTCGAAATAATGAGTTTTAAAAATTATGAAAACTAAATTCTAGGTATTCCGATTTTGCTAACTAAATTTTTTTTGGTATTTTAGTATTTATTAAATTTCTAAAAATTAAATGCTAACAAATACGATTTTGCAAACTAAATAAATTTTCGTTTGGTATTTTAGTATTTAATTTTTTAAAAATGCTAACTAATATAAAAGATTGTTATGTAAGGAAATAATATAAAGGAAATAAAAAAATTATTTTAGAAGTAAGAATATTTAATAAATTCTTTTGAACAAGAATTAATGACACATATTTGAAACAATAATATCTACCAAATTAATGCGAGAAATTATTCCAATAACCATATACTGTATATGTATCTAATATTATATATATATATATATATATATACTATTTAGAAAGTAAATCGATTAATATCTTTGTTTAATCGTTTAATTATATCAATAATATTTATGGAAAAGATACTCAAAACAAAAAAATACGATATTATATATCAAAGTTTTTACAAATTATCTTAATATTTGCATTTATCTTAAAATCTTAAGAAAAAAAATAAACAGTTAACCTAAAAATCTACCAGACATGATATTTCATTCCACCCTCTCTATATATATATAGATAAATTGTTGTGAACAATAATCACAAATGTATTATCTATCTTTCTCCAAAGCATGTCAACATATCAAAATTTTGGAAATGTCTTATTTCACTAACGTGAAGTTCATAAGGTATGCATCTAAATTATGGCATTTATAACAGTACCTCACCGTTCTTTTTTTTTTTGTCAACAAACTTCATTATATTTAAATTAACCAATGATTTGGAATGTTGTTTACATATTTGATGAGAGACGATTCTGATCGCACATGTCTGGCTAACCTGTCTGCTTTCCTATTATCTGTTCGGAAAATCAAAAATAAGGAAAAGTGAGAGAACTCATCCTTATCACATTTAATCGCCTCCAGATATGGTGTGAATGCTGGCCAATCTTCCGGAGATGACATCATCTTCACAATGTCTGAACAATCTGTTAGGAAGGCTACTTCTCGCTTATCTTGGCCTATCATGCATCTCATTGCCCAGATTAGTGCTTCTACCTCTACATGTAATGGAGTCAAACTTCTTCGTATATTTGCGGCTCCCATAGCTGGCGTGTCGTCATGCAAATGAGAACAAACCCATCCTAGTCCTGAGAACTTATCCCCTTCCTTCCATGAACCGTCCAAAAAACACCGATAAGCCGTAATTTGTGCCTGTTGGAGTACCCCTCGTGATAGCCGTTGATTCGTCTTATCCAATGGATACTCAGCTTCCTTTGTTTCCTCTTGTTGAGCCAATCTCCATGCTTTTTCCTCATCTACAGCCAATTTTAAGACCGTATGTGGATCCTTATCGATATTATCATAGATCTTTTCATTCCGAGCCTTCCATATATACCAGAGTATCCAAGGATACATAGAGCTGTTGGATGCCGGTGAATTCCACCAAAATAAGTAATCCATATTTGTAAAAACTGAACTAGATGGAAAAACCTCTGGGTGGGTTGAAATATCTGATAATGCCCAGGTCTGTAATGCTGGCGGGCATTCAAAAAGTGCATGATTTACCTATTCTTCCAAACCCCCACATCGCATACAGCCGCAGTCACAATTGATACCTCGTTTCCTCAAGTTGACTGGCACCGCCACACTCCCTGTGATAACTTGCCACATAAAATGTTTTAATTTCGGCGGACACTTTACTTTCCATGCATAGGCCTGTAGAGGTCGAGTAGTCGGTCCCCAGTTTCTAAAACCAGACATATCTGGCTTGCCTACCCGCATTGTCTGATATCCCGATTTAACCGTATATTTTCCTGATTTTGTAAAATGCCACCCTATCGTGTCTGCTCTCGTGAGTGACCCCAAAGGTAACGCACAAATCAAATCAACATCGTTAATATCCATAGTAGCTAATGTTAGATTTAGAGATTGAATGTGAGTTTGAGTGAGGAGCTAGAGAGAGAACGAGTAGAGAGTGATTTGCAGAAAAAAAAATGAGAAGAGAAAAATTAATAATTCAAACGTTGTTTACAAGTCCTTATAGGGACAAACACTAGCTAGGGTGACACAAGAAAGTGAAAGTCACAGAAGGAGAGAGTTTACACAATCTCAAGACACGTTATTGACTTTTCCTATGTCTTGGTCTTCATAATACAGCTCTTTGTCCAATCCTCTCTCTTCTAGAAGCTCCGAATTGGGCCTTGACACACATAAGGCCTCTTCCCATATCAAGCTTACACTTTTGGTCATTCATTAGCCATACATATGGCCTCTACTCGTGAACCTTGTGTACCACTTCACTTCACTCGTACCACTCTCTTTATTCTCGAACTAGATAGATAGGCTTGATCAACACTCCCCCTCAAGCAAAGCCGAAGATACTAAGGCAATGCTTGGAAGCCCGTGAAACCTCACCTCATTAAAAACCTTAACATAGAAAACCACTTGGGAGAAAACTATGTTAAGGGAAAAAGAGTGTGAAGTTCACGAGTAGGGGTCATGAGATCAAGAGCGAGACATATTCACAAGTCCGAGTTTGCTATGTATGTGAGAGCAAACCTTAAGACTTTCGGCCTTTGTAAAGATATCCGCCAATTGATCTTCACTCTTTGTGTAGCATGGGAGAGTCACTCCTTCTTCAATCTTCTCTCGGACCTTGTGACAATCTATTTCAATGTGTTTGGTCCTCTCATGAAAGACCGAGTTTGTTGCAATGTGTATAGCCGCTTGGTTGTCACAATGCATGGTAATAGGAGTTGTGGATTCCACACCAAGATCTTTGAGAAGCACTTTAAGCCATGTCAACTCATTTGTAAGCTTCCTCATTGCTCGGTATTCCGCTTCAGCACTTGAACATGAGACAACCTTTTGTTTCTTTGTTTTCCAAGTCACTAGGTTTCCTCCAACAAAGGTGCAATAGCCGGTTGTAGATCTCCTATCACCACGATCACCGGCCCAATCCGCATCACAATACCCAACAATCTCGGTGTTGTTGTTCTTTCCCATCCAAATGCCTTGACCCGGACCACCTTTCAAATATCTTAGAATCCGTTCTACCATGCTCCAATGATATCTTGATGGAGCTTTCGTGTGTTGACTCACTTGATTCACCGCAAAACAAATGTCCGGTCTTGTAATGGTGAGATAGATTAGCTTGCCTACTAGCCTTCGGTATTGACCCGGATCTTCAAATGGTTCATTATTCTTCTCCCCCTTTCGATTGACCTTGTAGCCATCTTCCAAAGGTGTCTTGACCGGTTTAGCTCCAAGTTTTCCTGTCTCATTCAAAAGATCAAGAGTATACTTTCTTTGGGATAGGAAGAGGCCTTCCGGAGATCGGCACACTTTAATCCCTAGAAAGTATTTTACCTCCCCAAGGTCTTTAATATCAAATGTAGACTGAAGAAAGGTTTTAGTGGTTTGGATATCGTCCTTGTCATCTCCGGAGATGATGAGATCGTCCACGTATATGAGAACCACGACCAACCCTTTCGGCCCTTTTATAATGAACAATGTATGGTCCGACTCGGAACGCTTGAAGCCTTGATCTCTTAACGTTTTACTCAACTTATGATACCAAGCCCTTGGTGATTGTTTAAGGCCATAAATAGCCTTTTTGAGTCGCAAAACCTTTCCCGGTTCTACGGTGTCTTCAAGTCCGGGTGGTGGAGTCATGTAGACTTCTTCTTCAAGTTCTCCTTGTAGGAAGGTATTTTTAACGTCCATCTGCCACAACTCCACCAGTATTTTGCTATTGCACTTGTCAGTTTCGATGTGACTGTTTTTAGCAATCTGAAGCATGACATCACATAAGTTGGTAAGGCAGTTGCCATCGATTTAATCATAATTTCTTTTCCGCCCTTAGAGAGGAATTTCGCTGACCATCCATTAATTTTTTCTTGTAGTCTGTCTTTAACGAAGGAGAAGATCTTTGTTTTGGATCCTCCCAAACTCTCTGGTAATCCCAAATAAGAATCCATACAACCAAGTTTTCAATCCCCGTTACTTCCTGTAATTCCGCCTTTTGTGAGTCACCTATTTTGTGGCCAAATTGAATTGATGATTTCAGCAAATTAATTTGCTGACCTGACACCGATTCATACCTCTTTAAAATACCTAAAATAGCCCTACACTGTGCAGTAGTTGCTCTACAGAAAAACAAACTATCATCCGCAAATAGTAAATGAGTAATCGGTGGACTTGAAATTGCCACTTTTATTCCAGTTATTAATTTATCATGTTCTGCTTTCCTGATATTTGCCACCAAAACCTCGGTACTTAGAATAAATAAATAAGGGGAAAGTGGATCACCCTGTCGAAGGCCCCTTTCTGGTACTATCATTTCCCTGCGTTGACCATTAAGGAACACTCGATACCGTACAGATGTTACGCACCACATTATCCATGAGATCCACTTCTCACAAAACCCCATTTTCCTATGTAATTGTTCAATAAAAATCCACTCCACACGATCATAAGCTTTGCTCATATCTGTTTTGATCGCCATAAATTTTCTTTTACAAGAGGGATTTGTACGGAGACCATTGAACATTTCCTGTGCTATAAGAATAGTATCTGAAATCAATCTTCCTTCAACAAAGGCCGACTGTGTTTCTGAAATTAATCCTGGCAAGACCTTCCTTAACCTTTGACAAAGAAGCTTCGAGATAATTTTGTATCCCACATTACATAAACTAATTGGTCTCAGCTCTGTCATTCGAGTAGGTCTTTCCGTTTTTGGTATCAGACAAATATTTGTCAAGTTTAACCGCTTATCAAAAGAGCCATTTTGTAAAAATGAGTTTCCGTAGCTGGTGACGTTAAAGAAATATTAACCTCTTCAGATATCAATGTTTTAACCTCCCTCAATGTATCATCCAAGTCATCCGGATTTGAAGTCGAGAATAGCTTATTAAAGTAGGAAGACGCTATCTGTTGGATATCTTTTTCCTTTGTCAACCAGAAGCCATTTTCATCATGTAGACCGATTATCCTATTCCTCGCTCTTCGCTGTTTTGTAACCGCATGGAAAAATTTCGAATTTTGATCCCCTACCCTCATCCAAAGGTTTCTACTTTTCTGATGCCAATATAATTCTTTCTCCCAATAAACCGCTTTTAACCGGAATGTTAAAGTCGTGATATCCTCAGGTGAAATCGTATCATCTGCCTGAGCCCTAGCAATGTTATTTTTCAATTCCTCAATAGTTTGCCGATCATAAGGTGTTTGATCCTTCCTCCATTTAGATATCGCACTTCGACAGTTTATAATCCTCTCCACAAAATTTCCTTCCGTCTGTCCATTGTCTAAGGACCACCCTTCTGAGATTGCTTCCAACAGACCTTCTTTACCAACCCACCTTTTATCAAACCGAAAATTCTGTTTTCTCCTTATATTATTTTCCGCTAAAGTTGCAAAGACTGGTTTATGATCCGACGCGATCATTGCCAAGTACTCTATATATGTATTACAAAACTGGTCATGCCACTCCTTGTTCGCTAAAGCTCTATCTAGCTGACAACGAATTGGTTTTTTATCGCGCCAACCTCGCCATGATAACCCGTCCCCGAGATATGGGAATTCAAGCAACCCACAATCGCGGATCATCAAATTAAAAGGAATAAAGGTAGATGCATTTCTCAATTTGCCTCTTCTTTTTTCATGATTACCTCTTATTTCATTAAAATCTCCTATTAATAACCATGGTTGATTTCGACTTAAACCAATCTTTGTTAACCGCTCCCATATTTGTTCTCGATTTTTTGGAACCGGGTCTCCATATACAAATGTCAGAAAAATTTGTTTTCCTTGAATGATAGCCTCGATGTCTATTATTCTAGAAGACTCAAATAAAATTGAAACATTAAAATTATTATTATAAAATAATGCTAAACCGCCACTATAACCGATAGGATTAACCGCTTTTAAATTATTATAACCGAAATGACATAAAAATTTCTCCAAAAATAGGGACAATTGTTTCGTTTCCGAGAGAAACAGAAAATCTGGCCGATGACGCTTCCGTAAATCCCGAATAATACTCGATTGTTGCCTTATTCCCAAGCCCTTGACAATTCCAACTTAGAATTTTCATTTATCTTGCTGAAGTTTTGATGGTTTAGCTTCACCCAGCCTACCTTTCTCCACATCCTGATCCTTCGTATAGTACCTCACCGTTCATTGTTGTTTTTTTGGTGTTAAAATATAATTAATCCAACACTATAATATGAGTTTTACTTTTATTATTTTGTCAACACCACAAATATTAAAATTTAGATATGTCAAAAAATTTATCTCAACAATATCCTATTTTATAACTATAATAAACAAAAAACGAATTTCAATAGCTCCCAAATCATATGGCCGGACGGGTTAAGATTGATATTAATATAAGTAAGAGAATGATATTTTTATGATAGATATTATTAAATTTAAAATACAAAAATTGTTCCGAGGTGTACCGCGGGTTAAATTCTCTTTGTTTCTTAACTCAAAATAAATTAATAAATTATACTTCTAACTAATTTCATAAATTATATATTTATCATATTAGTTTGGAATTAATCCATTTATAAATTATATCCACATATATAAGCTAAAAAATATTATACATAATAAAAGTTGTTTAACAATAACTAATTTTAATTGCTCAAATTTCAAATGAAAACAATTAATTTGTTATTACATCAAACGACTAAAATTACTCTAACTTTTCAAAATATATGTATATTATTCTACAAAAATAAAAAAATATCAAAATTTATATATTATCTTACATAAAAGATAAAATTTATATTTTAAATTATAAATTATATAAAACATTAAAAAAAATAATCCTGCGGTGGACCGCGGGTCTTACCTAGTTGTTTTTATATATTATTAGTGTTGTAATAAAATTTGTATGCTAACTATAAATTTAATATATATATATATATATATATATTTATCTGTTTGTTATAGTTTGTTATTTTTCTATAAATATATTAATTGCTAGTCTAAACCCAAATAATTATTTTAAATTCAATATCTATGAATGATTTTGGCCGATTAGAACACCTAAGCTGCTGGGATTTTCGAACCAGTTGCTAAAATATAGAACTTCACCAAAACGTTTTGACAATTAAATTTCTTTAATGCGCTAGAAAATATCGATTCTTCTTTTTCTTCAATTTGTTTTTGAATGATACATGATAAGTGTGGATTAAGAACGGACCCACGTCTAAATTATTGGGATTAGGTGATACCCTAAAACTTTATGAAACTGCCTACTAGTAATTATCAATTGACATTGAATTATTTTAGTTCTGCAACTATCTTAGTTTTTCCAAAAAGAAATTATTCTTTTGTATTCTTTGATAAGCTAAAAAAAAACAATTCATAAAATCTAATTTCTAAGTTTATTTATAGGATATTAAAGATATTAATGTCATATTGGCATCTAATTCTTTCATTCCATATACTTTAGTAAGATTTGTTTTTGTTATTACTTTTAAAAACACGGGTTACATAAATTTTAACTAGTAAAATAAAATAACTAATAAAATATTATAAGATTATTTGAACTTAGAAATTTTACCAGTAAGAGTTAGTTTTTCATATTTTTCTTTCGTATTTGATATACTTTGTTTTAATAATATAAATACATTTTAGCCCAGTAAAATATAGTTATGTTTTCGCCAATGATGTTGATTAACTCACGTTGGTGAAATTTAGAATAGTTCTCACTATTTTAAGATTTCAAGGATTAGAACCCGTCAGAAATTATAATTTTGATTTGCCCAAAGTCCATATATGTAGAGAACATGCGAGGCACCAGAAGTTTATTATTTTTATATCCTACCACTAATATTAAAGGGAAAGTATTTTTTTTTTTAAATATACATTAAATCTGTTGAATATTATATTATATGTCATTGTTATAAAAAACAAACCAAAAAACCATTAAAAATAAAAATGTTTAAACAATTATATTTTCTATCTATATTATCAAACATAAACTAAAAAATCTCGTTTTATTATCCATGTAACCAAACAAGTCTACAAAAATCTAATTAATTAAACTTAAAAAGAAAAATATTTTTGGAAACCAATTATTCACAAAATCTATTTTAAGTTTCATACAAATTTTCTTAAATAAATTAATTAGTTAAAAACGAAAATATCTATAACTTGTTACCAAAATTTGAATAGTCTCAATTATAATTGTATTAAAAAAAACATTAGTTTGGCATCATGTACAAGATATAACCTAGTATTCCATTAAATTCGTAAGAAAACATCGGGTCCAATTTGTAAGATCCTTAAAGCAATGTTCTTTGATTGCTGGTTTGATTATAAAATCCTTAATTGTTCTTGTACTATATATATATATATATATATATATATATTTTGGGTTCTATACTGCCGTTTTTGCAATATGTAAAATACTCAGCTGTTTTTGTATTCCCTCCGTTTCTTTTTAGTTGTCGTTCTAGGTAATTTCACACATATTAAGAAAACAATTGGATTTTCTATTTTACTCCTAGTTAATATACTATTTTGTTTGATATAAATAATTAATAAGATAAAAAGTAGGGATACAACTGAAAATTTTTTTAATAAATTTGCATTGAAAACACAAAACGATAAGTAATATGAAACAAAATTTTAACTCTAAAACGATAAGTAAAAAGAAACGGAAGGAGTATTAGCTAATTTGGTCATATTAACGTAGCTCAGTCTATAGTAAATATGAGTTGAATGGTAATCATCTATATGACTTACTTACACATGCCTAAAGTAAGTATGAATGTCTGTTTACATGCATAAATCACATATAGTAGAACGTAAACATATTTTTTTATCCCAAAAAAAAATACTGTGTTTCATTTAGTAATTAACACTTACCTTATTGATTTTTTTCTAGACACGGACGTTCAACCTAACCAACATATTAAATTCATTGTCTTATATTTTTCTTCTCAGAACTTCCTTTTATTAATTTTGTGTCGATGGGACAGCAAAAGCATAGAAAACGTTCGGCCAATAATCTTCGTCTCTTATTTGATTCGAGGTATCGCTGGATCTTGAATTATTTGCCATTAGTTTTATATATATTTTACAGGACAATCGTGGACTATAATTTTTTTTTATCATTTAGTTTTAAGTTATATTGTCTCCGTTTTGGTTTAAACGTCGATTCAATTTTGATTGAAATTCGAATCCAAACCAAATCACGAACACACACATTCGAGAAAACTAAGAACTGAGATCAAAGAACACGAACGAGTTAGTTAGACCATCCACATTTGTTTCATAATTTAACATCCTATTTTTCCTTACAAGTAATAAATATGAAAAATATAGATAATTATTACTAAAACAAATAAAATTACAAAAAACTTAAAATTGATAATTGGGTATATTTTGAGATTGCTTATAATATTAATTTTGAAATTGATAATTATTGGGATATGAATAGATAAAAAGATAATTAGAAGAATTTTATGTTTTAAAATGTTTTTTTCCTATATCCAAATCAAATGAAACAAATTTCTATTTATATAGTATGAAAAATATGAATATTGATATGAAAAAAATAGTTTACTATATAATAATTGATCTCAAATAATTAGGATGAAAAAAATATCAAAATTTTTAACACCCAATCTTTACGCGCCACATGGTATTGTCTCTCTCTCCTACCATTTATGATTCAACACCAAATAATCCATTTCATATTCAACACTCTCTACAACACCATCATTCCATTTATCAAACTGTTTAATTTTTAATTCAACATCTTCATTATTTATGGTATGAGACTATGTACAATGGTGATTTTATTCAACACCATATTTTTTACCTTTTTACCTTCCATATCACCTTATCTTTCTTCCACCTATTAATTTAACATCCATTCAATTTTTACACTCTACAATAGTTTTGTTTAATAAAATTCAGCACTTTAGCCCACTATTTTTATTTCATAATTTTGTTTTCTTTTATATTTGTTTTGTGATTACATATTAACAACAATTATTGATTAAAATTAAACTAAAATAATTAAGAGTTAAATAATTTTTAATTGTTTTTATTATTATTTTACATTCTAACTTTAGTTTTTTTTTTTAATTTCAAGTAGGAGATCATAACTATTAAAAAAAACAAATTAAAGTGCAATGCAATTATCTGAAAAAAATTTGGTAAAAAACCATAATTGGTATATTTTAGGGTTGATTGGAATATTGATTTTGAAATTCATAATTGTTGGGATTTAGATAGTTAAAAGATTAATTAGAAAAATTTTGAGTGTGTTTTTTTTGTCAACCACACATTAGTTAAAAGGAGACTCCAAGATTGGTAGTCCAATCTGGAGGAAAAATGTTTACAAAATAAATATCAGAAGAAAGTAATCGGGAAGATTTAGTTAGACAATCCGTTTTAGAATTACACGAACGAGATATAGAAGATAAAGAGAATAAAAGAAAGAAAACACAGAGCAAACCAATATCGTCTAGAAGATTGGAGAAAGCTGGTCACTCTTCAGGAGATTGCACCATCGCGACTAGTTATGGCCACTCTTCAGAAGAGTTTTGGGTGTTAAAAATATTATTGTTGGGATCTATTTAAACACAACACATATCTCAATCCATATTTTAATCTAAAAACAATTCGTTCGCCCAATCAACAAGCACCACATGTCCAGATTTGTCTCTTCATCAGTAAATTCAACATGTTGAAATAATTTAACAAAATAATTCACAAATAGCACAAAAATAAGTTTTGTTTCCAATTTTAGCATATCTTCTTTAAAGTTCCAAAAATAACACAAATTTAATATAAAAAATATCTTTAATTTTGGAGGCGATTTAAAAAATGTCAAAATCGCTTAAAAATAAACTCTAAACCCTAAAATCTACTCTAAATCCAAAATACTAAACCCAAACTCAAAATTTTAAATTATTTTAATGTTATTTTGGAAGTTGTGGAGTGTGTACTATAATTGTCCACAAAACTTGTTTTAGTGATATTCTAAAATACTTTTTTTTTATTCTAACACTCTATTGTGAATGTTCAACTGCTTTTATTCAACGCTCCATTAAGTCTTATACGAATATAAAGTTAATGAAATAGTGACTCTTTACGTCTCACCAATATCGATTATTGGAATCCAATCAGATTACTGGATCAAAAGATTGTTTGTATAGAAAACTCAACCTCCCAATCAAAAATTACAAAAGAGTAAAATATTAACCCACACCTCTACATTGATCAAAGATAAAACGCTTATATAAGTTCGACTAAATCCAAAGATATCCTCATCATTAGTTATAACTTCCCCAACCAATTCTTAAATGAAGGAGTTCATTTGCTTCAGCCGACGCATTCTCCGTGTTTTGAGAATTAGTGGCGGACCCAACAAAAATTCTCATTAAAGTCAAACATAACGAAATGGAGACATCAAAGTGAAAACCTTAAACTTGAACGGATCATTATGCCAAAAAACTATTTTATTCAATACAAAAATTTATATTTTATACTCTTTTCGTTTCAAAATATAAGATATTTAATATAAAATATGCATATTTAGATCATTTATTTTTTATTAAAAAAAATTATTTATATTTAATTAAAAAAATTCAACCAATCATAAATAAAACTGCAAAATGTAATGATCACAAATTATTATATATATATATATATATATATATATATATATATATATATATTAAAATTTGCATAAAAACTTGCAAAACATTTTATATTATAAAATAAAATAAAATCTCTAAAACATATGAATTATTTTAGGGACATCATTTGACCTCCGACCATGTCTGAGATTGAAAAGTGAACAAACGGCTCCGTTTCAACATCACATTACAGAGACGGCGACACCCAATCAGCTTTAAACCAAACCTCAATCTATGGTTCATATAATTTGAAACTAACCATTTTAAGACGTGCTTTAGGATAGATTGTTTCTGTTCTGTTCAAATCGGATTTGATCGGAAGTAACACTACTTTAATCAAAGAACTCATTGATCGATCCTATAAATAATTATATTCTCTCACAGGTTTCAAAACAGTTTAAGAAATATGGTTTATAAAATATCCACTTTCTAAAACGGTCGTTTTCAGCCAGGTTTTCTATCCGTTCACCTATTTTCTCTTTTGTAGAAAGGTGATAGTGATTATTACCTGCCTCACTAAATTATGATTTATTATCTATGTTTTGATTATGATTTTCTAAGCATGTAATATACTTTTTTGGCAACGGTTCAGTGTTTTTTTTTAATTAACTAGAAAATTGCGGACTGAAACTCGTATATCTTCCTGAAATTGTAATTAATAGTGTATGTTTAGAGTTCAAGAAATAAATCATATCAATAATGATCCAATTCTTTTTTTCTTTTGTGATAAGAACTTGGTAAAAGTGAATACACAATTCAGATTGACCGTAAATTTTAACATTTTTAGGCACAGTAAATTTAGACTTGTGAATAATATGCTTGGCCATCGTTTTTTAAATCCTGTTTGTAATAATGCAAGATGTACAGAACCGTGGTTAAAAAAAGACATGTTTTTACGTTTTAACCGTTACATTCTCTATATAAACGAAGGAGACCAGAAATGAAAGTATTCATCAACCAAACAAACAAAAAACACACTTCACTCGCTACCCAAAGAAGATAGAAAGAGAGAGAGATGGCGACGTCAGGAACATATGTGACGGAGGTTCCTTTGAAAGGATCGGCGGAGAAACACTACAAACGGTGGAGGAGTGAGAACCACCTCTTCCCCGACGCCATCGGCCACCACATCCAGGGTGTCACCATCCACGACGGCGAATGGGACTCTCATGGAGCCATCAAGATTTGGAACTACACATGCGGTAAAAACACATATACTTTAATTATAATCCACGACTAAAAACTAGGGGTTTGGTAGTAATACTAGCCACCATGGCTATGATGATTATCTTTATATATGAAAGCACCTAAAAATATGGATATATAGTTGTCCCAATTTGTCACAAGTATACAGAGAATCCATTTATATATGTTAACTCATCTCTCTCTAAATTTGATTCACTTTATTTGTGAACAGTGAACCCGAAAATTTTGTTTACACGACTTATCCAAAAGTAGATTTGCGGATTTATTTTCTTACGGAACAACCATATATACGTGATCTTGCCATTGAAAACATTCATCAGGAAAATCTTTGTGAAAGAATCTCTTTACCTTGAAATTTAGTTGAGTGTTACATAAATCCAAACATATATATTTATATATGAAGATGGGAAAGCGGAGGTGTTCAAGGAGAGGAGAGAGATAGACGATGAGAACATGGCGGTAACGTTCAGAGGACTGGAAGGTCACGTGATGGAGCAGCTAAAAGTGTATGACGTCATCTTTCAGTTCATTCAAAAATCGCCTGATGATATCATCTGTAAGATCACTATGATCTGGGAGAAGCAAAACGATGACATGCCTGAGCCCAGCAACTATATGAAGTTCGTCAAGAGCCTCGCTGCTGACATGGACGATCACGTTCTCAAAGCCTAAATCCCTTTTACTTCAACCCATCACCTATTATCATCATCATCACCCGTATACATATATGGCTCTTTTTGTGTGTGTATCTTTGTATGGTGTTTTCAATATAATAAATGGGCGTTTGTATGTATGGTTGCATCTACTATATACATATGCTTTGATGTTGTTTATTACGGTTGAGGTTTCATGTATGTTCAACTATACATATGTCCTTGTTAATTAATGATTTTAAAGAGTAATTAATCAATACTGTCCTTTTTAGTGTTGTACTATATATATTGTATGTATCAGCTTCCACAAGGAGCACATTAATTATATATAGTATTTATAGTGGTTGTATTATTCATCATTTTGTATGTTCATTTAGTGGTTGTATTATTCATATACAGACATACAGTATTCATTAGACAGTATTTAGTGGTTGTATTTTTCATATTGTTGCTGTCTTTGTATTTTCATTTAGTATAGAGTAATTAATGCTGTCGTTGTATTTTCATATATGGTTGTAATATTCATCATTTTTCTCATTGTTATGTCTTCGTGAGTAGTACTGTACGTATGTATCATTATTAATTGGTCGTATATGAAGAAATAAATATCAGTACGTAAAAAATTGTAGTATATATATATATATAATAACTTGAAAAAGGAAAAAAAAAACATAATTAATTTTAAAAAGGTTCGCAGTATTATTACAGTGATCATCATTAGAGGATTCAAGATGGATTTGATCGATTTTCCAACAACGTGAAAAGGCAGAGAAAGCCATCGTTCGCAGAGAATCCACCGTATATCTTCATCTGGTGGACGTTCGGAGTTCCATGAACACAATCATATCGATAAATTAATTACGATTTGTTTAAGGCTATACTTTTTCTTATGTGTTGATATGCGTGACGAGGACAGTGGTCATTTTATGCATTTTGTCAAACTTAATACTTATCATTGTCTTGGATGATAAGAACTTGGAAAACGTGGATTACGATTACAACACAATCGAACTTAGCGGTAAATATCTATTAACCTAACGTATATATTTTGTGTATAAACGGTTCTCAATATCTTTGTAAATAATGTTTATGCTGTTGATTAAAAAAAATGTGTATTGGTAAGAGATGATCTAAGTTATAATTAGAAACATTGTTCGAGAAATGTACCAAAGAAGACTTTTAAGATATCTGGAATACTAATTAATGAAATATGAAAATATTAGTTTGATAAGAATAAAGTTAAAAAATAATATTTTCTCATTTAATTAGAAGATTTTGTTAGCTACTTAATTTGAAAGGGAAAAGTTGGTCACATATAAGATAAAGTCTCTAGAGCCCAAAAAGATATCCTTTAGAACGGTAAAAATATAGAAAGACTTGCAGTCGTTTGACATATTTGGTGTGAGAAAAGCGGTGAGAGTTTATTACAAGGTCAAAATCTTTACCGTAGATCAGTGTTGTTGATCTTAAACATTTATAGTAAGTTAAAAATTGATCGAGAGGAGTTAAAAGAAGTATTTACGCTCGTGTAATTTCAAAATATAATTAATCGTGTTCTAAAACAAAGTTTGGAAACATAGACACCTTGCTAAATCTCATTTATCTGATAAAAAAGGATCCCTTGATCCTGAACCGATCTTACTTGGTGTCTTGTGCTTTTCTAGACTGACATATTACATCCCATTTCGTTTTGGAATACTTTACACATTGTCGTATAGAATTGTAAGATATGTTTAATATTGTTAAAATTATACAATATAAGAGTTTAAAAATATTTCCTAATTCAAATAAATATCAAATATGTAAAGATATATTTGTAAAACACTCCTCATTTATTAAAGATTACCTCAGTAGTTTACAATTCTCTACGGAAAGCCGGCTCAAACTTAGTAAACTCTAAGCCATAGAATAAAAAGGGTTCTCTATTTCTTTAGTCACACATAAAATAAAAAGACTGATACAAGCACGAGCTATCTCAGCTTATATGACTCCGGTTTTCTTGCCTAACTTTCTCGAACCAAAGGGAATGAATAATCGTGACAATCTGGTCACGTCGAGGATTCAAGATACGAACAAGTAATTGAGGGGAATCAAAGTGCACCACACGAGTTGCGGAATTCTCGTGATAAAACACAAAAGGTTCTCTAACTATGGAGGTACGGGTCTCACAGAGCAAAAGAGATAAGCGGTTGCGCAAACTAAGGCAAAGCTTAGAAGAAAAATCTTATTTTATTTCATCGTGAAAAATAAAGATACACACGATGGCTTTTATAGGTGATTACAAGAGAAAAAGAAATAAAGAAAAATTACAAAAGATAAACCAAAAACTTAGTCTAGATTTTATTGCAACATTTTAATGTAAATAAAATAAAAGAAATAAAAGTAATCCCTGCGAAAATCAAAGCAATAAACTCGTCAGGAATAAAAGGAAATAATTCAAAAACTTATCTTGGCGAGTTGTTGCGAATCGGTAAAAAAGGAAAATCTTGAGCTTCTCCATCAAGTCTTGGCTTCTGGACGCTTTCTTGGTCTTCATGCATCTTCTATGCTGGTGAGAAGACTTTGTAGACTTGGGCTGCTGTTGAGAGTAAAGGCCTAATCTCGTCGTCAATCGGATACATGCCCGGCTTGAGGGTGAAGAATGGGTTCTGACCATCTTCTATTCCATCCCGAAAAGTGGTATATGTGGCTCGACCAAAGTGATCCTTAGGTGTTATTTCCGGATGGAAATGATCTTCTTTTTCTGGTTTTCCCTCGTCATCTTCCTCGACCTGAAGTGGTACCATTTCACTATAAGAAAACATGCATTTTGGGACTACCATTTGTGACCTTTTTTTTGGTCGCAAAATTTAGCGACACCTTTGTGACTACTTTGTGACTTATTTACGAGTCCTACAAAAGAAGACGCAAAATCGTCGCTAATATACGACTGATAAAAATTGTCGGTAATACGTCGCATATTAGCGACTACTTTCAAACTTCTTTACGAGTTAATACATTCAGTCGCAAAACAGTGGCAATGTATGACGAATAAGAGACTCCTATTTTAGTCATAAAACTGAATCGCAAAGTAGTCTCATAATTGTGACTGTTTTGCAACTTATATTTATAAGTACATTGTAGTAGCAAAGTAGTCGGTAGAAGTAGTTAATAGAAACGTTGAAAATATGATAGGTAGGTGTAGTACTGAACTTTTGCGACCATTTAACTGTAGTCACAAAGGAGTGACAAATAAGTCACAAAGTTTTTCTTTATATACCATTTGCTCTCACACCCCATTTGTATCCCAATTTGTTATATATACCTCAGAAAAAAATCCAGCAAATCATAAGAAAAAAACGTGAGAAAAAAAAGTTAGGAAAAAATAGAGAGATAGAAGAAGAAAACAATGTGGAATTCACGAGAGTGGATGTATAATAGGATCGATCCGAGCACTAATCATATCTCCACATAATATTTGGCGGGGATGGATCAGTTCCTGAGTTTCGCAAGTAGTCAGGGTATAGCACAGATCAGTGGAGATAAATTTTACTGTCCTTGTGCTAAATGTAAGAATTCCAAATGGTTACAAGCAATGATATGGTCTGAGCATGGTGAAGATTATGATGTGGTTAGGGTAGGATCGAGTAGCCATTATGCTAATATAGATTATACTAGCAGTTTTCAGCCAATAGCAATTGATGGGGGAAATGTATATGCTGGGATGGTGAATGATGCATTTCATGGTTCTGTACCATTTAACGAGCATCAACATGAACATGATCAAAGTGGACATGATCATGTTTATGAAGAACCTACCCAAGAGGCAAAACGGTTTTATGACATGTTAGGTGCTGCAAGTACTCCACTTTATGATGGATGTTAGGAAGGTCAGTCAAAATTATAGTTGGCTGCTCGGTTCATCAACATAAAGGTAGATCATAATTTGTCTGAAACCTACATGGACTCATGGGCTGAATTGTTTACGGAGTATTTACCATAGGGTAATCAGGCAACCTGTTCATACTATGAGACAGAGACTTTGATGCGAAAGATAGGATTGCCGTACCATACATTTGATGTATGTATAGATAATTGTATGCTCTTCTGGAAAGAATATGAGAAGTTGGAGCATTGCAAGTTTTGTGGAAAGCCAAGGTACAAGGCTAGTGAGGGAAGAACTAGAATACATTTTAGTCGTATGTGGTATTTACCTATTACTGACAGATTGAAGAGAATGTACCAATCAGAGAAGACTGCATCATCGATGAGATGGCATGCTGAACATGATTCAGAAGATGGGGTAATGTGTCATACTAGATTTGTAGAAGAAACACGAAACGTTTATCTTGGATTATGTACAGACTATTTAATCCTTTTGGCATTTCCAAAAATCATTCGTTGTGGCCTGTGATCTTGACTCAACTTACCTCCTGGTATGTGCATGAGTAGTGAGTATTTGTTTCTGACAGTTTTGAATTCATGACCAAATCATCCACGAGCTAGTCTTGATGTTTTCCACCAACCACTGATCGACGAGTTAAAAGAGTTATGGTATAACAGAGTTGAGGCATATGATGTGTCATTAGATCATCAAAACTTCAATCCGAAAGCTGTCCTTTTATGGACTATTAGCAATTTTTCGGTATATGGTATGTTGTTAGGATGGACGACTCATAGAAAATTATCGTGTCCCATTTGTATGAATGATACATATGCTTTTCAATTGCCGGCTGGTAGGAAGACATGTTGGTTTGACTGTCACAGGAGATTTCTTCCTATAAATCATCCATTGCGAAAGAATAAAAAATTTTTTTTGAAGGGAAAACATGCTTTGAACGACTATCCACCACCATCTCTGACTGGAGAAGTTATATATCAGCGTATAAGGAAAGCTCAAGTACCTAAAACATCTGTGTGCGGTGGAAATGGTCATGAAAATAAAGTGGACGACTATGGAAACTGACATAATTGGCATAAAGAAAGCATATTTTAGGAGTTACCATACTGGACGGATCTGATGCTACGACACAATCTTGATGTGATGCATATCGAGAAGAATGTGCACAATAACATCATGTATACTGTTATGAATGCCAAAGACAAATCAAAAGACATAGTGAAGTTAAGATTAGACATTGAAATATTTTGCTCTCGGAAAGATTTGCATGTAGATGATGGAGGGAGAGCTCCATTTCCTATTTGGAGATTGACTCCAAAAGCGAAAGAATGCCTACTAGAGTGGGTTAAACATGAGGTCAAGTTTCCAGACGGCTATGTTGCAGATTTAGCTAGTTGTGCAGACGTCAATGGTGGAAAATTCTCAGGAATGAAAAGTCACGATTACCATGTATCTATGGAACGATTGCTTCCGTTTATCTTTGCAGAACTTCTACCGCGTAACGTGCACCTCGCAGTATCAGGTATATATTAGATAACGATCTAATGTTAATTATTTCTTAATTTTTTATTATTGATAATATTGTTATAAATAACGATGTAGGGATTAGAGCATTTTTCCGTGACTGATGTAGTAGATCATTGGATCAAACCCGTCTCGCTCTTCTGAAAGAGAACATTGTCATGATTTTGTGTAACTTAAAAAAAATCTTCCCGCCTGCTTTTTTTGATGTGATGGAGCACTTACCTATACACCTACCATACGAAGCACAACTCGGTGGTTCTGTGCAATACATGTGGATGTATCATTTTGAACGGGTTTTAAACATCTAAAAGGCAAGACAAAGAACAAAAGATATCCAGCGGGATCAATAGTTTAATCATACATAAATGATGAGATATCATATTTCTCAGAACACTATTTCGCTTCCCACTTATCTACAACCAGAAGAAGAAGGTATAACTTCATTAGTAATTAAGTAAATTCAATATTCGTTTCAAATTATATTTATGATGGTGAAATAAATATAATTTTCAGGGTAAATCGATATGATGAAGGTGAAGTACCCGTATATCCTATACCGGTACCAGGGATGTTCACTCAAGTGGGTCGTCCAAGTGGCAAATGTAGTGAATTTTGGTTTAGCGAGAAAGAGTACAAATGTGCACATGCATATGTTTTGCGCAATTGTGATTATTTTGGCCACTTGAGAGGTACTCATGCGCTTCATTAACTTATTTGTTGATTTATATCTTGTTTGGTTTAGTTAAATAAATCTGATATACTTTTGGTGAAACACAGGTTGTTGGAGGCGCATATTCGATATGGTGATCCAGAACTTTCTGATGATGAGGTCACGTCGAAAAGAGAAGACAATTTTCCTATAAGGATTCGCCAATATGTATGTATTTACTATCCTATATAAATTATATATATATATATGTATCTTGAATTCGATTATATACGTGCCCAAGTTTCTACAAGTTCAGAAAGTTTTCTTCCTTAGGTCCATGAGCTAGTGGAAGGTCCTGAAAATAAAGTCAAGCCGTGGCCTATGTATTTTACTAGAGGTTATTTGTTTCACACGAAGGCCCACGGGATCACGAAAAAAACAATGAATTATGAGGTATGTGTCAGAAGACAAAATTATGGAGAAGCACATGACGAGGATGATTATTATGGGACCATGAAAAACATTACTCAGCTCGAGTATCCAGGATTTGTGAATCTAAAGATAACACTTTTTTTCTGTGAATGGTATGACCCTAGAATTGGCAAAGGCACTCACATGCGAGATGGATGCATTGTTGACATGCTACAATCAAAGAAATATCAAAATTACGAACCATTCATTTTAGGTATTGTTCTGTTTTACCTAAGTATATATATAAATATAAATACTTCTAATTTAAAGCTGACCAAGTTTCAATTATATACACATGCAGGTTCTCAAGCTGACCAAGTTTGTTATCTTTCATACCCAAATACTAAACAACCTCTGAAAATTTGGCACACGGTTCTAAAAGTCAATCCAAGGCATGCTGTTCAAGGAAGGTTTAGCCAAAATAAACTTGTTATATTGCAACAAACAGTTGATGATGGAATGACGGGTACAATTGAGGAAATCATAATTGATAGTTTGGTAGACACAAATCATCCCGTTGAGAACATAGATTTTGAAATCGAGGACGCTGAACCAGAGACGAATTTCGATGTAACGAATCATCTTCGGATGATGAAGATGAAGAATCACAATAATTATATTAATTATCTTTTTCGTTGAATAATGATATTATTTATGATGTTTAAATTTGAATTTTGATAATGATATTAAATTAACGACTAAACTTGGAAAATACCAGATTTGATTTTGACTGTCCCATTTCGATCACAAATAGAGTCTATTTAACGACTAACACCTGAATAATTTGCGACTAATACATGAAGTTGTGACTTATATGCAACCTTTTAGTTACTCCTAAGTTTTGTTTTTTTTTTCAATTTTAAAAATTTACTATTGTAATAATGGTAAGTTTTAAGTTTCTACATATATTTGAACTACTATATACGCTAACACTTAATAATATAACATATAAGTCCATATTATAATTATATGAGTGTATATTCCATATCATGTATTAAGTGTTATATGTGTTATACTTACAATATTTCCCAAAGTTGTATATTTTCAAAATTTGCTTTCTAATATATTTGTTTCCTCTTTAAACATGTTATTATGACTCTAGAATTTGTATATGAATGATTATAAGTCAATTTTGTATATATTTGTGGATCAAAATCTAAATAAATTTGTGACTACTAAAATAGCATCACAATATTGTTACAATTTGCAATAGTTTTGCAACTATGTTTACCTTTTTGTGACTAATTTGCGACCAACAAAAATGGTCACCGATTTGCGACAGATGCAAATTTCAGAATAAAAATTTAGGCGTTTTGGTGAATTATTAGGCGCTAATATTCTTCCCCCCCCCCCCCCCCCCCCCCCCCAAATCTAAATTATTTTGCGACTAAACCCTAACCTATTCTCTCTCCCTAGACTAAACTCTCGCTATCCCTAATCTGTCAAAATCCCTAATCTCTCAAAATCCCTAAGTCTCTCACTCTCACGAATCCTTTGCTTCTTCTCTAAAATCACCTAACGCTTCTTCTCTCAAATCCCTAATCTCTCACTCTCTCGAATCCTTCTATCCCGATTCCTTCTCTCACTCTCTCGAATCCTTCTCTCCCGATTCCAACTCACTCGAAACCTTCTCTCTCAATTTCTTCTCTCTCGAATCCTTTTCTTTCATACCCATCTCGAAATCTATTTTCTAATGGCGAACAAAGGAAAATCTGTCCGAGGTCGCGGTGGTAGATCAAGCGGCGTTGGGGCGTCTTCTCACTCCTCCAACCCGTCATCCTCTTACGAGACAACATCGGTATCTAGGGCTCTCCCGTCTCAATACCCATATGATATACAACAACAAAATTCAACTCAGCCACAACAGCATGCGGCTCTAAACCAGCCACAACAGCCACTGTATCAGCCACAACAGCCGCTGTTCCAGATTCTCCAGCAGCAACAACCACCATACCAGATTCCCCACCCACAACAGCCACCATACCAGATTCCCCATCCACAACAGCCACCGTACCATCAACCGTCGTCTCTGAATCTTGAACATCAACCGCAGGCACGTCAGAATCCGGAGCAACAACCGCCGAATCCGCTGCAAGACTACCAACAGCTGTTAGATGATTTACTACTTCTTCCTGGATGCTAACATCTACCCCTCTTGAGTCAATATCCTATCCCAGATGTTGAGACGATATGGTGAGAAATCACTTCCTTCTTCTTTTGGTTATGAGACATTGCTAATTATTTTGCTTTTGGTGTGGATTCGTTTTAGTTTTTATATCACTTAAGTTTGGTTCTTAGATTTTTTGCGATTGTTTTAGCAAACTTCATATCTGAGACATTGTGTAGATTTACTGCTTAGGTTGTTGTGTTCTTATATCACTTAGGTTTAAGTTTTTATATCACTTAGGCTGTTGTGTGTTGTTTCTGAAATTCACTGTGACTACTAAATTTCATAGCTTGGTTCTCTTGTGGTTCATAGCTTCACCTGAATCTTGTATTCATAGATTTTTCATCTTCTTTACCTTCTCATGTTCTGGGATTTTGCATTTTATGTCTTAACCTCTTCTTATATGCGTATAATAGGTTTGGACGGGATAAAGAAAAACTGTCTCGAGTCATAGGTGGAATACTTCGAAGGAAGTTTGATGGTCCTTACTAAAGCTGGAAGGTTACACCTATAAGCATTCAAGAACGATACTTCAGAACTTTTACGGTAATATCATATACAATTTTTTTTTTATAACTACATACTAATGATTAGAATCATTCATACTTAACCATATTGTATTCTGTATTTTGTAGCGGAAGTTCAATTGGAACAGTGGGATTACCGAGCTGGTAAAAGAAAACTTCCTGAGGGTCGCCAAAAGAAGGATGAAGGGAATCATGAGCCAAGCATAGAACAGTGGTGTGAGACCAGTTTGGATTGGCCCAACGCTCTAGGCCGAAATGATGGAGTATTGGAACACTCCAGAAGTTATGGAAAAGAGCACTACTGCATCCCATTCCCGTAACTCTGATCGTGGCGGTCTTTGAGTCCAGAAACATTTATCTGGACAGAAATCCTACTTGCAAGTACAACAAGACTTGGTAAAAAATTGGTACTAAACATTATTTACTACCTTTAAATATTACATTTTACACTACTAATATGTTTTTGTATCATTATAGGAGGAGAAATTGGGGCGTCCTGTAGCACTTCGAGAAGTTTTTATGGAAACTCATACAAGGGCAGATGGAAGTTTTGTTGATCAAAAGGCTAAACAAGTAGTTGAGGTTATAAAAAGATATTAGAAGATACATTGAGTCAGCTGGATGTCGATGGTCCTCACACTTCAGACCATTCTTCTCAACAATCTAGTCAACATGCCCTTACCATGCAAGAAAAAGATGACATATTTCTCAAGGTACAATCGACTTTCTTTTGCTGATGTTGATTGTCTGGTTTTGCTAATACTTGTTGTATAGTTTTTCTAATGTTCATTGTCTGATTTTTAATCTTCTTTTCTTTTCTTTTGGTCTGATTTTTCTGTTTCTCGTCTCTTTCTATCTGAGCATGAAAATTATACTTGATGTTGTTGTTTTGCTGAGCATGATTGTTAGTTGAGGTTGAAATACTTTATGATTAAGGTTTCTGCTTGGTTTTGTGACTATGGTTTTGCTGAGCATTAACATTGTCTGTTTCATTCTAATTGGTTTTGCAACATCTTTTTGTGTGTTTAGTGTATTGTCAAAGATGACAAGGGAACCCCCTTTGGACTTGGCCGACTTGCTGAGACGATCAACAAAGGAAAGAGAAAAGAAAGTTACGCAAGCTCTTCTTCGTCATTCTTAGACTTGCAAGAACAACTTGAAGCTGCTACTGTTAAGCTCGCTAAAGTAGATAAAGATAATGGTAGACGTGATGAGGAGCGACGCAACGATCAAAATAGTATAGCAACCTTGGAGATGCTAGTCTCTTACATGAGAAACACTGATCCTGGGTTTCCAGAATTTATGGCTACTGCCACCTCTCCAGCTCCTCAACCACCATCCACTACAGCAGCCAATGCAACAGCCAACCCACCTGCCAATGGACCAGCCACTTCCTCCATGTCAAACACTTCTTCATCCTCTCCCTTGTCTTAGAAAACTTTTATATCTTATTTAGGGATCTTATGATGGTTTTTTGATTTATGTTTAAGACTTTTATGGATGTTTTCAGGTTTGGTACTGAAATATTTTGATGGTATAAACCAAATCAAATTCGGTTTAATTTCAATTTTTTGTTTTTTTTTTCGATTTAGTTAAAGAGTCACAAAATGGATGTTATAATCTCACTTTTTTGTGACTACATACATTAGTAAGAAGAATAAAAAAGTTGCATATTGGTTGCTAATATGTGACAAATTTGGGACTAATTTCAGATTGTTTTATTTCGTCTTAAATTCGTCGCTACCATAGTAGTCTCCAAAACGTTGCAAATCTACAACCAAACAAATCGTCATAACTAAGTCACTATCATGCGACTCTCAACATATGTCACAAAATAGTCGCTAACATTAGGAGTCCCTATTTAGTCGCTAACATTAGGAGTCCCTAATTAGTCTCTATGTGCGACTTACAAAAGTAAGTCTTAATGTAGTCGCTAAAATATGACGCTTTTTTGTTCTCACATATCAGTCGCAAATTAGCGACTACTTTGTCACTACTTAAATTTGTGACGATTTTATAGCGACCGTTTCACTTAGTCTCTAATTAGTCTCAAATAGCGACTTTGTGACTCCTTTGTGACGATTTTTATGGTTACAAATTGCAGGTTTTCTTGTAGTGATTGTCCGGTTAAAGGGGTGTCTCGGCAATCTCCTGAACTGGCTCGTAAAGGAGCATAAGTGGCTCGATCAAAGTGATTTTTAGGGTTACTTTGTCGATAAAATTTTCTCCCCATGGCCTGATTTTCATCGGATTGATCGTTTGTCCATATGAGTGCAAATGGCTTTGGTTCGTGGTTGGGCGGTTCGGGGGTACATGGTACATGAAGGCATCCGGTACATAGTATGACATTGAGCCAGTTTGGTCCAATTGATTGATGAACTTCTCCACGTACTTGTTGAACTTGTGTTGCAGCACCTTAGCTCGTTGCCTGATCATAACTCCTTCAAAGACTTGTGGAGCTTCCAGTTTAGGATCGCTTATTGGTTTGATTTGATCCGGTTTGGTTTAGATGTCCTCATCACTCCCACCCTCTTCAAAAGGTTTTGGCCTTAAAACTGGATCACATACATCAAAGCGAGTCAAGTCAATAACATTAAAGGTGGATGATACGTTTAACTCACCGGGCAATTCGATGCGGTAGGCATTGTCCAAAACTTACACATCGGATCTTTTCCAAAACTTTAAATGGTCCATCCTCTCGTGGGGCTAGCTTTGAACTTCTCTGGTTAGGGAACCTTCCTTGGCGCATATGTAACCAAACCCAATCTTTCGGCTCGAAAGTGACCTCCTTCCTCCCCTTGTTGGCGTGTTTCACATATTACTCGGTTCTGGGTTCAATGTTTTCTCGAACCTTTTGATGCAATTTCTTCACGAACTCGGCCTTCTCAATTCCATTGAAATTAATGTCTTTGGCTTGAGGAATAAAGGCAAGATCCAAAGGTGCGATGGAGTTGACTCCGTAGACTACTTCAAATGACAACATCTTGGTGGCGGAGTGAATGGTACGGGTGTATGCGAACTCAATGAAAGGGAAGCACTCCAACCAATTCGTCATGTTTATTCCAAGAGTGGCACGTAGTAGGGTTGATAAAGTGCGGTTTACTACCTCGGTCTGGCCATCAGTTTGTGGATGGCATGTGGTAGAGAATATGAGCTTTGTTCCGAGTTTTATCCAAAGGGTCCTCCAAAAATGTCCTAAGAATTTTGTGTCCCGATCTGACACGATAGTACGCGGTATCCCATGTAGTCTCACTATATCCTTGCAGAATAAGTCTGCGGTTTGAGTGGCGTCATTTTTCTTGGCACACATAATAAAGTGCGCCATTTTGGAGAAACGGTCCACCACTATAGAAATGGAGTCTTGTGGTGGATCTTACCTAGCCCAAGCACAAATTCTATTGAGATGTCTACCCACGAGGTGGTCGGGATGGGCAGCGGCAAGTAAAGTCCATGCAGTTGAACCCTTGATTTGGCTCTTTTGCATGTCATGTATATAGCACAATGAGCTTCTATGGTCTTATTAAGATGCGGCCAATAGAAATGTTCCTTGACCATGGCCAACATCTTGTCCACTCCAAAATTTCCTATGAGGCATCCTCCATTAGCTCCTCGGACAATGAGCTCCCTAAGAGACCCTTGCAGGATGAAAAGTCTCCTTTCTCGATATAGATACCCATCATGAATGTAAAATTTTCTGTTGGCTCTTTTGCGGCTTTCTTTGCAGATTTCTCCAAGCTCTGGATCTTCCTCATATAGATCCTTAATCAACTCGAAACCCAAAACCTTAGCTTACATGGTGGTGATCAAAGCATGTCTCCTTGACAAGGCACCGACTACAATGTAGTCTTCCTCCTTTTTGTACTTGATGACGTAAAGGAACGTCTCTATGAACTCCATCCAACGAGCATGTCTCCTTTCCAAATTGGTTTGCCCTCGGAGATGCGTAAGTGTCTCATGATCCATATGGATCATAAACTTTTTGTACAAAAGGTAGTGTTGCCAAGTATATAAAGTTCTTACTAAGGCATATAGCTCTTTGTACCTCCTAATAGCTTTTCACTAAAGTAAGCAACATGTTTTCTTCCTTGAGTAAATACGGCTCCAATCCCAATACCTGAATCGTCACACTTGATCTCAAATATTATGTCGAAATCCGGTAGGACCAACACGGGCGCCTTGGTGAGGCTGTCCTTTAATGCTTAAAATGCGGTTTGTTGAGGTTTTCCCCAACTGAATCCCACATTTTTCTTAACCACGGCGGTGAGAGGGGCGACGATGTTGCTGAAGTCTTTGACAAAACGGCGGTGGACACTGGCCAATCCATGGAAGCTCCGTACTTCAATAATGTTTGTTTGTATTGGCCAATCCCGAATGGCCTTGATATTCTTCTCGTCTACCTGTAGGCCCTGTAAACTTACAACAAAACCTAGAAAAACTAAGTTATCAGTGTAAAGGTGCACCTCTTGAGATTGGCATAAAGTCCTTCTTTAAGAAGTGTCTTTAGCACATGCTAAACATATGTCAAGTGATCGGATAAACATTGACTGTAAATTAAATGTCATCGAAATAAACAACCACAAACTTACTAATGTATTCTCTAAGAACTTAAAGGGATGTATTGAAACTAGGATTTTAGAAGATTTTGGATTATTAAAAAAGAATCACTTGTTATTCAACTTGTGATTTTTAATATCTACCCAAATCTCTTGTTAATGAAATTGAAATTTGTATAAAATTATTCAAAATAACTCACAATCTCTTGTTATTTAATCAAGAATTTATCAAAACCAAATCAAATCCACTGATTATTCAAATTTAACAAAACAAATTCAATAAGATACTGAACATGGATTTTAGGAGACTTTGAATAAATTTTTAAACTGAAAAATAGGCATGAGAAAATCACACCTGTAGTCTGTAGCGGTGATATTTTGAAGGATTTGATTTTAAAAAAGGTTCAGAACTCATCATGATCCCCTCGTCACTCTGATTCTGCATTGATGGATCGATTGTGAAAAACAAATCGTTATCAGTAATCAAATCGATACAAGAATTCAATTTCAGATTGAAACTAGAGTCAAACCAATGGTAATTGCTCCCTCTTTCACTTCATTCACTAAAAAGGATTTCCTTATATTGCAGAAATTGTCCGCAGAGGAAAACCTAAACAACAAGCGTAGCTTGAAAAAGAAGGAAATCCGAAACTCGACTAAGGAAGTGTAGTTCTAAAATATCCCAAAAACACTCAAAAATTTTAATAATAAATCCCCTAAATCTCACCAAATCACCAATCATTTTTTTTTTTTGTAAATAAAAAATCTAACAAATCAACCAAATATCCTAAAAACTTTTTCAAATCTCTTAAAATCCTAAAATATGCAAATTTAACCAAATCTTCTAAAATTCTTGTTTCAATACACCCCCTTAGTTCATTAGACGCATAAACGTACTAGGTGTATTGGTGAGTCCGAAGGGCATCACCATCCACTCGTATAGCCCTTGCTTTGTTTTGAAGGCGGTTTTCCATTCGTCACCTTCTTTCATCCTTACTTGATGATATCCACTTTTGAGATCAATCTTTGAAAATATAGTGGCTCCACTTAGCTCATCCAACATGTCGTCTAGTCTTGGAATAAGATCCCGGTATTTGATGGCAATGTTGTTGATGGCTCGGCAATCGACGCACATTCTCCATGTGCCATCCTTCTTTGGTACAAGTAACACATGCACGATACATGGGCTGAGACTCTCTCGAACATATCCGTTGTTGAGTAGATCTGGTCGTTCAAGGTCTTTGGTCTCCTCGGGATTCTTCCTATACGTGGGTCGGTTTGGCAAGGCACCTCCGGGAACAAAGTCGATATGGTGTTCAATTCCTCGGAGTGGGGGTAAACCATTCGGGATCCCCTCGGGAAGCACGTCCTTGAAGTTGTTCATTGAACTCAGGTGGTCAACTTATTTCGCCAAAATATGCACTCCAAACTTCTTTAAAGACCATTAGAAGCATTGTGCAGTTAGAAGCTAAAGATTTCTGAACATGACTAGGTTGAATCAGAAAATTAGATTGAGTAATCATGCATTAAAGTATAAAAGTTGGTGCGGCCATCCTGCTTAGTTTCCCGATTAAACTGACATGGTCTACCCAAGAGTAGATGTCCAGCTTACACAGGGACAACATCACATACAACTTGATCTTGGTAATGTCCCACACTAAAGGGCATAGTTACTTGATCTTCGATCTTGAGTTCTGCCATATCATCGAGCCATCTCAGCCTATAAGGTCGAGGATGCTTAGTTCTCTCAAGGTTTAGTTTTTCTATCAATTAGGCACTGGCCACATTGGTACAAGACCCACCATCAATAATTAAATTACATATCTTTCCTTTGATGTTTAAATTACACATCGGGTGTAAAAAATGTTTTCACATTGTATAGTCTTGTTTGGAGCTACCATTTCACTCAACACTCGGCGTGTAACTAGGAGTTACTCTATGTTTCCATATTCTCCTTGGGACTCTGGTCTCCTCCTCGTCTTGCCACTCGTAATCTCTAGAGTCAGTCACAAGCATGACACGTTGGTTCATGCATTCTTTGGCCATATGAGCCCTTCCCCTGCATTTGAAACAAGTCATATCTCGAGAGCGTGGGTAAGTAGACTTAGGATGATCTTTGTTAGGCTCAGTCGGCCTGCTTTTAAACTGTGAGTCTATCTCCACAGTTTTACCCTTGTCTGCAAGTTTGTTGTAACTTGGAGTCCAAGGAACTTGTGGTTTGTTGCACGAGCTGCCTGGCTTACGTTTGATCTGATTCTTAGCTTGTATAGCCAAGTGGAAAAGGCCCTGAATGTCATGATAAGCTTGCAATTCCACCTTACGGCCTATGCGATCTTACAATCCATCGAGAAATTAAGCCTTGTGTGACTCTTCATCCTCATTTAACTCGAGTCGGTTCCTTAATCGCTCAAACTCATCGAAATAATATTCCATAGACTTACTTCCTTGCTTCATGCTTTGGAAATAGCGTTGTAAATCTTGGTAGAATGAAGGAGGCACAAACCGCTGCCGCATAACATCCCATGAGTTTATGGCGCGTAGTCGACTTCTCCTACAGTCGGTGATAGTCTTTTCCCACCATGTGAGGGCGTTGTCAGTGAGTTGGGCTATGGTTAACGCCACACGCTTCAGTCTTGGGTAGTTGTAGTACTTAAAAATGTGATTCATCCTCTTTTCCAATTTTGGATATGATTCAGGATCGATCCTTCCAGCATAAGTTGGGGCGGTCAACTTAACATCACGAAATGGTTGTGGAGGTTGGTTCTATTATTGTCGAACATCTTGTTGGTAATGAGCTGGTGGTGGCTCATATATGATGTGGACATTAGAACTAGACCAAACCGGGAGCACACCAAACCAGCCGGTACACATGCCAAACCAGTCCATGCAGAGCATTTTGGAGGATCTTTGCCCAAATGGAGTTCTGATCAAGCACAAGGCCTAGGGTTAATTTTTCACCAGCAAATTAACCCTAAGAAGACTAATGGTTTAGGAGGAATCATTTACCAATCACCCAATCCGAAGATGGTACAAGAGGATATAGCTGATGTACTTGCTGATGGACCGCCTGACGTACTCGCTGACAGACCAGATATAATTGCAAGGTATGAGGAGTTTCAGCCTTTTGACATTTAGATCAGCCCATGAGGAAGCTCATACACCTATTTGATCCATAACAATGCCCCAACCCATGGAGAACCACCCAAAAGAAGCCACGGATACAAACCACCCTTTGGATTATACCCGTTGATCTATTTAGAACCAAATATGGAAACTATCCATTACCTTCATTTGGGCGAATCACAAAGTTACATATGGAAACTAGGAGAATATCTAGACCACACAAGACATGTACCACACAAGCTTTGGTACACCAAACCTCATGGGAGCACTCGAACTTATTACTTACCATTTTTGGAGCCAAAGGAGATCAATCAGCAAAGACTATTTCCCTCATTACTTGTGCGCATTCTGGAGACTTATTCACTGAACCTGGACACCCCAAAGAATCATGGATTCGCACCCAAGCTTTCAAGACTCAAGACACTTCACAACTTGCTTTATTTTGTCGATTTTGTTCATAAAGTCCCAACGGCTAGTTTCTTTTATTTTTGTGTGATTTGTTTCTTGTTTTAGAGTACTAGAACGTTGTAGCTGAGCCTATATAAGCTCACTTTTGTCCCATTTGTAAGACACCCATGATCATTTTAAAGTAATAGAAATATTTTCTTCTTGTCAAAGTTTGAGTCTTTGTCATTTTGTTATTTAGTTCTTTGTGAGTGAGTCACTTAGTACTTTAGAAATCTGCGGATTAAATTTGTTGAGCGATTCAACATCCTTTATTCGTTCATTGATCGAGTCGATTATATCCACTGATTGAGCGAGTCAATCACATCTATCCATTGTACCACCCCTTGATTCACGTGAGAGTGCTTCAGAGCCAGCTCGTGAATTCCACTCTTCCGCGTAGTAAGCTTGGAATCTCTTGGTCATCAAGTGATCTAAAGTTGGAGTGATTCCAATCGTGCATCATCTGGTATCAGAGCTTCAAAAGCTCCTATCCCCCAAGGTTGTATCTCTTCAACCTATATCTTTTTTTATTTTTCCGTTTTTTTCGTTTAATTTTAATAAAATTTGAAAACCAAATAAAATTTTTGTTTCATGCTTTATTCTTGTTTATTTGCTTCAGTACCTTCATAAAAACAAAACAAAACAAAATTATTTGCTTCAGTTTAATATTTGTTTTGAATTTATTAAAAAGCCCCCATAAAATTTGTGTTTTTGTTATTTTTAATTAATTTTCAAAATTTTATTTTTTATAAAATCAGAAAAGAAAAATAAAAATTGATTTTCCATTTTGTTATATGAAATTTTCGAAATTTATTTTAAAAAAGGAAAAGAAAAATAAAAATTTCCATTTCGATTTTACCTTTAATATTTCTTTCCTTATTTGTTGATTTACTTTTTTATACATTTTTCTTTTGCTTGTGCGAGAAATCCCAAGGAGAAACAAGAGACGAAAATGGGAAATTATTCAGAAGAAGAAGAAGGTTCTTACGAGTCCAACCCCTATGACTCCGAGCAAGAACAGTCGAACCAAGGATGGTCCGGTGACGAAGCTGGTTATGAGACACTACCATGGCCTCAAGAAGACTACTCAAGCTCAGATGATGGAGTTGAACCTAAGGAAGACGAGCCTCAACCAGAGCCACTAGATTATAGCTGAGATGATTACAGCCACCAGAGTTGGTGCGAGGAGAAAACTGATTCCCGGGACAGAGATATTGATTTCCAAATCAGTCACGGAGATGAACCATGGCATGAGAAAGAGGAAAACGACCATGAGGGCTACCATTACGAAGGAGGACCAAACCCGTTTGTGGAGTCTTACCATGAAGATAGACCATGGTGTGAGTTACTTTACTCTGACCATGAGGAAGAGCACCAAGAAGAAGATGACCCCCGAAGTGAAGATATGGAGTCTCAAATCAATTCCGGACATGAACGAAGTACCTATGAGGGTTACGAGGGAGACTCATGGCCTGACGAAGCTGACTCTCAAATCAAACAACAAGAGGAAACAGTCGAAGAAAACAGACCATGGTGTGAAATACCCGAGGATAATGATGACGATGCATCATACGATGGAGTCAAACCATGGTGTGAAGAAACTGATTCCCAAATAATTTTAGACGAGTCTCAAGCAAGTTTTGGTGACGAACCAGAACTTCAAGAAGAGTTTGATGAGGAGAACGAAGCCAAAAGTGAGGCTGGAAGAGATGATTCCGGAGAAGAATACACCGAAGAGGATGAAGATGTAAGTGAGGCTGGAAGAGATGAAGTCCGTTACATAAAATTTTCAGGCCATCACCAAGGGCCAGAAGCCTATTTGCGTTGGGAACACGACATGGAGGATTGGTTATCATCTAACCAAATTCTGGAGGAAGAAAAGACGGTTTATGCGGAAGATACCTTAAACGAAGATGCCTTTAGGCGTTGGGAAAAAGATGCATACATACGTCTTGAATATGATGAACTAGACGCTTCTTGGGAAGAGATGAAGCAACTTTTGTATAAAGAGTTTGTGGTGGATGCTGACGACATGAGTCAATACAATCTACGAATCTACACCAATCCCGAGCCAAGAAGATGGATTATAGCAAAACCGAAGGATACAACTAAGAGAGCATTCAGCCCTAAGCCAAGGAGAACGACTACAGCTACTCTAAAGGAGAAGAATGAGTCTAAGTCAACAACTCTAGCAAAGAAAGAGAAGCCAAAGCAAAATCTCCAAACCGGACTTATAAATCCGAGTGCAAAGCCATTGCGTGAACCGCAAGACAAAGGAACCCAAGGTAAGTCCTCTAAACTTTCTAAATCAAAAGAAGTGATATGTTATAGATGTCATGAAAGAGGACACTTTGCTGCTAATTGTCCAACTAGACAAGTAGACAGGTCCACATTACTAATGTCAAGATCGGATGTTAGTCTTGTTACACCAAGTGTGGGAAACTCCAATTCTTGTATGATACACTTGCTCTTGTCAAAGAATGTTGATTCAGGTCACACTATGGAGCATAAGGCTAATGAAGTTGAAAGAGGTATGAGCATTGAGAAGCAACCACCGGAAACACTAGTAAGTGGAACCTATGGTCTTATTCGATATTGGAACAATTCCACAATTCATCATTGTTTCAAGCAATCTGTTTTTAATGATTCAACTTCAAGTATAATGCACTTGATTTTATTCTTAAGTTTCAAGAAAGAAACAGGTACCATAGAAGTGTATAATGACCAGCAAGAAACCACATCCAAATGGAACTTAAATTTGGAGCAAACGGAGAAACTAGCGAGGCGTGATAACATGCAGCCATATCCAAAACTTAATCTGTGTTTACCAGCCACTAAAGAGGATGACGCTGACACCAAAAATATCCTGCTGCAAGAAGAACCACCAGACCAGCCATCAAATCAACTAACTGTGTTGATTACGAAAGATACACTCACCGAGGATCTATGTCAAGTAAGTAACCCATTGTTTCGATTTGTTTCTAATAATTTAAATAATATGATTATAAACTTGTTCAGCCATGAAGAGTGTGAGAAAAACATAGGTTCTTTAAATAAACCTATGGAACCAATTTCTTGTCCTAAAACAAACATAGTAGTTGATACACTTTCTGATATACTTTGTGATACACTTTGTGAAAAAGAAATGGTTCAGACCAAAATTATTTTACATGTTTATAGTGATCCCATGACTATAATAATACACTTGTTCTTTGCCAAAAGTGTCAACAACATTGCAGGTACAGAAGAGGATCATAAAGGCGATTTACCAGAGATGAAGAAACTCATGAATCCTATCCTTCTTGCTCAAAGGAGAGCCACCTGATGCACCACGCATCACCAAGCCACTCCAACATCAAGGTAAGAACCTAGACTCCCAAAATCGAATGAAAGCTAACTTGCTTTCTCTTGGTACAGATTGTATAGTTTTGAGGTCAAAACGTTTTCAAGGGAGAGGGTATGATGCGAGACTTCAGAACTAGACCAAACTGAGAGCACACCAAACCAGCAGATACACATGCCAAACCGGTCCATGCGGAGCATTTTGGAAGATCTTTGCCCAAATGGAGTTCTGATCAAGCACAAGGCCTAGGGTTAATTTTTCACCAGCAAATTAACCCTAAGAATACTAATGGTTCAGGAGGAATCATTTACCAAGCACCCAATCCGAAGATGGTACGAGAGGATATAGCTGATGTACTTGCTAATGGATCGCCTAACGTACTTGCTGAAGTACTCGCTAACAGACCAGATCTAATTGCAAGCTATGAGTAGTTTCAGCCTTTTGACATTTGGATCAGCCCAGGAGAAAGCTCATACACCTATTTGATCCATCACAACGCCCCAGCCCATGGAGAACCACCCCAATAAAGACCCGGATTTAAACCAACCTTTCGATTATACCCGTTGATCTACTTAGAGCCAAATACGGAAACTATCCATTACCTTCATTTGGACGAATCCCAAAGTTACATATGGAAACCAGGAGAATATCTAGACCACACAAGACATGTATCACACGAGCTTTGGTACACCAAACATCATGGGAACACTCGGAGTTATTACTTACCATTTTTGGAGCCAAAGGAGATCAATCAGCAACGACTCTTTCCCTCATTACTTATGCGCATTCTAGAGCCTCATTCACTAAACCTGGACACCCCAAAGAATCATGGATTCGCACCCAAGCTTTCTAGACTTAAGACACCTCACAACTTACTTTATTTTGTCAATTTTGTTCATAAAGTCCCAACGGCTAGTTTCTCTTATTTTTGTGTGATTTGTTTCTTGTTTTAGAGTATTAGAACGTTGTAGCTGAGCCTATATAAGCTCACTTTTGTCCCATTTGTAAGACACCCTTGATCATTTTTAAAGTAATAGAAATATTTTCTTCTTGTCAAAGTTTGAGTCTCTGTCATTTTGTTATTTAGTTCTTTGTGAGTGAGTCACTTAGTACCTTAGAAATCTGTGGATTAAATTTGTTGAGCAATTCAACATCCTTTATTCGTTCATTGATCGAGTGAGTCGATTATATCCACAGATTGAGCAAGTCAATCACATCTATCCATTGTACCACCCCTTGATTCACGAGAGAGTGCTTCAGAGCCAGCTCGTGAATTACACTCTTCCGCGTTGTAAGCTTGGAATTTCTTGGTCATCAAGTGATCTAAAGTTGGAGTGATCCCAATCGTGCATCAATATTCCTCTTCATACTCTCGTTGTTGGGCTCGACACATCTGGTTTCTCTCATCTTAGTGTTACAGATCATGGTCATCATTGTATAGATGATTATCCGGGTCTGGTTCCCTTCGAACTTGTACTCCAGCTGTTGGTGCTCCATTGTTGAACCGTTGGTCCCTTATGGCTTGGCCGGGCAATCTGGTTCCACGCTCTACTCGGTCCAACCTTTCACCAAACGAGTTAAAATGATTTTGAAGGTTGGTGAGAATTTTCATCATGGCAGCCATGTCTGGGTTCGGATTGGCTTCTCCCATGGTTGGCTACAAGAAATGTTTTAAGACAAGTATCAAACTTTTTCACGAATGGTAAAATAGAAATACCTAAATGAAACAAATGATCTAGACAAATGATATATAAATAACACAATCTATTATATATATATATATATATATATATATATATTTATTTAACTTAGGATGGATTAACCTGATAAATTATAAGAAATGTTTTTTTTTGACTAATACGAATTAAACAAGAAAACAAGAAACAAAACAAACTTCTAGGATTCGTCGGGTTCTACAAAGCTAACATGGCATAACTCGATAAAACTTCTAGATTGTGTTAATAAACCGATAAGGGATATAGATACGACATGGGGTTTGAGGAACTTTGGTTCTGATATCAAAAATGATACAAGCACGAGCTATCTCGGCTTATATGACTCCGGTTTCCTTGCCTAACTTTCTCGAATCAAAGGGAATGAATAGTCAACAAGCTGGTCACGTTGAGGATTCAAGATACAAACAAGTAACCGAGGAGAATCAAAGTGCACCACACAAGTTGCGGAATTCTCGTGATAAACACACAAGGTTCTCTAGACATGGAGGTAAAATTACAAAAGATAAACCAAAAACTTAGTCTAGAGAGTTCTTTTTGGTAGGAGAGGGGAGACAATGTCCTCCACAATTTATTAAGAAAAAATTAAAGAATTACACTCGAACATAATGTGGGCGCGCAGACCCTCTAGCATCCTCCAACATAATCGAGTTCACCAACTCCAGACTCAAACATATGAAACCCCAAAGGTAAAGAAAACGCATAGTTCGCTAATCCATCTGCTAAACGATTAGCCTTCCTATACACATGTGAAATGCAGAGAATCCAGTCTCGTGATAAGAAGCCATAACACAAACGTACTAGGAAGGATAACATATGAGATTCACTAATCCCTGTCTTAGAAAAGATAACATATGAGATTCACCATCTCCGAATTATCTTCCAACTCCAAACGTCTTACTCGTCTCTCCCAAGCTATATACAAGCCATAATAGACTCTTCATAGCTCTGCCAAAGGTGATGAGCATATTCCTATATTCAAAGCAAACCCTCCGCACCAGTTCCCTTCTCCATCTCTCAAAACCCTGCAGCTAACCCGGGATTTCCATGTGAGGCTCCATCCATATTTAATTTAACACAACCCTCACCTGGATGTATTCACTTAATCATTCTTTCCTCCCTCGCGACCTTATTTGTTCGGTCCACCTTATTTAAATGCGTAAGATACACCTCCCTTGCCAGCTCTTTAAGAAAATTCACTTTATCCCGACATTTGCCATTAGTTCCAAACACATTACCATATCACCATTTCCATCCCCACTAAATACCCATTACAAACATCGTGGGCCATGGACTTCCATCTATATCCGCACTTTCACCTAAATTTCCATAGAACCATTCTAGTAAGGACTTTGCAAAAAACATATGTACCTTTCTTGAAGAGACAACTCTGGTCCATATGCCCGCCATAGCTGGACAATCCCGTAGCATATGCATAATTGTCTCATTCCCACTCTTACAAATCTGGCATATTTCGGTTGCACATAAATTTCGTCTATGTCTCTCCACATTGGCCATTATCACCTGATTCACCACTAGCCAGAAAAACACTCTTACTCTCTCCGGTGCCACAACTCTCCACACACGATCAAAAAACTTCTCCATATCCTGTCTCGGTGAATTATCGTGTGTTAATAGTGATAAGCTGACTTTACTGTAAAACTCCTATCCGAGCACTCTCCCGAGAACAACCTATCCTTCGCCCCCGTAACATTATCTACTACTATCGCTGCAAGTTGCAATCTCGTGTTTCCCGATACATAGGGCACAATTCGTGTAAGCTCCCATGTACCATCTCGCCATAGATCCCGAACATTAACCTCCCTATAACCCTCCGGTAAGGCTCCTGTTACCAATTCACATAGTGGTGTATACGACAACCATTTATCTCTCCAAAATCGGATTTCTCCCCCATCTCCAAGAATCCAACTCAAACCGGGTAGCACCACCTCTCTTATCCCAATGCCCAGACTTCTCCATGTCGAGGACCAATTACTCTTAACTATTGTCCATGAATGATCATGTAAATCTCTCACTTTGTACTTACTCCTTAACACCCTTGCCCAAAGACTTCTTTTATCATGTAGTAAGCGCCAGCCCACCTTAGCTAAAAGAGCTTTATATATGTGTTTTGCTTAGCGAATCCCCAATCCACCCTCTGCTTTAGGTAAGCATACCCAATTCCAAGCAATTAGATGTTGTTTCTTCTTTTTATGGTACTCTCCCACAAGAAGGATCTCGACATTCCATCCAATCGATCAAGAGTGTGTTTTGGTAGAGAGATCATGCTCATTAATTGAACTGGGATGGATGATAAAACTACCTTCATGAGGGTAACCCTCCCCACCAAACTAAAAAAATGTCCCTTCCATCCTGAAAAGCGTGAAGAAACCTTCTCAAGAACATCAGTAAAAGTATATATTTGCTGGAGAAACTTAGTCTAGAGTTTATTGCAACATTTTAATGTAAATAAACTAAAAGAAATAAAAATAATCCCTGCAAAAATCAAAGCAATAAAATCGTCAGAAATAAAAGGAAATAATTCAAAAACTTACCTTGGCGAGTTGTTGCAGATCGGTGAAAAAGGAAAGTCTTGAGCTTTTCTATCAAGTCTTGGTTTCTCTGGACGCTTTCTTGGTCTTCATGCATCTTCTATGCTGGTGAGATAGACGTTGTTGACTTGGGTCGTTGTGAGTAAAGGCCTAATCTCTTTGTCAATCGGATACGAGCCCGACATGAGGGAGACGAATAGGCTCCGACCATCTTCGATTCCAGCCCGAAAAGTGGTATATGTGGCTCGAGCAAAGTGATCCTTAGGTGATATTTCCGGTTCTTCCTCATCAGCTTCCTCGACCCGAAGTGGTGCCATTTGTCCGGTTAAAGGGGTCTCTCGGCAATCTCTTGAACCGGCTCATAAAGGAGCATAAGTGGCTCGATCAAAGTGATTTTTAGGGTTACTTTGTCGACAAAATTCTCTCCCATGGCCTGGTTCTCATCGGATTGATCGTTGGTCAATTAGACATGACTAAAATCAAACCGTAACCGTATTTTGGACCGATTGGACCGATTCTAAACCGTAACCATATAAAACGGTTAACAACCATAACCGTTAACCGTTAAAATATATTAGTTACGGTTAATAATTATACTAACTGTAATCGTAAATTAACCGTAAATGTATCAAAAATGTTAGTTAACCGCATGTTTAACAGCACGGTTAACCGTACAGTTAAAAATTTTAAAATATAATCGTAACTGTGTATAATACAAGAACATATGTCAAATGTTCGGATAAAAGTGTTCAAACAAGTACAAGATACCACATATGAATAAATCTACGTCGGAAATAAATGGTCTTCTTTCCAAACAAATAAGTTGTAATGCATCTGGTATTAACTGTAACCGTGTTTAACCATAACTATTGTAACTATAACCGTATTTAATCGTAATTGTGTTAATCTTATATATAATGGTTAAGGTTACGGTTAAAAAAAAATTTATAACCGTAACCGTGGTCATGCCTAGGTCCAGCATTTCTTCTTGATCATGCCATTGAAATGGTTATCAAGAAAACATGCATAATTGCTTATACATATCGAACCAACAACACACCCATACACACACAAAAAACGAACATTTGTTAGGTAGAGGAAGAGTGAAACACCCTTACCCGGAAGCCACTCCAGTTAGAGACTTAGCCAGAAATACTGTTCCGATTTAATTAGAAATTTTTAGCATTGGTTCGATAAGGCAAGTCCTAGATAAGCATAAAACAAATTACTTGAATTAACAAAGGGGTCCTAGTACAACGGTAAGTTCGCCGATAAGCTATTACATCGTTTTAAGTACTAGTTCGAACATAACTACCCCAAAATCCACCATCCTTCCCTTTCCTTGCCCTTGTCTCACATGCTGGTTCAGCCACAATGATTACCATCAAGGTTACTTTCTTTTCCTGCATCCAAAAAGGGAGGCGTAAGCAACGAATTGCTTAGTGAAGCGGTCAACCCGTCTCACTAGGCTCAGTCTAGAAACAGTACCCAAACATTCGATTCAATCAAGTCAATATGCGCAGGTCATAAACTTTACTTTCACATTTTTGTCAAGACAGCATCCGTACAACATGGATTAACCATCAGGACATTATCGATAACCCATTAACCATGACAAGCAAGCAATCAAAGACTTAATGAACTTAATGCAAGAAACGACCCTAGAATTCGCCACGGTCACGCACTCACCTGATTGTTCGGATACAGATTCTGACACCTCTTGCTGCTTAGACGCAATAAACGTTTGAACAGAAACTGTAGGCAACGTGAATCGGTCACCAAAAACCCACAGTAAACGTCGATAAACACTAAGTAAATCGACACTTACCGGGACAATTCGAACAGACTTCACCAATTCGACAACTGTTTGAACAGATCCTCCGATAAGCCACGCTTTACCGGGAACCTAAGACCAACAACTCAAAATAACGATCGATTACCCTGAACTATCGATAAACACAAAGTGTATCGAAGTTTACCTTGAATTCTTTGATAACGCTCACGGATTCTCGATCAAGCTCACGAATGATCGGTCACTGACTCAGATGTTCGATCACGCTCTCGGATTTTTCTCGGTTCTTTCAGAGTTCTTAAGTGAAATGAGCGAAAAATGCGAACAGAATTATATAAGGGTCGATTTTTGTCGTCACCAACCCGAGCGTGTCGACCACGCGTAATTCTCACCGACAGTTTCACGCGTTTTTACCGACAATCCCACGCGCGCACTCATCGACATTAATTCCCAACGTGCATTTTTCTCACCTACCACACGCACCCCGAATCAAGTCGAGATTGATATGCGCGGATCCTCGAATCACTGATACCCGCTTGATAATTCTTGACTAGTCCGACCAACCTTGTTCGATAATCCCGCATTATTCGAATAATTCCTGATTCGATCCAACAATTCGAACATCAGTTCGATCCCTCGACTAAAATTCTCACATTCGGATTCCCTTCGAGCAATGTGTAGCTTAAGCTGATACAATGCTCGCCAGCATCTCCCAAGGATTCGTCCTAGAATCTAAGCCTTTTTTCCTTGAAACCTTTTGTTTCTCAAACCACTTTCTAAAGTTTGATTTCATAACTTCTTCCAGTTCCCAAGTTGTTTCCTCTTCACCATCGCAATCCCAAACAACCTGTAACAACTTAATTTTCTTCTTCCTATCTGTCCTCAGTTTTCTATCAATAATCCAAACCGGTCTTCCCACAATTGTCATATTTTCTTGTAAATCCGATGGAGGTTCGGATATGACATTCTCTCGATGTGTTATGCACTTCCTTAGCAAGGACACATGAAACACCTTGTGGAAAGCATCCATTGCCGGTGGCAATTCCAATCTATAAGCAACAGATCCGATTCTTTCAAGGACCTGGAATGGTCCCATATACCTCGGAGTTAACTTTGTATTCAAAGATGCACGATCCTTCCCCTTATAAGTGACCGTCTTGAGATAAACCATATCTCCCACTTTAAACTCCAACTCTCTCCGTCGCTTATCCGCATAACTCTTTTGTCGATCCTGAACTTCTTTCATTTTAACTTTCAAGACTTTGATACTTTCGGTTGTTTCATTAACAAAGTCTCGTCCAAAAACACTTCGCTCCCCCACTTGGGTCCAACGCAGAGGCGTTCGACAAGGCCGCCCATACAACGCTTCGTATGGTGACATCCCAATACTTGCGTGATAACTGTTATTATAAGAGAACTCGGCTAAGGGTAAGTATTCTTCCCATTTACCACCCCAATCAAGTACACTTGCTCGCAACAAATCTTCGAGCGTCTGAATCGTTCGCTCGGACTGACCGTCTGTTTGCGGATGATGCGCTTTACTCATGTTAAGCCTTGTACCGAATCTTTTTTGAAGTGCTTTCCAAAATCCAGAAGTAAATTTGGAATCACGATCAGATACAATACTTGCCGGTACTCCATGATACCGAACAATTTCTTTCACATAGATTCCTGCAAGCTTCTCGGCTCCATCCTTTTTATTGATTACAATGAAGTGTGCAGACTTGGTTAATCGATCCACGATAACCCATATTGCATCCTTTTTCTCACACATTGGCAAACCTGTGACGAAATCCATTGTGATGAAATCCCATTTCCACTCAGGAATTGGTAAACTTCTCAGTAAACCACCTGGAACCTGATGTTCTGCCTTAACCATTTGACAAGTGGGACAACCCGCAACCCACTTAGCCACGTCCTTCTTCATACCTTTCCAATGGTAATAACGTTTCAGATCTCGATACATCTTAGTTGATCCTGGATGTAATGACCCGCACAAAGGCAAAGAAAATTGTGGGAAAATTCGAACCGATTGTCGAACGGGATCGTTTGGCCGAGAAATTTTCTCAAGCACCTCCGTGACTAAGCTACTTGCCTAAAGCTGCTCGATGACCGAGCTACTTGATTAAGCAGCTCGATGACTAAGGTGCTTGGTGAGTTGTGCGATGAATAAGGTGCGTGCTTACCTTTTTATTCGATGACAGAATAGCGTGCATGCGATGGAACCTTGCTTCGGATCGAAGTAACCGAACGCATGCGCGATGACCTTAGCCATGTCCGAAGAAATCAAGTCGTGTCCGAACGAAGAATTGATCGAGCTGTGTGCTTGATGACGAAGCGTGTGCATGCGAAGCAACTTACCCGTGAGCGGAGAACATGCACGTTTTTACCCACGTTCGAAGAAACGTCCGAGTTTTGTCGTACCTCCTTGTCGTTTCTCCTTGTCGCCAAGCAAGAATAGAATCTTGAACCGTGTCATTGTTCGGCCAGTTTTGCCCGCGAGTGAAGAAACGTCCAATGGGACGTGTCCGTACAAAATTCGACAAACATTCTCGTCAGTCACGTGTCGCGATGCGGACAGCGCACGCTGCGACACGTCCGGCCAAGTGTCGACCTGCTTCACCTATCTGTTTCACCTGCTTGCTTGCCATCTTGCCCGCGTCTTTAAATAGAGAAATCCGACAAAGTAAGCAGTTAGTTTTCGAGAGATCTTACCGTAAAACAATCTTAGAAACCGCTTAAGTCCGAAGTGTTCTAGCAAAGCCAAGTTAAGTCGCGAACCGTTTTAGAGAAGCTTAAGTCCGAAAATCTTGCTTTCCACCTAAGTCAAGATGAGTTCTTTGGTATGTTTGCCGTGTGTTAGATGAGTAGAACACACGTAATTGATTGTTGATTGTTCGATGATTTTATTCGCTTAAGCATGAAATCGTTAAGGAAATTCTAAGTTTATACATAAGTTAAATTCTAGAAGGTGTTTTCTTTGGTATTTCACCGTGTGTTTGATGAGTGAAACACACGGGGGTTGCTTGATTGCATGTTTATGCATTAATCGCATATGTTCGACCACGTTTACGGATTTTAAGTCAACGCGAATCTTTGCTTGATCGTTAGCATGATTCATTAATTTTTACATAAGTTAAAAATGCTAGAAGAACTTGAGTTTAAGCGTGGCATGATTTCTCTATGACCGAGTCTTAACCAATAAAGATTTTGGTTATTTCTTGAAGACACGGAGAGACGGGATTGCAGCCTTTGGCCGTGTATGCATGACGATGCATTATTCGATTTTTGGTGCGAAGCCTTAAAGATTAGGCCATCAAAAACGTTTAAGGGTCTTAGTACTTAGCCTTTGTGGTTTTGTTCGGAAGATGCCTTGGTTTTACGTGAAGGAAATTAATCAGCACGCTAGGCCTTAAGAAAATGTATCATTATGCGCATAATCATTTCCGTATTGCATATTTTCGTGTGATTGTTATTTTGGGTTCGGTGGGAATTTTGATTGTTGTTTAGGGGAACCTTAGACTCACTGAGAAATTAGTTCTCACGACTCAAATATTTAACACTTAATATGTATAAACGTTTGTTTTGAGTGTTAGACTCGAGTCCGGATAATGTTGTAATCTTGTTCAAAACTTATGATAATGATATATATAATATCGAGTTTTCGAACAAACGGGTTTTATGCGATACTTGTCTTGTCCGGACGAACCAACGGTCATGTGCGGTTCGGGTTGGCAAGCCTTGGGCCGTATTCGATCGGGAAACAAGCATTTAGGTGTCTGGTCCGAGAATTTTAGGATGTGTTCCGAGAACCTCTGGTCGGATGCCCGAGTGTTTGTTTTGGGATTGTGGCGTTTCCGGTCTATCGCGGATCGGGGGCGTTACAACCTCATTTAAGTGGTATCAGAGCAGGGTGTCAACGATGCTGGCATGAAACTTGGTTTTCAACGTTTTATCGAGTAAAAGTATCGCACAAAGCAAGTAGGATAAACTGATTACGTTCCTGTGCTATTTAGTATAAGATGGGTTAGGACTGACCAAAGGTTGTGTTTCAGATGGTATCACCACGACGCAACATGCGAGCATATCAAGTTGGTCCGACACGAGAACAAGGACCGCATCAGTACCCAAGACCGAATGTTTGGCCGCCTATGCTCGAGTATGGGCCACAGTCCGGATTACCGAATCAGTTTCAAGAATATATGGACGAGAACTCCCCGGATGTGTCAGAGTTAAGATTTCAAGATGTAAATGACCCAATACCCGAAGGGTCATTGCATGGTGGATGGCTATCTCCGGAGCCATCAGAGATTGATCCAAGCGAATACATGAATCTCGAAGGGTGGTCCGCAGAACAAGGAGCATCCGTGAGCCCAGGAGGCGGAGTTACATCCCGTCGCCAGTTTTCTGCACGAGAAGAATTGATAATGCCAGATCAATGGGGTCGAGATCGTATTTCTCATCGCCAATTTTTCGGACATGACGAACCAAGGGTACCGCGAGAACGGGGTCAAAACTGTTCGAATCGCTCAAATCATCATGAGGCAAGACCACGTGTGGTAACGCCTGAAGCAAGGAATATTGAGGATCGACTAATGAACGTAATCCAGAACTTAGCAAATCATTTGAGAGATTCACGACGAGCTGCTAGACGAGTCCAACAGAACGCGCCGTCATCACCACCGGATTTCTTGAAGATGGTAATGATGATGAAAAATCTCGGGACAAGACGATTCTTTGGAAATCCTGATCCATTGGATGCGGATGCATGGTTGCAACATGTTGAGAAGAATTTTGCAGCAATCAGATGCCCCGAAGAGTTTAAAACGGATGTTGCCAACGAATGGTGGAGTGGAGTGAAAGATCATTACCGAAGGGTCGAGTTTACTTGGGAAGTTTTCCAGCAACAGTTTCAAAGGAAATATTTTCTTCCCGAAGCAAGGGATCGACTTGAGAGGAAATTTCAAGAATTGGTGCAAGGAGATCGTACCGTAAGGGAATATGAAGCAGAGTTTACTCGGCTTCGACGATATGCTCATGGAGCTGATAATGAGGCAGCCATGATACGGAAGTTCTTACACGGGTTAAGACCCGAGATAATGAACAAGTTGTTGGCGGTTGAATACCACAGTTTGTCCGAATTAGTGGAGCGGGCAGTCAACATGGAGGAAGGCTTAGAAATGGAACGAATCTTTTATGAACGGCCACCAATATCGAGGGTACCACAACCTGTCCAGAAACTTGGGCCGAGTAATCAAGCCACCCGACCTGAACGATTTGGACAAGGCCGGGGACGAGGACCGAATTTTGGTCGTGGTCGGGGACGAGGACCAGCGGGTAGAGGGACACCAGCGATGGAGACCTTACCCGAATATTATAAGTGTGGCCGACGTGGTCACTTTGCTCGAGTGTGTCCGAATGAGGAGAGGCCTCGGCCAGTGTCCGAACATGTTATCTGTTTTACGTGTCACCAGCCCGGACATTACGCGACTTCGTGTCCTACCAGGGTAAACCGTCCAGCGGCAGCTCGTGCTATCGAGGTAGTGGAGATTGCACCATCACCAAAGCGAAAGGCAATCATGGGAAGAGTGTACCCACTAGATAAACCCGAACCTTCACGACCTTCTAAAGGCCCAATCTCAGGTACTTGAGGGTTCAAACTTAAAACTTGTATGTAATGAATAAAATGTGTGTATGATGTGATATACTTGTATAATTTCTGTTTAATACTTATAAAAGAGAATCGTTTAAGAAAAGGTTTATGGCTTTCCGTCTAGGAACCTTGTGTGTTGGTGGTGTATCCACACACGTTTTGTTTGATTCAGGGGCGACGCATAGTTTCGCATCGCCTGATGTCACCTCGCGTTTTAAGGGAATCTTTACCGTAGTAAAGGTTCATGTTTCCGTCTTAACCCCAGGAGACCAAATCCTTTATGCATCGAGTTGGTTTATAGGAGTTCCAATTATCATTCAAAACCATAAGTTTTTAGCCAATCTCTTAGTCATTCCATTAGACAAATCCGAAGTCATCTTAGGAATGGATTGGTTATCGGCTTACATGTCTCACATGGATTGTGGGCGTGGAAGGATAACTTTTGAACAGTTTGGAAAACCTTTCCTAACCTTTACAACGGCCGTGAGAGCAGAGAAAGCCCTTGTTGACGGAGAGGTTTATTTGGTGACCGTGACAGTATTAAAGGATAAAGAATCAGAGGAACTGGGCATAGAAGAGATTCCAGTAGTCAAAGGATACGATGATGTGTTTAAACCTTTGGAAGGGTTGCCACCATCTCGTAACAATCCTTTTACCATTTTGTTGGAACCAGGAGCCGCTCCGATAGCTAAGGCACCATATCGTATGGTCCCAGCAGAGTTAGCCCAGTTAAAGAAACAGTTAGAAGATCTAATGGGGAAAGGATTAATACGTTCAAGTTCATCACCTTGGGGAGCCCCAGTTTTATTCGTAAAGAAGAAGGATGGTAGTATGCGATTGTGCATAGATTACCGTGGTATCAACAATGTCACAATCAAGGACAAGTATCCATTGCCTAGAATTGACGAGTTGCTAGACCAATTGCAAGGAGCGAGTTGGTTTTCAAAGATTGATTTAGCATCCGGCTATCATCAGATTCGGATTGCAGAGACGGACATTGTGAAGACTGCTTTCAGGACACGATATGGTCAATACGAATTTGTGGTCATGCCTTTTGGCCTAACAAATGCACCAGCCGCATTTATGCGATTGATGAATGAAGTCTTTCGAGACTACTTAGACGAGTTTGTTATCATATTTATTGATGACATACTTATCTACTCCAAGAGTGCAGAAGAACATGAGATACATTTAGGAAAAGTGATGGAACGCTTAAGGAGTCAAAAGCTATTTGCTAAGTTTAGTAAATGTAGCTTTTGGAAACGGGAGATTGGATTCTTAGGACATCGCGTCTCGGAACAAGGAGTTTCAGTTGACCCGGAGAAGATTTTGGCAATACAAGATTGGCCACAACCAACAAGCGCCACGGAGATTCGTAGCTTCTTAGGACTTGCTGGTTATTACAGAAAATTCGTAAAGGGATTTTCTAGTATAACGAAACCATTGACTCACCTAACTGGCAAAGGCGTTGTCTTTGTATGGAGTGAAGAAGCAGAAAAGGCGTTCAACATATTAAAGAAGGCTTTGACGACCGCACCAGTATTAGCCTTACCCAAGCCAAACCAGCCATACACAGTTTATACGGATGCATGCGGAATAGGCTTAGGATGTGTGTTAATGCAAGGCAAAATGGTCATTGCCTATGCCTCTAGACAATTGAGGAAACATGAGGAAAATTATCCTACGCATGATCTAGAATTGGCCGCAGTTGTTTTTGCTTTAAAGATATGGCGGTCATATCTTTATGGAGAGACAGTTCAAGTAATAACGGATCATAAGAGCTTAAAGTACTTGTTCACCCAACCTGATCTTAACCTAAGGCAGAGAAGGTGGATGGAGTTTATCTCGGATTATAATTTAAACATTTCTTATCACCCAGGAAAGGCAAATGTGGTTGCAGATGCTTTGAGTCGCCGTAAGGTCAAGGTTGATGTAGAAAAAGAATTAATGAGCCTAACCGCGGAATTCAAAATGATTAGCTTATCAGCCTTGGAAGGAGAAAGTAGTGAACCATTAGGTTTACAGGCGGTAAACCAAGCGGGATTACTACAACGGATTCGACATCAACAAAGAGAAGATGAAGATTTAAAGAAGATTATCGAAGAGTTGGGTAGTATAGGGGAGCCGAATGCAAGCGGATACCATTTAGCCACAGATGGTACATTGCTCCAAAATAAAAGGATTACCGTGCCTAAAGGACAAGGTTTACGGGAAGAAATCCTACGGACGGCCCATCATTCCCTACTTAGTATTCACCCAGGGAGTACAAAAATGTACCGAGACATTCACCAATATTACCATTGGCCGGGAATGAAGCGATCTGTCGCAAAATGGGTAGCAGAATGTCAAACCTGTCAGCAAGTAAAGATTGAGCATCAAGTTCCAGCTGGATTGTTACAAAGCCTACCTATTCCAAAATGGAAATGGGATGCAGTTGCCATGGATTTTGTTACAGGTTTGCCGATAGCACCATGACGTGAAAACGATGCGATTTGGGTAGTCGTAGATCGTTTAACCAAGAGTGCTCACTTTTTGCCAATGAGGGCGATGGCAATATCGAAGTTTTGGCCAAGTTATATTTGAATGAGATTGTGAAGTTGCATGGAGTCCCTGCCAACATAGTTTCAGACCGCGACCCTAGGTTCACGGCTAGATTTTGGCGAGCTTTTCAGATAGCTCTTGGGACCAATCTACACATGAGTACCGTGTTTCATCCGAAAACGGATGGCCAAACGGAGCGAACCATCCGGACTTTAGAAGATTTACTTCGGATGTGCATGATTGATTGGAAGAAGACTTGGGAAATTCACTTACCATTAGTGGAATTTGCATATAACAATAGCTTTCATACTAGCATTGGTATGTCGCCATACGAAGCTTTATACGGACGCCCATGTCGGACACCTATGTGTTGGACCGAAGTTGGAGAAGGAAAAGAGTTTAGCGAAGAGTTTGGGGCAGCCATTGTGAAGGAAACCACATATAAGGTTAGTCTTATCCGGGCCAACATGAAAAAGGCACAAGACAGACAGAAGAAATATGCCGATCAACATAGAAGAGAAGTTGAATTTAAAGTTGGTGATTGGATATGGTTGAAAGCAGCTGCCGAGAAAGGAAAGGACAGATTTGCGAAGCCTAGCAAATTGGCCGCACGGTCTATAGGACCTTACCGTATTATTGCAAGAGTTGGGGAAGTAGCTTATGAGCTAGACCTTCCATCAGATAAAGGCATGTACAATGTGTTTCATGTCTCAATGTTGCGAAAGTTTGTCCGAGGTCCAGAAGTAGCACCGCCAGTACGTGTGCCCGAACCTCGACAACCATCTCCGGAACCAGTGAGAATAGGTGAAAAACGATCAAGATTTCTCAAAGGTCGAGAAATCTCTCAAATTAAAGTCATGAGGAGAAAGCAACATAGAGATGTTGTTACATGGGAAGACGAAGCGAGATTCAGAAGGTCTCATCCGGAACTTTTCCTAAATCCCGAGCAGAATCAAGATGAGGGACCATCTAACCCTTGAGAATTCGGGACGAATTCTTTTAAGTGGGGGAGAATGTAATGACCCGCACAAAGGCAAAGAAAATTGTGGGAAAATTCGAACCGATTGTCAAACGGGATCGTTTGGCCGAGAAATTTTCTCAAGCACCTCCGTGACTAAGCTACTTGCCTAAAGCTGCTCGATGACCGAGCTACTTGATTAAGCAGCTCGATGACTAAGGTGCTTGGTGAGTTGTGCGATGAATAAGGTGCGTGCTTACCTTTTTATTCGATGACGGAATCGCGTGCATGCGATGGAACCTTGCTTCGGATCGAAGTAACCGAACGCATGCGCGATGACCTTAGCCATGTCCGAAGAAATCAAGTCGTGTCCGAACGAAGAATTGATCGAGCTGTGTGCTTGATGACGAAGCGTGTGCATGCGAAGCAACTTACCCGTGAGCGAAGAACGTGCACGTTTTTACCCACGTTCGAAGAAACGTCCGAGTTTTGTCGTACCTCCTTGTCGTTTCTCCTTGTCGCCAAGCAATAATAGAATCTTGAACCGTGTCATTGTTCGGCCAGTTTTGCCCGTGAGTGAAGAAACGTCCAATGGGACGTGTCCGTACAAAATTCGACAAACATTCTCGTCAGTCGCGTGTCGCGATGCGGACAGCGCACGCTGCGACACGTCCGGCCAAGTGTCGACCTGCTTCACCTATCTGCTTCACCTGCTTGCTTGCCATCTTGCCCGCGTTTTTAAATAGAGAAATCCGACAAAGTAAGCAGTTAGTTTTCGAGAGATCTTACCGTAAAACAATCTTAGAAACCGCTTAAGTCCGAAGTGTTCTAGCAAAGCCAAGTTAAGTCGCGAACCGTTTTAGAGAAGCTTAAGTCCGAAAATCTTGCTTTCCACCTAAGTCAAGGTGAGTTCTTTGGTATGTTTGCCGTGTGTTAGATGAGTAGAACACACGTAATTGATTGTTGATTGTTCGATGATTTTATTCGCTTAAGCATGAAATCGTTAAGGAAATTCTAAGTTTATACATAAGTTAAATTCTAGAAGGTGATTTCTTTGGTATTTCACCGTGTGTTTGATGAGTGAAACACACGGGGGTTGCTTGATTGCATGTTTATGCATTAATCGCATATGTTCGACCACGTTTACGGATTTTAAGTCAACGCGAGTCTTTGCTTGATCGTTAGCATGATTCGTTAATTTTTACATAAGTTAAAAATGCTAGAAGAACTTGAGTTTAAGCGTGGCATGATTTCCCTATGACCGAGTCTTAACCAATAAAGATTTTGGTTATTTCTCGAAGACACGGAGAGACGGGATTGCAGCCTTTGGCCGTGTATGCATGACGATGCATTATTCGATTTTTGGTGCGAAGCCTTAAAGATTAGGCCATCAAAAACGTTTAAGGATCTTAGTACTTAGCCTTTGTGGTTTTGTTCGGAAGATGCCTTGGTTTTATGTGAAGGGAATTAATCAGCACGCTAGGCCTTAAGAAAACGTATCATTATGCGTATAATCATTTCCGTATTGCATATTTTCGTGTGATTGTTATTTTGGGTTCGGTGGGAATTTTGATTGTTGTTTAGGGGAACCTTAGACTCACTGAGAAATTAGTTCTCACGACTCAATTTGTTTTGCAGGAAAATCTTAGAGGGTAGACCGCGGGAAAAGCACAAAAAGGAACGTTAGGAAAATCAGTGGTAGATTTTCTTGTTTTGTTGCAAATATTTAACACTTAATATGTATAAACGTTTGTTTTGAGTGTTAGACTCGAGTCCGGATAATGTTGTAATCTTGTTCAAAACTTATGATAATGATATATATAAAATCGAGTTTTCGAACAAACGGGTTTTATGCGATACTTGTCTTGTCCGGACGAACCAACGGTCGTGTGCGGTTCGGGTTGGCAAGCCTTGGGCCGTATTCGATCGGGAAACAAGCATTTAGGTGTCTGGTCCGAGAATTTTAGGATGTGTTCCGAGAACCTCTGGTCGGATGCCCGAGTGTTTGTTTTGGGATTGTGGCGTTTCCGGTCTATCGCGGATCGGGGGCGTTACACTGGATGTATCGAAAACTTAGATTGATGTGCCTCTTTAAGAATTTCGTCTCGCAATTCCTTATCGTTCGGAACACATACTCGACCATTCACCAAGATTGTTCCATTGCTCGAAGTCTGGAACTCTGTCTTATCATTCTTTGACCACTTGATTAAATCTTTATCTTTTTCCTGAGCCAACCGAACACGGCTTAGCAAATCTGCTTGATCTGCTGCTCCTAAGCCCAACGGTTCTAACTCATCTGATAAGGCTGTTAATCGCAATGTTCCCACCATGCTGACCAGCCCTTCAATATCCTTTTCTAAATCGGTAGCAACTCTCTTTTGACTTAACGCATCTGCGACCAGGTTCGCTTTACCCGGATGATAAGCAATATCAAGGTCATAGTCAGCGACCAATTCCATCCATCTTCTTTGTCGCAAGTTTAACTCCGGCTGAGTGAAGATGTACTTCAAACTCTTATGATCCGTGAAAACTTGCACTTTCCCACCATAGAGGTAGGATCGCCAAATTTTTAGTGCGAACACTACTGCTGCCATCTCAAGATCATGAGTAGGATATTTCTCTTCATGCTTCCTTAGCTGCCGCGAAGCATATGCAATTACTTTACCATGCTGCATCAGGACACAACCCAGTCCCATTCGCGATGCATCAGTATAAACCACAAAAGGTTCATTTGGTTCCGGTAAAACCAGCACCGGAGTACTGGTAAGCATTTCCTTTAGCTTCGAGAAACTTTTCTCACAGTCTGTGGTCCACACAAACTTTACGTCCTTTCCCGTTAACTTAGTCATTGGTTTTGCCATGCTCGCAAAACCTTGAACAAACCGTCGATAATACCCAGCCAAACCAAGGAAACTCCTTATTTCTGAGGCATTCTGAGGTCTCGACCAATCCTTAATACACTTAATCTTTTCAAGATCAACGGACACTCCCTTATCCGAGACTATGTGACCCAAGAATCCAATTTCCCTTTGCCAAAAGCTGCACTTACTCAGCTTAGCGTACAACTTGTGTTCTCGTAGTTTAACCAACACCGTCCTTAAGTGAACCTTGTGCTCCTCCGGGTTCTTTGAGTAAACTAAAATGTCATCGATAAAGATGATCACAAACTCATCCAAGTATTCTTGGAACACGCTATTCATGAGCTTCATGAAAGCAGCAAGCGCATTAGTCAGCCCGAATGGCATGACCACAAACTCATAATGACCATACCTTGTCCGAAAGGCAGTCTTTCGAATATCTGACTCGGCTATCGGAATTTGGTGATAGCCCGAAGCCAAATCAATTTTAGAGAAGCAAGTAGCACCTCAGAGTTGGTCCAACAACTCGTCAATCCTCGGAAGAGGGTACTTATTCTTCACTGTTACTCGATTCAAGCCACGGTAGTCGATGCAAAGTCTGAAGCTTCCATCTTTCTTTTTGACAAATAGCACCGGTGCACCCCACGGTGAACTACTTGGTCTTACAAATCCTTTCTCTATCAAATCGCTTAATTGCTTCTTCAACTCGGCCATCTCCGCAGGCGCCATTCGATAGGGTGCCTTTGAGATAGGATTTGTACTTGGCTCAAGTTCGACAGTAAACGGATCCGAACGAGCTGGTGGTATACCTGTCAACGCTTGGAAAACATCCCTGAATTCATTCACCACCGGAATTTTCTCAAGTTCAGCATCCGGTCCAACTTCCGTTGTTGTGATCGTGGCCAAGAATGCCTCGCATCCTCTCTCGATCAAATGTTCTGCTTGAATAGCCGAAATAATCAGGCTTCCTAATGTTGGTCTGATTCCTTGAAACACCAACATTCCCTTGGCAGTCTCAAACTGCACTCGCCCTCGGTGACAGTCTAGATGTGCCTTGAATTCTCCAAGCCAATCCATTCCCAAAATCACGTCATAGGACTTTATTCGGCAAATCACCAAGTCAGCTGGCATGTCTACTCCGCATAACATCACCGAGACACTTCGGACATTTCCATAGGTTATCATAACTTGTCCACCAGCTGCCTTGACCAAACCGAAATCATCCCCTGGTTCCTTCTGGAATCCATTCTTTTCAATAAATTTTGGGCAAACAAAACAATGTGTTGCCCCGGAATCAAACATAACATGGGTTTCCACACCACCCATGATTATGGTCCCTACACATTCACCTAGAATGCTAAGAACCCTTCCTAACAAGCAATTCTCACAAAGAAAATTGTGAAGGCAAGTGATAGAACTTACCAGTGATCGGACGCGAAGTGCTTGGCTCGCTTGAACCTTCGCCCATTGAATAAATCCGCGGCATTACCGCTTGCCTCTTTGGTGGAGGTGGTAATCCTTCATTTGCCCGTTTCCCAGTTTGTTGCCCAAGCCTTGGACAATTGGGCCTAAAATGCCCAGCTTCACCACAATTGTAACACACCTGCGTGTCAGCAACTTTCACTCTCTCCGGGCAATCACTGATCTTGTGGTCTTTATTACCACACTTGAAACATGATCCATCAGTGAAACGACAAGTACCCAAGTGCATTTTTCCACAGCTTCTACATGCACGACGTCCAACAGATGACTTACTCGGAAGGGTCTTTTTCACCCAATTTTCTTCTGTACGACACCATGTTCGGATTTCCAATGCGGGAGGTTATGAGTCAAAACTCCAACTCCCTTTAACTTAGCTTCCTCTTCCATACCAGCTTCTAACATGGCTGCCTTTTCCACAAGTTCGGCAACCGAAGCAAAGTTGCGAAATATACAGCGGTTGCGGAGCTCAAGTTTCAGTCCGCGCATGAATCTGCGGACCTGAACCTGTTCCTCCTCAAGATCACGTCCGGCATACTTTTTGAGACTATTGAACTCTGTCTCATATTCACGCACAGTCATTGTTCCTTGACGCAAGTCTAGGAATGCTCCCTCAATCGGTCATATGCTTCCTGTGGGAAATACTTAGCACGAAACTTTTCACAGAAAGTTTCCCACGTGCAATTTGGGTTCCTCATCCGACTAGATTCACTCTTCCACCAAGCATGCGCGTCCCCCTCCAGGTAGTGAACCGCAATATCCTTCTTATACCCATCCGGACTCCGAATGGAACTGAAGTTCCTATCGAGTCTACTTAACCACTCGTCCGCCTCAATAGGCTTTGCACCACCCGAGAAATACTTTGTTCCCAACTTTTGCATATATTCCATCACCTTCAGGTAAGGTGGCCTCCTAGGTACCACAACATCAACATCTTCCTCTAAATTCACCGCTGGCGGATTCACATCCGGTGGTGGTACCAAAGGAGCAGGTGCAACAACAGGTAGCCTTCCCAAGATTTGTGCCAATACTGCCAAAACCTGTCCCATCTCTACAGGGGCAGCAACAGCCGCAGCAGCACCAACATTTGCTGCACTCCTTGCAGCTTCCGCATTAGCCGCATTTCTTGCAGCTTCCGCATTAGCCGCATTCCTTACAGCTTCCGCGTTAGCCGCATTCCTTGCAGTTTCTGTGTTAGCCGCATTCCTTGCAGCTTCCGCGTTAGCTGCATTCCTTGCAGCAACATTTGCCGCGTTACGCTGGTTCACAACTTCTTCATGCTCGACAGCGACATTTGCCACTGCATTTCCAGAAGTCTCATCAGTCTCGGCATTTCTCCTAACTCGGTTACTCTTAGCCATCTGCAATGACCGGATCAGATACTAAGTTAGTCCCAGCACTAACTTAGCTCCACAATTCAAAAATATCCAGACTTACAGTGAGATTTCGGGCGCTGGAAGGATGGATTTACCCACTAACCCACCTCTGCTAGACTTTCCTAGAATCGACCATGCTCTGATACCAAATTGAAACACCCTTACCCGGAAGCCACTCCAGTTAGAGACTTAGCCGGAAATACTGTTCCGATTTACTTAGAAATTTTTAGCATTGGTTCGATAAGGCAAGTCCTAGATAAGCATAAAACAAATTACTTGAATTAACAAAGGGGTCCTAGTACAACGGTAAGTTCGCCGATAAGCTATTACATCGTTTTAAGTACTAGTTCGAACATAACTACCCCAAAATCCACCATCCTTCCCTTTCCTTGCCCTTGTCTCACATGCTGGTTCAGCCACAATGATTACCATCAAGGTTACTTTCTTTTCCTGCATCCAAAAAGGGAGGCGTAAGCAACGAATTGCTTAGTGAAGCAGTCAACCCGTCTCACTAGGCTCAGTCTAGAAACTGTACCCAAACATTCGATTCAATCAAGTCAATATGCGCAGGTCATAAACTTTACTTTCACATTTTTGTCAAGACAGCATCCGTACAACATGGATTAACCATCAGGACATTATCGATAACCCATTAACCATGACAAGCAAGCAATCAAAGACTTAATGAACTTAATGCAAGAAACGACCCTAGACTTGGCCACGGTCACGCACTCACCTGATTGTTCGGATACAGATTCTGACACCTCTTGCTGCTTAGACGCGATAAACGTTTGAACAGAAACTGCAGGCAACGTGAATCGGTCACCAAAAACCCACAGTAAACGTCGATAAACACTAAGTAAATCGACACTTACCGGGAAAATTCGAACAGACTTCACCAATTCGACAACTGTTTGAACAGATCCTCCGATAAGCCACGCTTTACCGGGAACCTAAGACCAACAACTCGAAATAACGATCGATTACCCTGAACTATCGATAAACACAAAGTGTATCGAAGTTTACCTTGAATTCTTTGATAACGCTCATGGATTCTCGATCAAGCTCACGAATGATCGGTCACTGACTCAGATGTTCGATCACGCTCTCGGATTTTTCTCGGTTCTTTCAGAGTTCTTAAGTGAAATGAGCGAAAAATGCGAACAGAATTATATAAGGGTCGATTTTTGTCATCACCAACCCGAGCGTGTCGACCACGCGTAATTCTCACCGACAGTTTCACGCGTTTTTACCGACAATCCCACGCGCGCACTCATCGACATTAATTCCCAAAGTGCATTTTTCTCACCTACCACACGCACCCCGAATCAAGTCGAGATTGATATGCGCGGATCCTCGAATCACTGATACCCGCTTGATAATTCTTGACTAGTCCGACCAACCTTGTTCGATAATCCCGCATTATTCGAATAATTCCTGATTCGATCCAACAATTCGAACATCAGTTCGATCCCTCGACTAAAATTCTCACATTCGGATTCCCTTCGAGCAATGTGTAGCTTAAGCTGATACAATGCTCGCCAGCATCTCCCAAGGGTGCGTGGAGACGGGCGTTACAAAGAGCCTCCTTTAGAAGATGAAGTGATGCCTCCGTAACTAGCACCTTCAAGCTAGCCACATAGTGATAGAATTTCGACAACGTGAAGAAAAAAAATCAATGAATGTCACCGTTCGCAGGAAATCCACCGTATTTTTATCTGGTGGACTTTTCGGCGCTCAAGGAACACATCATATCAACAAACAATAATTATGATTTGTTTAAGGTTATATTTTATCTTCTTTTTATTGATAGATGACGAGGACAGTGGTCATGTATGCATTTGTCAAATCTAATCCTTATCATTGATTCATTATTATATGCATTTTTTCAAACCTAATCCTTATCGTTGTAAGTTTGTAACCAAAAAAAAAAACATTGTACGATAAGAACTTGGAAAACGTGAATTATGATTTACGACTCATTCTAAATATACTAGCAGTAGATATCTCTATTAAGTATTAACCCGGCTCATATATTTTAATAAATCGTTACACACTCCATATAAACGCACTACAAGAAAATATGTTATTTTCCGATTACCATTTCCGACGAAATCAGTAGTCGAAAATTGTCAAACATTTACGATTAAATAAACTTGGTCGGAATATTTCGTCCGAAACTCCGTGGTCGTCGGAAATTCGTTAAATTTTTTTTTTTTTAATTTTTGGATTTTTGATTTCTGACAAATATTTAATTTGTATTTTTTTAAATATCGTCAGAAATTTCCAACGAATCTTCGACAAATATTTAATTTTTTAATTAATTTTAAAAAAATTTCTTTTAAATGTCTTCGAAAATTTTTCGAAAATTTTCGACGAATTTTCGAACAAATATTAAAAATTTATATATATTTATTTATTTTAAAATATTTTTAAATATATATTTATTTTTTATAAATATTTTCGAAAATTTCTGACGAATTTTTGACAAATATTTATTTATTTCTTTTTTAAAAATATCGTTGGAAGTTCGTCAGAAATTTTAAAAGTTTTAATGTTCCCGCTTTTGTAAATTCAAATGATTTGAATTTACGGCGTTTTGCGGTTTGCGACGTATTTCCTATATATACCAAATGAGTATTCACCCATTTCACAATTCAAAACACAACAAACTCAATTTCTAATAACATCTTATTCTCTTTACTTCGAAAATCATTTTCAATTTTCAAAAGTTCATCATTTGCCTTCTCTTTTTCAATTAATAATCTTCATTTATGAATATATATTAATTCATTTTTAACTAATTTAATTTTAATTCTAATTTGTATATAATAAATATTTTTAATTTTTAACTATAATTTTTTTTTTAATTTTAATACTTTTAGTTTATTTTTGATTCTAAATATTTATGTATAAAAGTCGTCAGAAATTCGTGGGAAATATTTATTTTATTTTTTGTTTTAATTATAATTGTGGTCGGAAATTTTCGATCAATATATGAATTGTCGTCAGAAATTCGTCGGAAATTTCTGAGGCAATTCTGACAAATATTTCCGACCAATATTTTCGTCATTAATTTTCGACGAATTTCCGACGACTGTTGGTTTCCGACCAAAAAATTCTCACGAATTTGATTTTGTCGTTGGAAAATTCTAATCTCCGACGAGTTTCCGACCAATATCGTCGTTGGAAATTAGAATATTTTCTCGTAATGACGAAGGAAGACCACACGTGAAAATAGTCAACAACCAAAGTAAAAAGCGCACACACACATTTCACTCACTACCCAAAGAGACATGGCGACATAGGGAACATATGTGACGGAGGTTCCATTGAAAGGATCGACGGAAAAACACTACTAGTGGTGGAGGGATGAGAACCACTTCTTCCCCCATGCCATCGGCCACCACATCCACGGTGTCACCATCCACGACGGCAAATGGGACTCTCATGAAGCCATCAAGATTTGGAACTACACATGCGGTAAATATACATTTACTTAATTATAACCCATGTCAAAAAACTGTAGGGTTTTGGTAATAATATTGTCAGATTAATAGGTTACGATGATTAATATATATACCAATTTTTCACAATTAGAGAATCCTTGAAACGACCACACCCGTTTTTTTATTTAACAACTAATACGCCCATACGTATTAATTAAGCCAAAACGGTTTTAATACAAACTCAGATTTTATTAGACTTAACAAACCGTCAAACAACAGAAACGCAATTAACAAACGATAACAAGTTCACACACAACAACTGCAATAACAACAACAACAACAACAACAGCAAACACCCGAGTCCTAATCATCCCCTCCTCAACGCCTTAATTCCACGATCACACTTTATCTTTACCTGCAACTCAGAAAAACACAGAGATGCGTAAGTATTATCAAAAATACTTAGTGAGGCGGTCCTCCCATCTACGAGCTATACACACAAGCAATTAAGACGATAAACCGCTCACCACGCAAAAACGCAACAACCACAAAACAAGAAGTAACCGGATCGATCGATCTGAACACACAGCAAAAACCCGGACCTTTTGGATCGATCGATCCACCCCTAGGATCGATCGATCCCCTTACCTTCACAACGTCGAGACATAGATCGATCGATCCCACCATGGATCGATCGATCCCACCATGGATCGATCGATCCCCGCGGTTCTGCAACACCAACTCGACCTGCAAGCCTAGGATCGATCGATCTCCCCATAGATCGATCGATCATCAAGCTTCAACAACCCCGATCTCGACTTCCACCACCGCACACGATCCAACGACCACCCAAACTTGCTTCCTACAGGCGATTAAACACCAACAACCCCAAAAACCAAGAAAACAAGCCACACAACCATAGAAAACAAGAACACAACAAGGGTTCGACAAATCTAACAACATATCAAAATCACACCGAAAACTCAATTGCTTAGATCAGCTCATGGTTACGCACTCACCTTGATTTCGGACGGACAACAGAGCCAAGAACAGCGCACGACGAAACCGGTGAACCTCCATGCCGCAACACAAGATCCTCTGCAACTGAACCACACCAAAGTTCTTCCTTTCTAAGCAACAACAAGCTTCTCCCTTTGATCTCTCACTCCCAACACCCAAACCTTTGAATCTCTCACTTCTTTTCTCTCTTTTTCCACAGCCAACAACCCACAGAAGAAGAACAAGAAGCAAAAACCCGAACAAGGAAGGTTAGGTGAGACCAAAGCAACAAAAAGTCACTTGCCGACACATGTGGATCGATCGATCCTTACCTGGATCGATCGGTCCACTCACCCAACTAATGCAGATCGGCAACAAAGCTTGGATCGATAGATCCTAACTTGGATCAATCGATCCCCTCTCTTTTTTTGGTCAAAATTTTGACTTTCGACACTCAATCATTCCGCTTTCCGTTCTCGAGAAAACTCCAATCCCGAAACACTCAAGATCGACTCCAAAGAGAGAGAGATCACATTACCGACAACCTCAGGGAATCGAAACGCCAATATACGATTCCTCTGTAACGATCCCGACAATTCCCTTTTTCCGGAACACGGGCGTTACAATCCTGATTCCTGAGATAAAATGGCTGAATTCCTTTTTCCCCGGTAAATGGGAATTCCTTAGCAAAAATTCAACTAAATTTTCGAAGTCTATATAAAATATGTGTGCATGAATATCTTTACCTTGAAATTTTAGTGAAGTGTTACATAAATCGAGCACATATGGTGCTAACTTGATGAATGAAACACATATGAACGTATATATATATATATATATATATATATATATATATATTAAATCATTAAGAGATAGACAAAAGTGGGGATGTATAGATTAAATCATTAAGAGAAGGTTTAGATAGATATCATCATTAAGTGAGAAATAGTGTAGATCGACGTAGACATGAGAACATGAGAACACGTAGATCGACGTAGACATGTGATCGTCTTAGTTGATATACATGAGAATATGTACATGTTTAGATTAAATCATCATTAAGAGACTTTTTCTTCAGATTTTTCTTGAGAAATTCAATGATGTGAATACCAAAAGCGTTGCGGACAAATTTGATGCCACGAAAACCGGACCTTTTGTTCTATGCCTCTGCATATGTATTCATCTGTGTGTTTATTCTAGGATTAGAACTTTTTATTCATATAACAATCTTTTCTCATTTTTATTTGGTAGGTGTTAGCATATTCTTCCAGGACATATGCGCAAGAAGTATACAAGAAGATGGTGTTGCAATGTTAAAAAAAATATTTCTATAGTTCTTTGTAACCTGGAGAAAATATTTCCTCATTTTTTTTTTATGTCATGGAGCACTTGGTAATTCACTTGCCACACGAAGCTAGTCTTGGAGGACCTGTATAATTTAGATGGATGTATTGTTTTGAACGATATATGGGCCATCTAAAGAAAAAGGTGAAAAATAAGGTGAAAGAAGAAGGTTCGATTGTTGAACAATTCATCAATGAAGAAATTTATACTTTTTGTACTTATTACTTTGAGCGACACATCAAGACAAAAAACCGAACAGGAGATCGACACTATAATGGAAGTAATCAAGAAGATACACATGAGTTTGATAGAATTCCATATATATTTTTCCAGGCAGGGAGGGGCAGTGGGAAAGAAAAAGAGTTATGGCTCCAAGATAAAGACTACCATATCACACATACATATATTTTGAGGAACGGCGATCAATTAAGACCATTTGAAAGGTATGAAAATTTAATATACATGCATATATACTTTAATTTATATTTTGATAGAATGAGTATAAGACATCATAATTACTCTTCATGTGTTTTTATATATAGGTTATTTGATGAGAGCATGATTGCGGCTAATCCTGGGATAAGTTAAAACAATCTAATTGAGCTTAGAGAAAAGCAATATTCACACTGGTTATAAAAACATGTAAGATTTTTTTTTTTTTTTATGTTTATATATGTGATAAATTTATAATATAGTATCTGCTGTATATATGGAATCAGGTGGAGGATACTTGGAAGGATAATTCATATCCAAAGTGGTTGCTGAGTCTCGTTCATGGTCCAATGGTTCAAGTTACTTGTTGGCCAATGTAGATACATATTTCATGCATATGATCATGGAAAGGACAAAAAAAATGCCAATTATGGAGTTTGTGTCAAAGGTACAACATCTTTTGGCTAAAATGAAGAAGATGATTTCTTTGGAATACTGAGAGAGATTTATGAGCTTCATTATCCTGGACCAGCTGATCTTAAAGTCGTGGTCTTCAAATGTGATTGGTATGATGCAACCATTGGGAGAGGTATATGAAGAAACAAGTCATGGATTATTGATATTAATGCTAAAAGGCATTATCAAAAGTACAATCCTTTTATTTTGGTTTCACAAGCAGATCAAGTATGTTATGTTCCATATCCACGGATGACTCAACTGAAAAAGGATCAACAATGGGAAGCAGCAATTATGATACCGCCGAGAGGGAAAGTATTGGTCAACCAAAATCTAGATTTCACTACAATGCAACATGATAAAGATGATTCTATTGTTCAATCTGATTCATTGCACGTGGAGACACTATCATATCTAGATGGCGAACCAGAAGATTTTGATGATCCGGTAGTAGAAGCAAAAGTTGGATCTGACGCTGAAGATGGAAATTCTGATATCGAATTAACTACTGAAGAATCTGAGTAATAATTTTAAAATTGTATTATGTCATTTGTATTCTTTTCAATTTTTTCTGTAATTTTAGATTTTTTTTTCTTTCCAAAATTGAAGCTATTTTCTTATTTAATTTTTAGTTCACAAGTTTTTATTTTTGTCACAAAAATGGTAACAATTATGTCATAATCTATGACCAAACGCAAAGGTCACTAAAACAGTGACTAATTGTGACAAGGTAGTTACAAAATATTTGTAGCTAGACGTGACGTTAGTCACAAAAATTGTATAATTTAGTTACAATATTTGGTCACAAATCCGTACTTATATTTGTGACTATATATTTTGTAACAAATTCGACATAATTAGTGACAGAATTCGGTTACCTTCAATTCAGTCACAATATTATGACCAACTAGTAACGTTTATATGACCAAATAAATACGTCACAGTTTTGTATGTAAATCGTCACAACATTCTGACGAAAAAAATTGTCACAGTTTTCCGTCATAATATTCACTTTTTTTTTTGTAGATGTGAAGATGGGAAACCGGAAGTGTTCAAGGAGAGGAAAAAGATAGACGATGAGAATAAGGTGATTACGTTCAGAGGACTAGAAGGTCAAGTCATGGAGCAGCTTAAAGTGTATGATATCATATATCAGTTCATCCAAAAGTCGCCCGATGATATCGTATGAAAGATCACAATGATTTGGGAGAAGCGAACAGATCGATGATTCGCCTGAACCCATCAACTACATGAAGTTCCTCAAGAGCGTTGTTGCTGACATGGACGACCACGTTCTCAAAGCCTAAATCCCTCTCGTACCATCATCATCACCTTTCATCATCATCATCATTATCGTATATGGCTCCCTTTGTGTGTGTACTTGTATGGTGTTTGAATCTTTCACTACAAGAAAACACGCTATAACCGACGGGCATAACCGTCTGTTTTCCGTCAGAAACACGCTATAACCAACGGGTAATTGACGGATGTGGCCATCGGTTCTAGAGCGTTGGTAAAAATAATCCGTCGGTTAATCGTCGGTAACTACAGACGGATTACCGACGGAAAACCGAGGGGTTAATAACCGACGAGTTTACTGACGAACAATATTTTTCAGATGGATTACCGAAGGAATTGCGAAAACGAAAATCTCTGTCATAACCGACAGACGTACCGATGAATTTTCGAGAAACGTCATAACCGACGGAGTTACCGACGGATTTTACGAGTCGAAAAACGTAAAATATCCGTCATAACCGACGGAATGGAAAAACCGACGGCGTAACCGATGGATTCGATAAAATTTAAAAATGCATAAATATTAAATTTCTGAAATTAATAATTGTTTTAAAAAAACCAAAAAAAATTGTTCGAAAAAAACGATAATTATAAAACAACGGACGACGCTAACTACAGATTCTTCGACCGCATCTCTCTCATGAACGATGTTAGCTCCTCATCTCTCCTCTTATACTCTTCATCCCTCCTCTTGTTCTCCACTTTTTGTTCTTCCATTTCCTTCTCCAAAGCCGCAATCCGCTCATCCTTCTCTTGCATCGCTTGTTGGAGTTCGGGAATGGACGCATACGAGAAACTCGAGGAACGAGATGAGGAAGATCTTTGGGATAGATTTCCTAACCCAAAAATCCGTCTTTTGGTTTTGTGAGTTTCCTACAAGTGAGATAAGAATAATTAATTCAACAATCGAAGACAAAACATATGAAAATAATGTTTTTTAAAAATAGTACCTCGTATACAATCTCGTTCACCTGCTCTCGGCCCAATTCAACGGTAGACTCCGATCCATCAAGAGATTGTACAACCGGTTGGGAAAGACACTCCTCCTCCGTCCGCCTTCTCGACAATTCGATGACCAACTTTGCTCGACCATCTTGTATTTGCTTGGTGTTTGTTTTGGTGTGCGTATCCTCCATCAAAGTAAGATGGTCGGGTACGTGATATATCATGGTTTTTACGGTGTTTTTGAGTCTCTATCGAGTCATTGTAGGTTCAGGTACGTTTTGGACTCATTGGATGCATATTGGGATTATTGGAAGCATTTAGCATTCTGCTGCTAAGAAGAGCAACTCGGAGACCACAATGGGTGTTGGTGTCGATCGACACTGCTGCCTAGTGTCAATCGACACTCGTCGCGATCACATGAGTTTTAAGGAACTTTTGAAGAATTACAGAATGACCCAGAAGTTTTCTCTAATTGCAAGACAAGTCCCTGACGTATTTTAGAGTATAATTAGTTATTTTTAGAGTTATATAACATATCTTTTACTTTTGGCATTATCATTGTACTTCAGAGCTTTTTGGGAGAGACAGATCAGAACTAATTGTAGAGAGAAGATTTCGAACTCCCTTTATTTCTACTTTTATCTTAATGCAATTTATTCAGATTTTGATTTGTTTTGCATTGATGATGTCTGAGTAATTCACCTGTTAGATCTATGGTTTTTCTAGGGTTATGATGAATTGTTGAATTGGATAGATCTGTTAGGGTAATCACATGGTTCTTCATCTAGGTTGAGATTAATGCTAATTCGAGACTGATCACCTGGAATTTAGATCATAGGACGATTGATAGACACGAAAGTGTTACCAATTCCATGAATTAAACCTTGATGAGCAAAATACCTATATGCAAAGAAATTTGGTTTAGGGATTTTGTGAACATATCAAACTTGAAATTAATGCATGTTTTAAATTGTTGAATTCGCAAAAAAATTTGGAATCCTCTATTCTAGACATAGGTAATCTCTGCAACAAACATTTATTGGTTTTAATACCGTGTTTTGAGTTCAAGAACGGTTCTTAACTAATTTCCTGATCTGTTTATCTGTTTAACAATTCTGATTGCCTGAAGAATTTCCCTAAGTCTAGCCTTTTCCATATTGAATTCATAACTTTTACTTTTGCTTGCTTGTTTTACATTTCGTTATTTACTATTTAGCTAAAATCCAAACCTCTAATTTATTGTGTGAACATTAGTCCCTATGGATTCGATCCCTAAGTACTACAGTGATCTCTTAATTTGAGAGAGTAGATCTAGTGAAAATTTGAGCATATCAGTACGACACCATCTCTAGCAGCCTGAATGAATAAATCCAAAAATTGTTTACTAATGTTGTATTTAAAACTTAAATGAAAGTAAAAAAATGTTAAAACTTACTAGTTGGCGTTGTCGAGTAGAGAAGCTCGTTGGACGCGCGTTGTGTGTAGCGATGCCCAACCCGCCACGGTCGCTTAACCTATTCTTAGAGTTTTGTGAGGCAACAGAAGCCGTCTCTGGTTCGCCCCAAGAGCGAACCAAACCCTTGAAGACTTCGTCGTTCGCCCCTTTTGGCATCTTCCCTTTCTTCCACCTTCGCTTCCACTCGTTCAGAGTTCTAGAGTATTGTAAAGCGGCCGCCGTCGTGAACTTTTTCGAATCTCGTTGGTGAAGTCCGGATGCCACGTGAAATCTTGCTACAAAATACCAAAAGATTGCATTAGTAAAAAAAACAAGTATTAAAAGTAAATAAATAGAAATGTTTACCGCAAACTGCTTGAACCACATATCTTGCTCGTCCGAAGGCATCGACGAAAACTTCGGATATGGAGTTTTGAGGATTCCATGCATCATCCGCAAAATCAATTTGGTGATACTATTATGAGAATCCCCAAACCTACAATTAAAAGAATATGAATATTATTAAAGTTAATTAATTTTAAAATTAAAATAATCGTAAAAAGTTTAAAAAAACACAAACCATGTCGTGTTTGGCGGCTGAAGCGGATGTAACACCGGGAGTCGTTCTCAGCCCGGTTGAGAGACGAAATCTTCAATGCTCATCTCCATGGGAACCTGTTACACTTGTGAATCCGATACGGGCATACCACGGGACCGAGAACCACTCGCGTCTCCGGTGGAATTGGAGAACGAGTGGTCACGGTAATTACCGTAGTTCCTACAACAAAAAAACTTAGATATGATAATAAAATACAAAACTAAACAAATATGATCATGTGAATTATATTTCTTACATGCATAAAACAAATTATATTTGAAAATTCTATCAAACAAAAATTATATCAAAAAATCATAAAATTTCCTAAAAATCATTTTTCATGTAATTTAAAAATATGAGAATATTTTTCATACAATTTTAAAAAATGAAAATATTTGATAATATGATAAAATGTTTCATAAAATTTAAAAATCCTAAAATTTCCTAAAAATCATTAATTTCAAATAACGTACAATTATGATAATATTATTCATAAAATTTAAAAATATGACAAAATTTAAAAAATAATGATTAAATGTTTCATAAAATTTAACAATCATTAAAAACTAATCAATAAATATATTTGAAAAATAGAAACCATTTAATAAAAAACAAAACTAAAATATGATAATATGATATATATTATTTAAATTAATAACATAAAATTATAAATTCATAAAATTTTAACACTTAATAAAATATTTAACACAAATCCTACTAAATTTATTCTAACACAAACCCTAATCTAACACAAAAAAACACAACAATTTCTAACTAATTCTAACAATTTCTAACACCAAAAATTCTAACAAATTCTAACATTTTCGAACAAATCTTGATTCCATACCTATTCTATCAACCAAATTTAATAAACACTAACAAATTCCGATCATAAACATCTAACAAAAATTTTATGAATAAAAAATAAAAAATAGCACTTACGCCATTATAAAATTGCCGGAAGAGGGAGAAGAAAGGGCGGAGAGAAGTCGCCGGCGAGGGAGACGTCGCCGGAGGGGAAAGCGGTCACCGGAGGGGAAACATCGCCGGAAGAGGGAGAAGTCGCCGGAGAGGGAGAGAAGAAAAACGTTTAAGAGAAAATGAAATGGAGAAGAAGAAAAGGTTTTCGTGTTATAATTACGTGTTTACCGACAGACTACCGACATAATTTTCGTCGGTTTCACCTAAAATATTAATTGCCGCGTTTCCCAAAACCGTTTCGCGGGCAAATTTTCGGAACTGTTGGTAATTACCAACGGAATACCGACGGCCTCAAAAAATTGCATGTATTCTTATTGGCCGGTCAACGTTTTGTGAGACTTCCCTAAACCGTCAGTAATCTGTCGGTAATTTCCGACGGAATTACCGACGGATATCGGTAATTACCAACGGTTTACGGATTTCTCACAAACGTTGACCGGCCAATAAGAATACGGATAATTTATGGTGGCTGTCGGTTTTTCGTCGGTAATTTATGGTGGCCGTCGGTAATCCGTCGCAAATTACCGACGGAATAACCGACGGTTTAGGGTATAGATCTCTAAATTACATGACTAATCATGGGAAATATGTATATAATCTCTATAATACACTGAACATAAAATATATTGTCAAAAATAATGTAATTGTGAGTACATTTGAGAAAATACATAATGTGATATACAAAAGGCTAATACTAATCCATAAGATATAATAACACATCATAAGTACTTTGGTTAAATCAAAATTCGAATTTCAGCAAACACATATTTGAAAGGCCTTTGGTAAATAACTTAGTTTGTTTGTGATTAAAAACTAATCTTTTATACATCGGTTATCTAAAAAATGCGTTACGGACTAGAATTGATAATCTATACCCTAAACCATCGGTTATCCATCGGTAATCTGTCGGTATATTCCAAGGGATTACCGACGGTTTAAATATCTTATTAGCAACAGTAAAAATAGACGAAAATTGTTAAGCCGTCGGTATTTCCAAACGGATTACCGACATAATTAAAAAAAAACCATATATAATTGTTTAACTTTTAAATAAATTAAATAATATGATAATACGATAAGAAAATAAAATAATAATAAGAACTTTAAATTATGAAATTATGAAAATGTTTTACGGTTCCAAAAAAAAAAAAAATAGAAATGTAAATGTTAAATTATGAAATTGTTTTAAGGTTTAACAAAAAACCATACTTATTTTTTTTTACTTTTAAATAATATGATAATTAACAAGGAAATAAAATAATAATAAGAACTTTAAATTATGAAAATGTTTTAATGTTCCAAAAAAATAAAATACAAATAAAAATGTTAAAATATGAAATTGTTTTAAGGTTCAACAAAAAACAATATATCAAACACCTACTCTGAATCAGAAGAATACTCGGACGAAACAGAGTTTGAATTATCTTCGGCAAATTCTTCATGTGCTTCCTCAGACTCTGAGTCCACTCTCTCATCTGTGAATTCGGAGATGTCCACCACAAGATCGACATCAAATGAGTGCTCAACCGGCGCCATGTAGCTATTTCCGCTTGGTTGCAAAGGATCGTGGTCGGCAACTCCGTATATTCTACCTCTGTTTATTTGCGTAACTGTAACCCAGGGATCGGGCCTGTTAGATATGCGAGGGTAGCGCATGTAGCAAACCTGTTATAGAAATATTACTAATTATGTAAATAAAATTTATTAAATAAATTATTAGGTCAAATTAACGATAAGATAATCTTACTTGGTCTGCCTGTGACGCAAGGATGAATGGATCATATTTCAGGAACCTTCGGCCTTCTGTGAACCGACGTAACCCCAAATTGGTCAACTTTGACACAACGACCAATATATGGATCGTACCAATCGCAAAGGAATACAACGCATCTCATGTTCAACATTCCTGGATAGCGTACTTCTAAAATCTTCCTGAGGACACCGTAGTATACAACATCACTTCCATGAGAGGATGTACCAGAATCGGTTGTTCTCCGCCTACTTCCTTTGTCATGAATCCGAAATGCATATCCCCTCGTGCAATACCCAGGAGAAGAGGTTGCAATGTAGTTTGGCCCGTTAACTAATTCTACTAGCCATGATGGAAATATTTGACCTTTCTCACTTTCATCGTGAACCTAATAAAATAAAATTTAATTAACAAAAATTATTTATAATTAAGTATTTATTTTATATTAAACCAAGTTAGTGGTATACTTACATAATATGCCAACCAAGGCGCAAAATCTCCTTGCTTATGCTCCTCAAGTTGTGCCTCAGTATATGTGGGGTAGTAAGAGCGTATTAATCACATGTAAATCCTAAAACAGACAAAAACAATACTTGAGAAGTTATAAAATTAAAATTTAAAAATATAAAATTTTAATAATTTTGTAATGTACCTCTCATATTCTGGAAAAATGCACCAACCCCTGAAATTGAAATAAGAACATATATGAATATGGTATCTTATATACTTTCAATTATAAGAAAATGTGATGATATAAGAAGTGTACCTGCAATTGCTTGGTGGACATTTGGTGCCAAAAGATGCTCAAATAAAAATGGAAGAAGGCGCTGCATCATAACATGACAATCGTGACTCTTCATCCATATCCACACAATTACGTAAATCCGATGCGTACCCGCAGGAAATTTAACATCGTGGATAATCCAGTTGAAAAACGCTTCCTTCTTCCGCGTGTCTAATCGAAAAATCGGGATTGGACATCTACCATTGTCTAGTACATGAAGCTGACCGCGATCACAAATATCGGGCAAATCTAATCTAGACTTCAGATTATCTTTTGTCTTTCCTTGGACATTTAAAACAGTGTTCATAAGGTTGTCGAATACGTTCTTCTCGACGTGCATGACATCTAGATTATGTCTTAACAAAAGGTCTTTCCAATAGGGCAAATCCCAAAAAATGCTCTTTTTGTGTCAGTTTTGATTAATGCCAGGACCATAAACAACAACATGTCCATTAACACCACAATCAGGAGTCCTCTCCGCTCCAAAATCTCTTAACTGTTCCAGTAAACTATGCCCATCAACCTTAGGACGTGGTGCATCAACCACTTGTTTATTCTTTCTGAACATTGTCTTCGAACGACGGTAAAGATGACGAGCATGTAGAAATCTTCTATGGCAATCAAACCAACTCGTCTTACATCCATGCCTCAATTAGAACTTGACAGTACGGACATGATAACCTTCCATGAGTAGTCCATCCAGATAGCATCCCATAAGGTAGAAAGTCACTAATAGCCCACATAAGTACCGCACGCATCTGAAAGTTCTGCTGGGTTGATACATCATATGCGTTAACACCATGATCCCATAACATTTGCAGCTCATATATCAATGGCTGGAGGAACACATCAAGATACCTCTTTGGATGATTTGGACCGGGAACAAGGATAGAAAGGAAGAGAAACTCTCGACGCATGCACAAAGATGGCGGGAAGTTATAAGGTCTAACAATTACTGGCCACAATGAATATTGCCTTCCATGCTTTCCAAATGGGTTGAAACCATCTGTACATAATCCTAGGTACACATTCCGCCGCTCATACGCAAAATCTGGATACACAGATTGGAAATGTTTCCATGCTTACGCATCTGAAGGATGCGTAATCTCTCTGTTTGATCTATGCTCTGCATGCCATCTCATTGCACCCGCCGTACGCTCAGATTGATATAACCGCTTTAACCTTTCAGTTAATGGTAAATACCACATCCGCTTATGAGGAATTGGAACCCTACCGCCTGTTTCCTGGTATCTCGGTTTACGACAAAATCGACATCTTGTTCGATTTTCATCTTCTCTCCAATAGATCATGCAATTATCTTCGCATACATCTATCATCTGATACGGCAAATCAAGACCGGCGACCAACTTCTGAATTTCGTAATATGTACCCGAAAAATGATTTTCATGCAAGACGTCTTTCACAAAATCTGTTATCCTATCCACACATTCCTCAGCCAAATTGTAGTCTTTCTTTATCGTCATCAATCTGCTTGCAGATGATAAAGCCGAATGACCTGCTCTACAACCTTCGTATAGCGGCTGCTTAGCTGTGTCCAACATAGAAAAAAACTTTTGTGCTCCTGCATTAGGTTCCTCTAACCTATCAACATTTTCACCCATCGACTGCATATTTTTCCTATATGCATCATTTACCATCTGAACAGTACCTACACCATAATCTAATTTTGTTCTAGGTTCCTCTACAGTATCCACAGTATATGGTTCGCTACCTCTACAATACTCCTGTCTTTCACCATGGAGAAACCAAATCTTGTAACCAGGCATAAAACCATTGGAATATAGGTGACCCCATACTAGATCAATCCTCCTATTTTTAGAATTCCGACAAATCGAACATGGACATTTCAACTTACGGGTTTTTTTTGCGCTCGGTTATTGACAAGCCAAATCCATGAACTCGCCTACACCACCTGCGTAATCATCTCTGAGTTCGTTTGACTCTGGATCGAGCATAGGTTCATCCATCCACGATCGAAAATAATTATAAGAAGCCATTTTTCATAAGTGAGTATGTCTGAGATGATGAGAATGAGTGGGTTTGGGTATTGGTAGAGAAAATAAATCTCATATCCATTGGTAATCCGTTGGTTATTTTGAATTTTCAAACGGTAATAAAACGGCTACATTAACGTATATAAATATGTCGGTAATCTGTCGGAGAATCAGACAGAATTATCGACGGCAGTCAATCCGTCGGTTATATGTAGGCGTTACCGACAGATTTACCGACGGTCACGAATCCGTCGGTAATAACCGACGAAAAACCGACGGATTCCACCCGAGGCTTTCCCGTCAAAAATGGGTCGATTTTCCATCGGTTATTACCGACGGAATTGTAACCGTCGGTAATACCGTCAATTTTTTCCCTGTTTTCTTGTAGTGTTTAATTTGTGGTACAGTATAATTTTTAAATATATTATAGTATATACATTTAATCAGTTTTTATATATTCGTTGAGTATACAAATGTTACAATGGCCCAAACAGATATGTCAGAGGCAACCACTATACGAAATCGTCTTGATATATTAATTAACCAGATGATAACGATACCAAATAATTAATTATAAATTTCACATAACAGCTCATTCGAATAATCTAGATAATTGATTATTGATTAGTATATAATTTAGAGAAGTATTGTGTTGATTATTAAGTTTGTAATGATTATCTATATAGATTACACTATAAAGTTAATAAGAATATAATAAACATGGTTAAAAATCTTCGACTGAAGTGACATGTGGTATGGCCGTATGGGATGGTGTATCTTTGAGGGGCGCTCAAGACCAGTCCTCCCCGGCCCCGGGCTTAAGAGGTCCTCGTCGATGCCTTTCTGCTGTTCATACGAAACTTCTAGCTCTGATATGTGATGCATTATCGATGCCCAATCTACTTGCTGCACTTTCGAAACGGATTGCAAGGACATTTTAGCAATTGTGTTGCCCCAAGCCACCTCTCCGTTTGTGCATTGTTAATTAATAAAATGTTTCTTTGACGTCCAACAAAAATAAATAAAAAGAATTAGTCTAAATTGAATGTAGAATCATTGTTTTTTTTCCTACATTCGAATATGAAATATCCGTCCAAATATTTGTTTAAATAGTTTCAGAATATGTTTTCAGCATATAAATGATGATTTTATCATGTTAACAATAATAACAACAAAAGCTTTGAATGGATGTTGTGCGCATAACATACTAAACTGTTGTGGGTGAGAGCCATATGCTTGTATTAGTTGTCTGGGAGCAAGGAGAGGTATTGAACGGTAAACGAATTGGATAGCTGTTTTTGTTTGGTTGATAATTTGGAAATGTTTGGTTATATTGGCAAGGGAGCACTTGTCAAGGTTGTATTTGTCCCACCATTTGACTCGATATTCCTTGACTAATGAGTATGGCATATCTAGTAAAGCGAGTGTAAGGTTGAAGTGCGAGGAGCATATCCATGGGAGTCCCATGTCAATGTGGAAGGCGATTTTGGCAAAAGGGCCAATTTTTTGATTGGGTATCTGTTTGAGATAAAAGGGTAAAGAGGTTTTGGTTATTTCTGTAGGGTAGATTTGGTCAAAGGGTCCTAAGCAGTACCACTATTCGCAAAACCATCCAGGAATGGCCTTGGGGCAATTGTGATCAAAGGATAGAAACCACGAATGGTTAAATGCCCTTAGATAGAATGCCAAAGGCGTATTGATAATCCATATAGGAGTAACCTTGAATATGATAACCTGGTGTTGAAAAGGGTCTAGTAGTGTGGATATGGGTAAAAACTAGGTCTTGAGTATTACAGATACGTAGTATTTTGAAGGTTGAATAGGCTATCAGGTTAGGATTGGTTTTATCTGGATAATGAGTTATTTCTATAGATTTGGAGTCTACTAGAATATACTCATAAAAAGTACGGTTTTTGGTTAAGTTGTCGGTTGGATAGAGACTGTCTTTGTAGAAGAATCTTTGGATAAAGGTTTGGAGTTCTTTGAGGGTAATATGTTTCAAAAATTGTGTAGTCATAAGGTGTTGGTGATATGGTTTAGCCCTGGATCGACGGCTTGGCCCTGGATCGATCGGTCCAACCATTGGATCGATCGATCCTCTCTCTTTTCTGGTCAACCATTGACTTTTTGACCTTCGATCAAACCGCTATCTGATCCCGAGGAAACTCCAATGCGAAACACTAAAGATTGACTTCAAAGAGAGAGAGATCACAAATCGTCAACCCAATCGTATCAAAACACCTTGATACGATCCTTCTGTAAATTTTTCTGACAAAAATCCTTTTCTCCGGAACACGGGCGCTACAATTTAACCTGTAAATATTCTCTTTTTAGAAAATCTGGTAATGAATTATTTTCTCCTTTTATCTATTGTATATCAAAGTCAAAAACTGATAAATTGCTTGCCATCTGGCAAATATTTGTTTTGAAACAAGATTTTTAACATCCTTTTGTAAAATTTCTTTGGCTGATTTGCAGTCAATTCTTAAAAGAAATCATTTGTTGATTAAATTATCTTGAAATTTTGAAATGCAATTAACAATAGAAAGAACTTCCTTTTTAACGGTTGAATAGGATTGTTGAGGTCCTACCCAGACACCAGAATGAAATCTGACCATAGACTCTTGTTTAGACTCGGGTAATTTCTGCTTAAGGATTCTCCCAAAACCAATCTCGGAGGCGTCGGTTTCGACTATCATATCAGCGTCGGGATTTTGTAAGGTTAAACACGGTAGGGTTTTGACCTTTTGCTTGACTTGTTGGACTAGTTGGGTATGTATACTAGTCCATGGTTTAAGATTTTTTTGTAAACGTTGGAATAGTGGTTGAATGGTTTTCCTAAGGTTTGGCATAAAATCTGAAACATAGTTTAAACATCCTAAGAATCTTTGTAATTGGGGTTTTTCCCTTAGTTCATCGGAGAATTTGTCCGCGAACTCTATTGATCTTGATATAGGTGTAATCGTTCCTTGATATATGTTATGACCTAAAAATCATATTTTTATTTGGAATAAATGCATTTTTTTAGCAGATATTACTAATCCATGTTTTTTAACTATATTTAAAAACGTGTTTAAATGATCTATATGTTAATCTATAGAATTTGAATATACTAATACATCATCAATATAGACTATTGTGAAAGCCGAATAATTGTTGAATATGTTATTCATTATTTGTTGAAACTCAGAGGGGGCATTTTTTAAACCAAACAGCATTACATTGCATTCGTAATGTCTGAATGGTACGGTAAATGTTGTTTTATATTTATCTTGTTCGACAATTTGTATTTGCCAAAATCCACTTTTCAAATCAAATTTTTAATAGATTTTTGCATTATATAATCTTTTTAATAAATCTGTTTTATTTGGTATTGGATATCTAATCAACTGTAAAACTTCATTTAGTGGTTTATAGTTAATTACTAATCGTAGAACTCCACATTCTTTTTCTGCTTGATTATTAACATAAAAAGCCGAACAGCTCCAAGGAGATTTGGATGGTCGGATCAGTGTTTTCTTTAATAAGTCATCTATTTCTTTTTTATAATGTTATAATAATTCTTTATTCATTTGAATAGGCTGTGTTTTAGTTGGTATTATTTTTTCATTAAATTCTTTAATATATGGTAGTTCGACCATATGCTTTTTCCTTTCCCAAAAAGCATTTGGTAATTCGGAACATACTTGTTTTAGTAAATCGTTTTTATTGATTTTATTTTGTCTATTACATAAGATGTTCTTAATTGTTCCTCTATTTTTTATGTGCTATTTCATCTTGTAAATGTTGGATATGGTTTTGTTTACCTTTTATTAAATTGATTGTTTTTTTAATTGTTTGGTACCTAATACTTTTGTGGTGATGTCTAATTCTGTTGCTTTGAATAGATAGATTTGTGTAAAAAATGGAGTACCTAATATAATTTCTTGTATTAAGTTTTTAACTAGGATAAATTAATTCTTAAAACAATATCCTTGATTTTATATTCTGGGGCAAGGTAATTTATATTGTACTTTTAAGTTGCTACCGTTTGCGCCGCTCAAGCGTTCATTAGTTTTTTCATAGTATTTCGTAGGGATAATTCCCTCACGGATACAATAATAATCCGCTCCAGTATCCATTCATGCAATTATGTTTTTTTTAAAAATCATGACCTATATGTAAGGTTATACTTGTGTACCATTTTCGATAATTTATTTTGTTAATTATTTGAATATATCTTCATTGTTTGGTGTTTCTTTGTTTTCTTTTAGTTTTCGATTACTGGTTGATGCTTCAGTATTTTGTGCCTCAATTACCGATAATCTTGCGTTTACTTGTAATTGATTTAATTCTTGTTGATTAACTTTTAACTGTAAATCTTTAATTTGAGTTTTTAATTGTTTAACTTCATTTTGTAATTCTCCTGTAGTTACTTGTTTGAATAAACTTTGAGATGGATATTTTCAAAAATTTTATTTAAACTAAAAGGTTGTGGAGAAGATAATTGATGTTCTTGATATATAATCTCTTTTAATTTTGTCAGATACTCTTTTTTAATATTTGAATCATCAATTTTGTCTATTATATCTAGTAAGAATTGCTTATCACTATCTTTGGTTATTACATTGATTATCTTACAATTACATAAGTTATCTGATAATTCATGTAATTCTGTAGAAGAATCAATTGAATTTTCAATTTCATTTATTGAGCAATCGCTATTAGTTTCTTCAGATTGCTCAGATTCTGAGGTTAATAATAGTTTAGTTAATTTTTCTTGGATATCTGGTTGATCTTGGAATATTTCGTTTATTTTCTTTTTCATTTTACACTTTGTTGATTTATGTCCTGGTCTTTTACAATTTCAGCATGTTATTTTTTGTTTATTAAATTTATTTTTTGAATAATTATTATTCTTTGAGTAGTTATTATTTTTTGAGTAATTATTGCTTTTTGAATAATATTGGTTGTTTTGTTTTTTGTTGAGATCATTATACCTTTGATAATATTTTACATTATTATTATTTCTTTGTCTATATTTTAATTGTTTAGCTCTTGAGGGTGGATTAAGCGTATTATTGTAATCATACTGTTCACAGAATGAATCCATGGTTAATTTGAATTTGAATCCATCATTACGTTTTTTATCTTTATGTTCTTGACATAAAGTTAATCCTTCTTTTTTGATGAATGCAAACAATTGACCATATGTTATTGTATTACAAAGGATTGGTTGTCCTCCAGAATAATCCTTTAAATTATTGATTATTTTTTCTGCGAATAAGGACTGTAATCCTGAGATAAACCGTTCTTTCCAAAAAGGTTGATTACAATCACTTCGTTGAAATATATTTGTTATAAAATATCTTTGTACCATTTAAAATCACCTAATTTTGGACATCTTAGATTGGTTAATATTAATTTTTTACTTTGTAATTCTTCACCTGCGTTACCAATAAAATACATTGTTAAAGTATGAATTAGCACTTCTACATCATTTTGTTTTTCTTCTTCTTCATAGAGGCCATCTTCGCCTTCTACTCTTATTATTTCAACGTGGTTAATTATTAAATATTGTGTGATTGAATCTATTGAATTATTCCATCAATATTTTAGTGCTCCATTAAATCCCGTTACTAGTAAAACACATGCTTGTTTATCACTATGGCTTCTAGCTTTATATGCTATAGCCGCCATTCCCATTTCTTGAAATAAATTCATTATTTCGTACTTGGAACATCCATCAATATTTCATTCGTATATGCCATCACCGGTATATACATTACTAGAATATTTATGGTGTTCTATATATAATAAATCTGGTGTAGTATGTTTTTATAATAAGATTTGTTAGATCTCATTATTTTATTTTTTATTCGATTAATTTTTTTATCATCATTTTCTGATTGTGCGGATGTTTGAATAGATTCATTATCGTTTTCATCAATTATATTGATTCCTTTTGGTTTATCTAATTTGTCTAATCTATTAGCTATTGCCTTTAAAACTTCATTTTATGGAAATTTAATTTGTCTTGTTATAGGTTTGAAAATTGGTGTAGATGTTGATGAAAAAAGATGTTTAGTAATAGGATTTTGTTGATTTATTGTGCTATTTTCGTTATTATTTAATTTGTTATTTATATCATCTACTTGTCTTGAAAGTGTATATAATAATTGGCTTTGATAATTATTTTGTTCATATATTGCTTTAATATCTTGTACAACTACTGAATCTTTAGCGATCCTATTGGCTCCAGTTTTAAAAGGTGTGGCAATAATTTGCCGGTTGGTGGTGTTTATTTTTAGATCTTTTAGTGGTGGGTGTATTGATCTACTTTTTTCACCATTTACTTGTTCCCGTTGTTGGATTAAAGATGAGTTTGTATTAATTGAAATGCATAATTAATTTTATTTTCTTTTGAATATATTTCAAACCAGGTGAAAATGGTATATTTGTTTCTTTTAATATCATGAAGTTATACCATTTTTCTAATTTTAATTGTTTCTTCTTTAGTAAATGCTTTGAAATACCAGTTTCTTTTTTCTTCATTTTCTTTTGAATAAAAGTCTTCTTTGATGTATTGTTTATCGATTTCATAGGCTTTGATTATAACATTTATAGATTTGAAATCTGATGCTGTAGGAGAAGTTGGATACATATGTATTTCTGGTTCAGCCATTGGTGCTTTAAATCTAATTGGATTACTTTGTTTAACATTTTGATTTACACTTTCTGTTTCTATGTCTTGTCTAGTGTTTTGACCTGTACGATATTCAGAAAAAAAAACTCTAGAATGATAAGAATTAATTCTGAGTGGAAGTGGTTCTCATAGAACCGAATTTTAATAGTATTCTTCCATCCATTTATTCGATTATTTTTGAAATAATTTTTTGTTCAAAATTTCTAATTGGTTGAGTAATCTCAATTTTCCATTGATCTAGAATACTTATTTCATTCCATTTATTAGGTGTATATGTAGCACTCGGCGTGTCCTTACTATGGACTGCTAGTATATTAGTTTCTCCTTTATCGTCTTGGAATAAACATCTTGGATTAAATTGAGAAGTTTATTTTTTAAAGTAGATTCTATAAAGTAATAAATATCCGTGTCTGTCTTTTTGAAATTTAATTTCTGGTAAATGAACGTTTCATGCATGTTAGGGTATTGAGTATTGTTGGATCATGTAAACTTACTTGAAAGTTAGGAGCACAATTGAAATAAATTGCTCTATTGCATAAATTTGATTGGACTGCTTCGAGAAGCGAATCCTCAAATTTTAATAGGGTTTTATCCCTTAAAAGCATCAGTATTGGTGAATCAATATCAGTTCTTGATAAAGGTTTGATTGCTATTTGGACAAGTCCAAAGTGAAGATAATTAAATTCTTTTTGTTTATATTTGTTTAAAGCGATTGAGGATAATTATTTAATTTCTTCAAATTCATTATGTAAGGATAGTGTTTGTTCATTTTTTTTTATTGAATAAGCTGTTCTAAAGTCAAAAGTACCAATTTGATATATATTTTCTGGATTAATATGTGGTAATTGATTTTTTGATAATTCCTAATCAAAACAGGTTATTTTTTATATAATTTCTCTTGAATTGATTGTAGTATGTGATGTAGATGCAACATGTTTTGATTTAAAAAGTTTCCTAAACGAAGACGCCATAATTTAGACCAGACTTAAACACTTGCTAGGGAGATACTAACCGATTCTATGATGACACAACTGGGGCTTGCCAACGGTCTTACTGCCTTTAGGACTTGCAGCCTGGAACACCTCAGTGACAGTGGTTCGATAGAAATATTGGGATCAGACTAGAATGGTTTAGGTTGGTTTAAGACAGGGTGACTTATTTAGAAAATGTTTTTAAATAAAACTTTTACAAAATTTAATAGTTCGTGGTGTTGTTTGCACCGTAGAACACTAGAGAGCGTTATCTTTCTAGCCTTTGGACCAGTAATCCAGAGATCCACAGTGTTTCCAGCTGATAAACTTATTTATAACTTGAAAATCATTTTGGCTCTGATACTATAACGCCCATCTCCCGGAAATTGGAATTTTTGGATGGAGAAATATATATATAGAGGATATATATATTTAAAACGCTTTGATTCGTTTAAAGTCCGTGTAAGTGTGTTTCACGGTTGAGTCTTTAATCTTAAGAGCTCTGTGAAAAACATTTACTGATCAGGAAACGAGTTTTGGTGCGGTTGGTGGGTGTGAACCCCACGTGGCGGTTTTTAAGTCAACTAATGACTTAATTATTCTTTTTCTTCTTTTTCTTCTTCTTCGTCTTTCTTTTCTTTCTTCTGGCTGGCTTCTCCTTCTTCGTAGAAGTTCAGAGAGAGAGAGAGAGAGAGAGAGAGAGAGAGAGAGAGAGAGAGACCTTGTGAGCTTGTTGCAAAGAGGAAGAGGAAGGGAGTGGTTGTTGGGCTTAGCTTGAGTGTGGAAGGAGAGGGAGATCGGTCTAGCGGAAGCGTGGGGGTGTGTAGAAGTCATCCTTGAGCTTGTGGAGCTGTTCTTGAGCCGAATCTTCCAAGGACCTAAGGTGAGTGCGCGACCATGAGCTTATCTAAGCTTCTGAGATGGTTTTGTGTGGTTTTGGTGTGTTGAATTAGTTGTGTGTGGGTATGTTTGATTTAGATTCTTGTAGAATCCATGGGTTATGTTGTTTTTTTTCCTTGTGTTATGGGTTGGGTTTGAGCCTAATTGCTTGGAGAAAACAAGAATTGAGGTGGAAAGGGGTCGATTGGCCTGAGTAGGGTTGAAGAAGGTCGAGATCGGATTTTTTTTTAGTTGCAGGTGAGCTCCAATCGGTTTGGTCAATCGGTTGCAAACCGATTTCAAGTTTTGAATCGGTTAGTGCAATCGGTTGCAAACCGATCGAGCACTTTTCGTAAGCGATTCTGTGTTTTTGCCGCTCGGTTTGGTGAATCGGTTGCAAACCGATTTCAGGTTCTGAATCGGTTTGGTGAATAGGTTGCAGACCGATTGGAAGTTTTGAATCGGTTTGGTCAATCGGTTGCAAACCGATCCAGAGAATTTTCTGCGTGTCATCTTTCTTCTTTTTGTTGGACGGTTTGGATCGAATTCAGTTCAGTCCCTGTTGTTGAGTTATGTGTTTTGGGTGTTTTTGTGGCTTGTTTGAGCGGTTGGTGATCTCTTACTTGTGTGTATACCTCGTAGATGGGAGGACCGCCTCACTAAGTATTTTCGTTAATACTTACGCAACTCTTTGTTCTGTTGCAGGTAAAGATAAAGTGTGATCGTGGAATCAGAGCGAAGAGAAGGGGATGATTAGGACTCGGTTGTCGTTGTGTGTTATTGTTGTTGTGTGCTGAACTTAATGGAATTGTTGTTTGAATTCTATTTTTTTGACGGTTTGATAAGTTTAATAAAATCCGAGTTTTATTGTTGTTATTCCGTTTTAACTATTATGTATGGGCGTAATAGTTGTTTAAAAAAAAAAAATCGGGTGCGGTCGTTCAGTTTGGTATCAGAGCGTAGACGGTTTTAGGATTTCGTGTTGCTTGGTGCATGTGTTTGAACCGTTGACTTGTTGTTGTTAGAATTGTTTGAGCATGGGGTCTTAGAATCATCATCTTCGAGCTTGTGAGATTTCACGGTAAGTTATCTTTACTCTGTTGAGTTGCTTAGTATCTTAGTCTCTGTTCTTGCTGGTTCAGATGGCTAGAGGTGCTAGAGGTCGTGGTAGAGGCCGTGGCCGTGGTAGAGATCGTGGTCGTGTTCCAGTGGTGGCAGAGAGTGTAGCGCGGAGTGCTACGGTTGAGCGAGGTGCGGTTTCGCATGCGTATCAGGAGAGGTCTGAGGGTGTGGCTGGGGTTCCAGCGGGTGCTGCCAGTTCTGCAGCAGAGTTTGCTCAGGCTCGAGATGACCGCATTGCAGATTTGCTGGCCTTGCTGTTGGAGCGGTTACCAGAGAGGGTACCGGTGCAGGCTCCTGTTGTGCCACCAGTGGTTGTGCCGCCAGTGGTTGAGGTGCAGCCGAGGGCTGCAGTTGCAGAGGAGCTCCCATCCTACCTGAGGATGATGGAGCAGTTGCAGAGGATTGGCACGGAATTCTTTTCGGGAAGTGTCAATCCTGAGGTTGCGGATGCATGGAGAAGGAGGTTGGAGTGGAACTTCTTTTCGATTAGGTGTCCGGAGAGATACCAGGTGGACCTGGCAGTTCATTACCTGGAGGGTGATGCACATCTCTGGTGGAGGGGTGTGTTGGCTAGGAGAGTTCGGGCGGAGATGGCCTGGGAGGATTTTGTCGAGGAGTTTAACTCCAAGTATTTTCCTCAGGAGGCGCTTGATCGGTTGGAGGGTCGGTTCTTGGAGTTGTCTCAGGGGAACCGAACCGTCCGTGAGTATGAGGCGGAGTTTCACCGTCTCAGTGTGTTTGCGGGTCGAGTCTTGGAGGGTGAGCGGACCCGAGTTCGAAGATTTTTGTTGGGTCTTCGGGTTGAGTTGAGGAACCGTTGCCTGATGAGAGTTTTTGGCACGGTTGAGGAGTTGGTGGAGGTAGCTGCCTTGCTGGAGGAGGGCTTGAGAGAGGAGGCGGCGGTTGTTAGCCCCAATTTTCAGGCGAGGAGGCCGCAGCAGCAGCAGCAGCAGTCCGGTCCGAGCAGAGGCGGCAGGCCAATGCAAGGACAGAAGCGGAAGATGGAGAGTTCTTCCAGCGTTACCCAGGGTGGTCCGGGATGCTTCAGGTGTGGAAGCAAGGATCACAGGGTAGCGAGTTGCCCTTAGAAGGGCGAGACGCGTGCGGATACGCGTATGTGCTACCATTGCAGAGAGGTGGGGCATATCAAGCCGAGGTGTCCTAAGTTGCAGAGGGAGGCAGCAGCAGTGTCGCCAGCTAGCCAGAGTGCAGTGGTGCCCCGAGTGTATTCCATCGTGGAGACGGGACGCCCGAGTTCCAGGCCGATCACAGGTATTTTTGTTAAACTTACCTGAGTTAAATTCTTGTGTTTTAGAATTTTTGTCTCCGTGATGGGGTGTCAGGGTTCTGAGCATTTGAGGAATATGCAGGGACCCTGGTTGTGGGAGGTGTTGAATCCCACGTGTTGTTTGATTCTGGAGCATCGCATTGCTTCATTACTCCGGAAATTGTCAAGAAGGGCAATTTACGGGGAGCAACCGAGGAGCGGTTGGGTTTTCTTAGAGTGGCTGGAGGGAAGCTACTGACTATTCACGGTCGAGTTGGTGACGTGGATGTCCAAGTGGCTGGAGAGTCTATGCTAGCGGATTTGGTCATTTGCTCCGTGGAGCTTTATGACGTTATTTTGGGCATGGATTGGCTCAGAAAGTTCAGAGCGCATCTGGACTGTCACCGAGGGCGTGTTGTTTTCGAAAGAAAACAAGGGAGGTTGGTTTATCAGGGTGTGAGACCGACTTCTGGGAGTCTCGTGATCTCGGCCATGCAGGCAGAGAGTATGATCGAGAAAGGTCGCGAGGCGTATCTGGTGACGATTGTTACATCAGAGACCGTTGGAGAGGTTGCGGTTGGGGATATTCGGGTTGTTCGGGATTTCCAGGATGTTTTCCAGTCGTTGCAGGGATTACCGCCATCTCGGTCTGATCCTTTCATGATTGAGTTGGAACCCGGGACGATGCCGATATCTAAGGCGCCGTACAGGATGGCTCCAGCGGAGATGGCAGAGCTGAAGAAGCAGCTGGAAGAGTTGTTGGGTAAAGGTTTTATCCGACCGAGTACTTCAGCTTGGGGAGCGCCGGTGTTGTTTGTGAAGAAGAAAGATGGGAGTTTCCGATTGTGCATAGATTATCGGGGACTGAACCGAGTCACTGTGAAGAACAGGTATCCTCTCCCGCGGATTGATGAGTTGTTGGATCAGTTGAGAGGGGCTACTTGGTTCTCCAAGATAGACTTGGCTTTGGGATATCATCAGATTCCGATTGATGAGAAGGATATCCGGAAGACTGCTTTCAGATCGAGATATGGACACTACGAGTTTGTGGTGATGCCATTTGGGTTGACGAATGCACCAGCGGCGTTCATGAGGTTGATGAACAACATGTTCCAGGAGTATCTGGATGAGTTTGTGATCATCTTTATCGATGACATTTTGGTGTATTCGAAGAGTCCCGAGGAGCATGAGGTGCATCTGAGAGTTGTTCTGGAGAAGCTGCGAGAGCAGAAACGTTTTGCTAAGTTGAGCAAGTGTAGTTTCTGGCAGCGAGAGATCGGATTTCTGGGTCATATTGTGTCTGCAGAGGGAGTTTCTGTGGATCCGGAGAAGATTCAGGCTATCAGAGAGTGGCCGAGGCCGAGGAATGCTACTAAGATCCGGAGTTTTCTCGGGTTAGCAGGTTATTACCGGAGGTTCGTCAAGGGTTTCGCGAGTATGGCTATGTCTATGACGAAGCTGACAGGGAAAGATGTTCCTTTTGTGTGGTCTCCTGAGTGTGAGGAGAGTTTCGCGAACCTGAAAGCGATGTTGACTAGTACGCCAGTATCGGCATTACCTGAGCCGGGTGAGCCTTACGTGGTGTATGCAGACGCTTCGGGAGTTGGTCTGGGTTGTGTGTTGATGCAGCAGGGAAAGGTGATTGCCTATGCTTCGAGGCAGTTGAGGAAGCATGAGGGCAACTACCCTACCCATGATCTTGAGATGGCTGCGGTGGTGTTCGCCTTAAAGATTTGGATGTCTTATCTTTATGGCGGAAAGGTCCAGGTGTTTACCGATCATAAAAGCCTGAAGTACATTTTCACTCAGCCTGAGTTGAATTTGAGACAGAGGCGTTGGATGGAATTAGTGGCGGATTATGATCTGGAGATCGCTTACCATCCGGGTAAAGCAAACTTGGTTGCGGATGCTTTGAGTCGCAAACGTGTGGTTTTGGCTCGGAAGCAGGACATGGAGTCGTTAGTGTGTGAGCTTGGTTCTTTAAGGTTGTGTGTTTTATCTCAGGAACCGTTGGGTTTGGAGGCAGTTGATCAGGCGAATCTTCTGAGCAGGGTTCGGATAGCTCAGGAGAAGGATGAAGGTTTGGTTAATGCTTCCAGGGAAGCGGGTTCAGAATATCAAGTTTCTGCTAATGGGACTATTCTGGCGCATGGGCGGGTATACGTACCTAAGGATGAGGGTTTGAGGCGAGAAATCCTGAGTGAGGCTCATGCGAGTATGTTTTCGATTCATCCGGGAGCGACGAAGATGTACCGTGATCTCAAGAGGTATTATCACTGGGTCGGGATGAAGAAGGATGTAGCTAACTGGGTTGCAGCGTGTGATACGTGCCAGTTAGTGAAGGCTGAGCATCAGGTTCCGAGCGGATTGTTGCGGAGTTTACCCATTCCAGAGTGGAAGTGGGATATGATTACGATGGATTTCATAGTGGGATTGCCAATTTCTCGGACCAAGGATGCGATTTGGGTCATTGTTGATCGTTTGACCAAGAGTGCACGTTTTCTGGCTATCAAGAAAACCGATGGAGCTTCGGTGTTAGCTAAGAAGTACGTGCAAGAGATAGTGAGACTTTATGGAGTACCGGTGAGCATCGTGTCAGACCGAGGTCCTAAGTTCACTTCCGAGTTCTGGAAAGCGTTCCAGACAGAGATGGGCACGAAGGTACATTTGAGTACCGCGTATCATCCTCAGACGGACGGGCAATCCGAGAGGCCGATCCAGACTCTTGAAGATTTGTTGAGGATGTGTGTGCTAGACTGGAGTGGTCATTGGGTGGATCACCTGAGCTTGGTAGAGTTTGCTTATAACAATAGCTACCAGGCGAGTATTGGGATGGCTCCATACGAGGCTCTGTATAGGAGGCCGTGTCGTACACCGTTGTACTGTACCCAAGTAGGAGAGAGGAGCACATTGGATGCGGATTTTGTTCAGGAAACTACGGAAAAGATCCGGGTTTTGAAGCTGAACATGAAGGAAGCCCAGGATCGGCAAAAGAGTTATGCCGATAAGAGGAGAAAAGAGCTTGAGTTTGCAGTGGGAGATAGAGTGTATCTCAAGATGGCGATGTTGCGAGGTCCGAACAGATCCATTACCGAGACTAAGTTGAGTCCGAGGTATATGGGTCCGTTTAGGATTGTTGGTCGAGTTGGGCCAGTCGCGTACCGGTTGGAGTTACCGGAGATTATGCAAGCATTTCATAAGGTTTTTCATGTTTCGATGCTGAAAAAGTGCTTGCATAAGGACGATAAGGTGTTGGCTGAGATTCCGTCAGATCTTCAGCCCAACATGAGCTCAGAGGCGAGGCCAGTGAGGGTTCTCGACCGGAGGGTCAAGGAGCTTCATCGGAAGAAGATTCCGATGATGAGAGTTTTGTGGGACTGTGACGGTGTTCAGGAGGAGACTTGGGAACCAGAAGAGCGGATGAAAGCTAGGTTCACGAAGTGGTTCAAGAAACAAGCTGAGGCTTGAGTAGTTTTTCATCGCTGGTTCGAGTTTCGGAGTTGAGTTTTATTCTTGTCGTATTTTCTTGTATTTCGTTTTGGTGTGTAAACGATTAATACATTTGAATGGGTAATAAGATGTGTATTTTTTTTTATTATTTATGACTTGTGGTGTCATGAGGTTTTGAGCATGAAATTGTGGAAAGATTAAAAGTTTATGAGAATATGAACTGGAAATATCCTTCGTATTGGATATGAAAACTTCCCTGTGAGTTGGGATTGTTTCGAGTCGACCTGAAGTTTGATCAAGGTTGAGGTGATATTCCGGGTTTGGAATATGTGTGGTGATGTATTGCATTGCGATGCATTACATAGACCATGTGAGGTAGTTTTGGTCAGAGATGCTTATAGACGTTTCGTTAGACCTTATCGCTTTAAGGACGGTTTGGTCCTGTACAACTCGTGAGGGGAAGTTTAGTCCCCAGATACCCATAGCTCAAAGGACATGTCACTGGAGGATGGGAGTGGTATGAGAGTTACCCGTAGCCCAAAGGGCGTGTGACCTGAGAGTGCGAGTGGTATAAGATAGTATCGATAGCTCAAAGACTTTGTGTCTAAGAGTGTGAGTGATACGGGTTTGTGCCGATAACTTGAAGGTCTTTGTGACCTAAGAGTGCGAGTGGCATGGAGTACCGGAATCTCGAGGGACTTTGGTCCTAAGAGTTGAGAGGTACAAGTACGAGTTGTATTTTGAGCAATGAATGTCTAAGACGTGGTTATAAGCGTGACGACTGATTGTAGACCTCAGAGGTTGATAGTGTTCAATCTCGTGTTGGAATTGTGTTGGCCAGGTTGGTCAAGCTTGAAAAGAGAATCGTTGCGACGATTGTGAGTTGAAGTTCATCGCGGATGAACTGTGCTGTAGATTCGAGGACGAATCTATGTTAGTGGGGGAGAATTGTAACGCCCGTCTCCCGGAAATTAGAATTTTTGGATGGAGAAATATATATATAGAGGATATATATATTTAAAACGCTTTGATTCGTTTAAAGTCCGTGTAAGTGTGTTTCACGGTTGAGTCTTTAATCTTAAGAGCTCTGTGGGAAACATTTACTGATCAGGAAACGAGTTTTGGTGCGGTTGGTGGGTGTGGACCCCACGTGGCGGTTTTTAAGTCAACTAATGACTTAATTATTTTTTTTCTTCTTTTTCTTCTTCTTCGTCTTTCTTTTCTTTCTTCTGGCTGGCTTCTCCTTCTTCGTAGAAGTTCAAAGAGAGAGAGAGAGAGAGAGAGAGAGAGAGAGAGAGAGAGAGAGAGAGCTTGTGAGCTTGTTGCAAAGAGGAAGAGGAAGGGAGTGGTTGTTGGGCTTAGCTTGAGTGTGGAAGGAGAGGAAGATCGGTCTAGCGGAAGCGTGGGGGTGTGTAGAAGTCATTCTTGAGCTTGTGGAGCTGTTCTTGAGACGAATCTTCCAAGGACCTAAGGCGAGTGCGCGACCATGAGCTTATCTAAGCTTCTGAGATGGTTTTGTGTGGTTTTGGTGTGTTGAATTAGTTGTGTGTGGGTATGTTTGATTTAGATTCTTGTAGAATCCATGGGTTATGTTGTTTTTTTTCCTTGTGTTATGGGTTGGGTTTGAGCCTAATTGCTTGGGGAAAACAAGAATTGAGGTGGAAAGGGGTCGATTGGCCTGAGAAGGGTTGAAGAAGGTCGAGATCGGATTTTTTTTTAGTTGCAGGTGAGCTCTAATCGGTTTGGTCAATCGTTTGCAAACCGATTTCAAGTTTTGAATCGGTTAGTACAATCGGTTGCAAACCGATCGAGCACTTTTCGTAAGCGATTCTGTGTTTTTGCCGCTCGGTTTGGTGAATCGGTTGCAAACCGATTTCAGGTTCTGAATCGGTTTGGTGAATCGGTTGCAGACCAATTGGAAGTTTTGAATCGGTTTGGTCAATCGGTTGCAAACCGATCCAGAGACTTTTCTGCGCGTCATCTTTCTTCTTTTTGTTGGACGGTTTGGATCGAATTCAGTTCGGTCCCTGTTGTTGAGTTATGTGTTTTGGGTGTTTTTGTGGCTTGTTTGAGCGGTTGGTGATCTCTTGCTTGTGTGTATACCTCGTAGATGGGAGGACCGCCTCACTAAGTATTTTCGTTAATACTTACGCAACTCTTTGTTCTGTTGCAGGTAAAGATAAAGTGTGATCGTGGAATCAGGGCGAAGAGAAGGGGATGATTAGGACTCGGTTGTCGTTGTGTGTTGTTGTTGTTGTGTGCTGAACTTAATGGAATTGTTGTTTGAATTCTGTTTGTTTGACGGTTTGATAAGTTTAATAAAATCCGAGTTTTATTGTTGTTATTCCGTTTTAACTATTATGTATGGGCGTAATAGTTGTTTAAAAAAAAAAATCGGGTGCGGTCGTTTCAGATACCATATATTTGTTTTTTCTTTTTCTTTCTAAAACTTTGTAAACTTTGTTTAATAAAATAAGAAGATAATTAAAACTTACAAATTTGTTGATACAAAGTTTGGAGACTAGATCTTGAAGATAAAATTATTAAAAAAAATTAAAAGCTTAAAGACATTGAGATTCTTTGTAGAGGGAGTTGTAGAGAGATGTTTTTAAAATGAGAAGGTTGTACGAGAGATCGCTCTGTTTTCTCCGTTGGTAGAGTCGAGTATTTATAAGGGAAGCGAAGTGTTGAGTGTGTTGATACGTGTCGTCAAGTAGTGGTGCCAACACTGCATTGATACGTGTCGACATGTAGTGGTGCCGATACATTGCTTATGTCATTGTTTACGTCTTCTTGTGGGCCTGTCAGTGGGCCCCTTATGCGTCCGTCTTCTAGAAGGTTTCTGCTGTTTGATAGGTGTGTTATAAACAGATAAACTTTGTATATTATTTTACAAGTACTAACAGTATTATACAGGTAGCATAATATAGAAGTGAAATAAGATGATGAGTCTACTAGAATATACTTTAGTTGAAAATGTTAATATACAATACTATAAGTTTTTTTTTTTAAACGGATCTTGACTTAACGGGCCACCAAAAGGATCTGAATCTTGCATAACATCGTCTACGTCGTCAGACGAGTTGAGTTCTTGTGCGAGATTGGCGAGGAGTTGCTTGAGCTTGTTGTTTTTTTTTTGATTTGGAGGTGGAGGAGCCAGATGAATTGGTTGGGCTCAGTGGTTTTTTTATTGTCGTAGTTGGTGGTTGTGGCTGTGGGTGAGAGCCATATGCTTGTATTAGTTTTCTGGGAGTAAGGAAATGTATTGAACGGGAAATGGATTGGATAGCTGTTTCTGTTTGGTTGATAATTTGGAAATGTTTGGTAATATTGGCAAGGGAGCACCTGTCAAGGTTGTATTTGTCCCACCATTTGACTCGATATTCCTTGACTAATGAGTATGGCATATCTAGTAAAGCGAGTGTAAGGTTGAAGTGTCAGGAACATATCCATGGGAGTCTCATGTCAATGTGGAAGGCGATTTTGGTAAAAGGGCCAATTTTTTGATTGGGTATCTGTTTGAGATAAAAGGGTAAAGAAGTTTTGGTTATTTTTGTAGGGTAGATTTGGTCAGAGGGTCCGAACCAGTACTACCACTCGCAAAACCATCCAGGAATGGCCTTAGGGCAATTGTGATTAAAGGATATAAATCACGAATGGTCAAATGCCCTTAGATAGAATGCCCTGTAAAAGGCGTATTGATAATCCATATAGGAGTAACCTTGAATATGATAACCTGGTGTTAAAAAGGGTCTAGTAGTGTGTATATGGGTAAAACCTAGGTCTTGAGTATTACAGATACGTAATATTTTGCAGGTTGAATAGGCTATCAGGTTAGGATTGGTTTTATCTGGATAATGGGTTATTTCTATAGATTTGGAGTCTACTAGAATATACTCATAAAAAGTACGGTTTTTGGTTAAAGTTGTCGGTTGGATAGTGATATGCTCAAATTTATCCTAGAGCTACTCTCTCAAATTAAGAGATCAATGTAGTACTTAGGGATCGAATCCACAAGAACTTTAGTTCACATAATAGATTAGCAGTTTTGAAATTTAGCTAAATGTCAAAAGATGTAATGTAAAACTAACAAAGTAAAACGTAAAAGTTGTAAATTCAATGAGGAAAAAGGCTAGACTTAGGGAAATTCTCAGAAAATTCAGAATTGCAGAACAAAACAATTATCAGGATTGTAATTAAGAACCATTCTAGAACACAAATCACTAATGTAAAAGCAACCAACTTTCGTTGCGAAGATTATCTATGTCTAAATTTTAGAATCCCAAATCTCTTTGCGAATTCTTCAAATTAAATAAGCATTAAAGTTCAGGTTTGATATGTTCACAAAATCCCTAAACCAAATCTCTTTGCAAATAGGGTATTTTGCTCATCTAAGATAGTTCAGGCAATCAATTACACTTTTGTGTCAACTAATCAACCTAAGATCAGATTCTAGGTAGCTAAGCTAGAATAAGCGATAAACACAATCTAGATGAAGAACTCTATAGATTCAATCCTAACAATCTAACAACCTAACAATTCATGAATTCCTTTCAAAACCCTAAACTTAACAGGGAGATTACTCAGACATGATAAATGAAACACAAATCATGAATGAAATAAATTGTATTAAGAAAATCAAAAGAAGAAGAAAAGTGTTTAGAAATCTTTTATGAAAATCCCTGAAGAGAAGGCTGCTCAAAAATCAAGCATAGGTCTAAACAATGACCTTAAAATCCTATAAATAGGCTAAAACACGATTTGGGCTTTATTTGTAAACAGGGAACACTTCTGCGCAGAAATTGCAATTCTTCAAAACTTCAAAAAGATGGATAATTCAATTGCCTTCAGATATTGGTGTCGACCGACACTGACCTCTGGTGTCGATCGACACCAACACCAATTTTACTCTCTGAGTTCCTTTCTTCAGCGTAGCTTCTCGGCTTGCTCCAAAACGTCCCATAATCTCCAAATAAGTCCAAAACGCTTCTAGACCTGCAAAGACTCTAAAAGACTAGAAAATACTGTAAAGACTCTATAAATACTCTAAAAACGACTCATATATCATGGTTTAAAACCGTAAAAACCATGATATATCAGATAGAGACTGTCTTCATAGAAAACTCTTTGGATAAAGGCTTGGGGTTCTTTGAGGGTAATAGGTTTCAAAAATTTTGTAGTCATATGGTGTTGGTGATATGGTTTAAGGAAGTAGGTAGATTTTTGAGTAGTAGCTTGAGTGGCTTTTTGAGTAGAGGTTGAAGCATGGGTTGTGGCTTCAGTAGTAACAGCTTTTGAGTAGGATAAGGGTGGAAATTCGGCGAAGGCCGAAAAGGTGTTTTGAGTGGTCAAGGGTTTTCCTTGAAGGTGAGGTTGATTTTTGATATAGTCTGATGCTGTCATCGGCTTCTTTTGTTTTGGGTCACTCATCTTGAATAATCTTTTCTTAAATACTAGTTGATTTATCCTGTAAATATTCTCTTGTTAGAAAATCTGGTAATGAATTATTTTCTCCTTTTATATATCAAACGGCATTACATTGCATTACATTGCATTCGTAATATCTGAATGGTACGGTAAATGCTGTTTTATATTTATCTTGTTCGACAATTTGTATTTGCCAAAATCCACTTTTCAAATCAAATTTTGAATAGATTTTTGTATTATATAATTTTTTAATAAATCTCTTTTATTTGGTATTAGATATCTAATCCATTGTAAAACTTTATTTAGTGGTTTATAGTTGATTACTAATCGTGGAACTCCACGTTCTTTTTCTGCTTGATTATTAACATAAAAAGCCGAACAGCTCCAAGGAGATTTGGATGGTCGGATCAGTGTTTTCTTTAATACGTCATCTATTTCTTTTTTATAATGTTCTAATAATTCTTTATTCATTTGAATAGGCTGTGCTTTAGTTGGTATTATTTTTTCATTAAATTCTTTAATATATGGTAGTTCGACCATATGCTTTTTCTTTTCCCAAAAAGCATTTGGTAATTCGGAACATACTTGTTTTAGTAAATCGTTTTTATTGATTTTATTTTGTCTATTACATAAGATGTTCTTAATTGTTCCTCTATTTTTTATGTGCTATTTCATCTTGTAAATGTTGGATATGGTTTTGTTTACCTTTTATTAAATGATTGTTTTTTGAATTGTTTGTGTAACGCCCGTCTCCCGGAAAGTGGACTGTTGATGTGAAATATATATGTGTGGTATATATATATATGTCATTATGTCTTTGATCCGTTTAAATCCGTGATAAATGTGTTTTCTCGCTGTTGAGGCTTTTAATGTTAAGAGCTCCGGAGAAAACATTTATCGAGTGGAGAAAATCGAGTTTTGGAGCGGTTGGTGGGTGTGGACCCCACGTGACAGTTTTTAATTCAAAGAATGGCTTAATTAATATTTTCTTTCTTCTTCTTTTTTTTCTTCTTTCTTCTTGCCACGGTTTTGGTTGCAGAGAGAGAGAGAGAGAGAGAGAGATAGAGAGAAAGCTTAGGAGAGCTTGTTCTAGAGAAGAAGAGCAAGGGGAAGAGGTTTGTAGCTTACCTTGAGAGTGGAAGGAGAGGGAGATCGAGCTTGCTAAGGCGTGGGTGGAGAAGAGAGTCATCCTTGAGCTTGTGGAGGTTTTCTTGAGCCGAATCTTCCAAGGATCTAAGGAGAGTGCGCGACCATGAGCTTATCTAAGCTTCTGAGGTGGTTTTGTGTGGTTTTGGTGTGTTGAGATAGTTTGTGTGTTTGGGATGTTTGAGTTAGATTCTTGTTGATTCCATGGTTTGTGTTGCTTGTTTCCTTGTGTTATGGGTTGGGTTTGAGCCTAATTGCTTGGGGAAAACAAGGATTGAGGTGGGAAGGGGTCGATTGTCGTGAGGAATGGTGAAGGAGGTCGAGTTCGGTTTTGGGTTGCAGGTGGGCGTCTGAATCGGTTTGTGAAATCGATTGCAGACAGATTTCTGGTTCTGAATCGGTTTGTGAAATCGGTTGCAGACCGATTGAACACTTTTCGTAGGCGATTCTTCGATTTTGCCGCTCGGTTTACGAAATCGATTGTAGACAGATTTCTGGTTCTGAATCAGTTTGTGAAATCGATTACAGACAGATTTCTGGTTCTGAATCAATTTACGAATCGATTGCAGACAGATTTCTGATTCTGAATCATTTTGTGAAATCGATTGCAAACAGATTTCTGGTTCTGAATCGGTATGTTAAATCGATTGCAGACAGATTTTTGGTTCTGAATCGGTTTGTGAAATCGATTGTAGACAGATTTCTGGTTCTGAATCGGTTTTCGAAATCGGTTGCAGACCTATTCAGAGACCCTTTTGCGCGTCACTTTTCTTCCTTCTGTTTGACGACTTGGATCACATCCAGTTCGGTCCCTGCTATTGAGGTTTGTTTCTTGGGTGTTTCTATTGCATGTTTTGTGCGGTTGGTGATCTCTTGCTTGTGTGTATAACTCGTAGATGGGAGGACCGCCTCACTAAGTATTTTTGTTAATACTTACGCAACTCTTTGTTCTGTTGCAGGTAAAGTTAAAGTGTGATCGTGGAATCAAGGCTATGAGGAGGGGGATGATTAGGACTCGGTTGGGTGTGGTTGTGTTTGTTTGTTGTATGTGTCGAATCGTTTGTTATGTTTAAATAATTCGAATATTGTTGTTGACGGTTTGTTAAGCATTTAATAAGATCGAGTCTTATTGTTTTGGCTGTGTTTGTTGGGGGTTAATATTATGGGGTATTAACTACATATTAAAAAAAAATTTCGGGTGCGGTCGTTTCAGTTTGGTTCCTACTAATTTTGTGGTTATGTCTAATTCTGTTGCTTTGAATGGATAGATTTGTGTAAAAAATGGAGTACCTAATATAATTTTTTGTGTTAAATTTTTAACTAGGATAAATTGATTTTTAAAACAATATCCTTGATTACATATTCTGGCGCAAGGTAATTTATATTGTACTTTTAAGTTGCTACCGTTTGCGCCGCTCAAGCGTTCAGTAGTTTTTTCATAGTACTTCGTAGGTATAATTCCCTCACGGATACAATTGTAATCTGCTCAAGTATCCATTAATGCAATTATGTTTATTTTAAAATCATGACCTATATGTAAGGTTATACTGGTGTACCATTTTTGATAATTTATTTTGTTAATTATTTGAATATATTCTTCATTGTTTTGTGTTTCTTCTTTTTCTTTTAGTTTTCGATTACTGGTTGATGCTTGAGTATTTTGTGACTCAATTACCGATAATCTTGCGTTAACTTGTAATTGATTTAATTCTTGTTAATTAACTTTTAAGTGTAAATCTTTAATTTGAGTTTTTAATTGTTTAACTTCATTTTGTAATTCTCTTGTAGTTACTTGTTTGAATAAACTTTGAGATAGATATTTTTAAAAATTTTATTTAAACTTAAAGGTTGTGAAGAAGAATATTGATGTTCTTGATATATAATATCTTTTAATTTTGTCAAATACTCGTTTTTAATATTTGGATCATCAATTTTGTCTATTATATCTAGTAAGAATTGCTTATCACTATCTTTGGTTATTACATTGATTATCTTACAATTACGTAAGTTATATGATAATTCATGTGATTCTGTAGAAGAATCAATTGAATTTTCAATTTTATTTATTGAGTAATCGCTATTAGTTTCTTCAGATTGCTCAGATTTTGAGGTTAGTAATAGTTTAGTTAATTTTTCTTGGATATCTGGTTGATCTTGGAATTTTCGTTTATTTTCTTTTTCATTTTACACTCTGTTGATGTATGTCCTGGTCTTTACAATTCCAGCACGTTATTTTTTGTTTATTAAATTTATTTTTTGAATAATTATTATTCTTTGAGTAGTTCTTATTTTTTAGTAATTATTATTCTTTGAATAATATTGGTTGTTTTGTTTTTTGTTGAGATCGTTATACCTTTGATAATGTTTTACATTATTATTATTTCTTTATCTATATTTTAATCGTTTAGCTCTTGAGGGTGGATTAAGCGTATTATTATAACCATATTGTTCACAGAATGAACCCATGGTTAATTTGAATTTGAATTTACCATTACGTTTTTTATTTTTATGTTTTTGACATAAAGTTAATCCTTCTTTTTTTATGAATGCAAACAATTGACCACATGTTATTGTATTCCAGGGGATTGGTTGTCCTCCAAAATAATCTTTTAATTTATTGATTATTTTTTCTGCGAAAAAGGACGGTAATCCTGAGATAAACCGTTCTCTCCAAAAAGGTTGATTATAATCACTTCGTTGAAATATATTTGTTATAAAATATCTTTGTACTATTTAAAATCGCCTAATGTTAGACATCTTAGATTGGTTAATATTAATTTTTTACTTTATAATTCTTCAGCTGGATTACCAATAAAATGCATTTTTTTTTTTTGAATAGAATGTAAAATTTATTCAGAAAAAAACGTTTGTACATCAAGTGCAACGGTGAATCTAACGATTTAACATACTATTTTCATAATGGGAAACAAATTAGATAAAGAGAGAAAATAAACGAAAGAGGACTTGTCCCTTATCTTGTTTGAAACCATATCGGCATATATCCCGCATATTTTCTATTACCTTTGCCTTGTATGAATGATATCCTATTCCGAACATCCTTGTCTAGTCGCTTAATAAGTTGAATATGTGGTATTGATTTTTCGCCATGTCTCCTATTGTTTCTTTCCTTCCGTAACGAATAGATTAGGAGCTGAAAACAATATCTCAATAGCCACAAACGCTCCTTTCCTAGTGAATTCTTCGTGAGGAGATTTTGAATAACTTCCCATTCTGTAGAGAATTCATGGCAGAGAAGCTTCAGAGTGAGGGCCGACCAGACTTCTTTTGAGTATTGACTAGTGAAGAACAGATGGTTCCTTGATTCATTTGGGTCTTTACAGAATACACAAGCTGAATTTATCCCAACATTCCAACTCAACATTCGGTCGCCCTTTGATAATCGATTCTTTGTGGCCAGCCAAGTCAGGAAACTGTATTTAGGTGTGGCATGAGTAAACCAAATACCTAGACACCAATCTTGCGTTTGCTTTTGTTGCCGCGTTGCTTCCCAGACTTCCTTTGTGATGAAGAAACCTTAAATCGATTGTCTCTCCTTGCCATAATACCACATCCTCTGTTTCAGCTAAACCCTTTGTGCTAATATCCTGTACGTGCATTTCTATATGGTTTAGATGATCCGCTCGGTGCCTTCTTCGTCTATGATTTAAAACTGCTTCCTCCAACGTGTCGTGTAAACCTATTCCCAAGTCAATGCAACCTCTTTTACCCGTTATAGCCATCACAGATCCTAATGGTGACCAGTTGTCATGCCAAAATGATATGCTCTTACCATTTCTGACTTCATATTTTACAAAAGTAGAAGTTAGGCTCCTATACTTCAGTAATTTTCTCCACATCCAAGTTCCTACTGATGTTGTTCCACTTAACGACCAAAAAGAACCCTTGTGCAATAAGTATATTCGAAGCCATTGTGCCCCCAGAGAGCTTGATGACAATAATCGCCAGATAAATTTTAAGCAACTAACCTTGTTTGCTTCTGATAAAGAACGAATTCCCAGGCCTCCTTCTTCCTTTGGCAAACAGACATCACTCCAAGCCACTTTAGCTTTTTTTTTATTTAGCTCAGGTCCAGACCATAGAAAAGTAGAGCACATACTGTATATTTCCTTGATGCAAGCTTTCGGTAGTTGAAACGCGGACATCCAGAAATTTGTTAGGCTGCTGAGCTTATAAGTTGTAGGCGTCCTGCGAAGGAAAGATGTCTAGCTGTCCAGGAACCAATTCTTTCCCTGATGCGTTCTATCAGAGGTGTATAGTCACTTGTTGACATTCTCTTTGTCAATAAAGGCAAACCCAGGTAGCGGACCGGTAACGAACCTGATGCAAATGGGAAGCCTCTAAGAATTAACTCCTTATCAATTGTTCTCACCCCTTCCAGATATAGTGTCGACTTCTCAAGGCTTATCTTGAGGCCTGAAATCTCTTCGAAATGGTCAAATATCTTAAGAATACCTTCACTAGATCTTTTATGGCCATATGTAAAAACCAATAAATCATCTGCAAAGCACAGGTGTGTGAGGTTCAAGTTTTTGCAGCGCAGATGGTAGCCTATCTTCCTTTCCAGGGCTGCCTTATCAATCATTGTGGACAGAACTTGCATACATATAACAAACAAATAGGGAGATAGAGAGCAACCTTGTCTAAGGCCCCGATTACTGTGAAATAAACCAGATAACTCTCCATTAACCTGTACTAGAGAATGATGCCGTGGATATATAGAGCTCGATCCATTTGATGAAACGTGGTGTGAAGTTCACCGCTGATAGTATGTTAAAGATAAATGACCACTGCACAGAATCAAAAGCTTTTGATATATCGATCTTTATTGCGCTCCGATGTGAGATCAAATCTTTATGATAATCTCTTACTGGTTCCGATGCCAATAAAACATTTTTCATCAATAGACGATCCTTGACAAAAGCCGACTGGTTTGGAGAGATAAAATCCGGTAGCATTGTTTTCAGTCGATTGGCTATGATAAAGCACGTTGCAGGAAGAAATTGGGCGATAATCTCTCATCTCCCTAACCTCTTTCTTCTTTGGAATAAGCGCAAGTATGGTAGTGTTCACTCCCTTAGGTATGAAACCATAGAGAAAGAAAGATTGAACTGCAACCACAAAGTCTTTCTGTAAGATTGGCCATGTTTCTTTAAGGAATTCCACTGTATAGCCGTCAGGACCCGGACTTTTATCACTTGGCATGGAGAATAACACTGTTTTGATTTCTTCTGCACTAACATTTCGCTCTAGCTATATCCCATCTGCTGCTGAACATCGAAATTTGATCAATGCTCTTAGTTCTTCCACTGAAATGCCCTTAAAGTGAGCTGGTTTGTGAGCTAAGAACTCAGTAAAAAACCTTTCTGCCTCCTTTTTTATCTCCTCTTGAGTGTCTGCTTTAGTGCCATCTAGGCATTTGATCTCTTTGATAGCATTACACACTTCCCTGACCCTTGCAGCTTTGTGCAAAGCTTTATTATTTCCATCACCAACCTTTAGCCAATGGAGCTTTGATTTTTGCTTCAGAAATTTTTCTTCCAATCCTGACACATTCAACCAGCGACTATATGCTACTGATTCTGTTTTCATTGCTTGACTTGTTGGATTACTCAACGTCTCCAATTGAAGTTGACATAGTGATTCATAAGCTGCCTTTGTCTTTCTCGTCAAGTCTCCTAGGGTAGCCTTTCCTAGCAGTTTTATACTTGGTTTGAGCGCCTTTAGTTTCTTTCAAAATCGATATATTGCAGAAGTAGAGTGATGAAGCGTCTCTGTACTCTCCCAGTAATCCTTGATCAACGGCAAGAAACCTGCAACATTGGTCATTGTATTTGTGAATTTAAAAGGCTTTCTCACCTTTGGTTTGCCAGCTCCAATTTTAATTCGACAACGTAGGTGATCCGAGCATCCCCCTGCCTCAAATACTCCATAAGATTGTTGATACTCTGTTATACAAGAATCATTTACTAGTACCCGGTCCAGTTTCTTACAAATGAGCTCCTCACTATCTCTTTTATTACACCAAGTGTATAGCGGACCATGGGTATGCATATCACTGAGAGAGCAATATCGAACCACATCCTGAAAATCCCTCATCCCTAAAGAGACCGTTGGGTGCCTGTCATATAAAGAATGCTCCTCTCCCTACAATATTTCATTAAAATCCCCATATATCATCCATGGTTGATTTCTAAGCATAGGGGAATCATGATGATTACGCAAATATTCCCACAACTCCTTTTTGTCATCAACAAAATTTGATGCATAGACAAACGAAACAAAAAATTCCGTTTTCATACCTTCCATGAGAACTGAACAAGTGATCATTTGACTACTTGTGAAACATGGTGTTAATCGAACTCTCTGACTCCACACTATCCAGATTCGTCCCAACCGGTGACTTGTATAATTCGAAATGAATGACCAGTCTTTAAACACTGAACCTACAATTCTTTCTGCTTTTTTTTCCTTCACCCTTGTCTCAATAATACACCCAAACTGCAAGTTTTCTTGTAAAATCTAGTTTCGAACTACGGAATGTTTAGACATTTTGTTGAAACCACGAACATTCCAAAAAATACTCGACATGAATTTAGTGATGGGAGGGCCGCGGAATTCGAGCCCTAGAGGATTGAGAAGAAGAGGTTGATATTGATTTATGTGGATTTTTAGAGCTTCGAAGCAAGAACTGACGAGGTGGTAATTCCGCCTTTAAACCCCGAGATTCCTGAGCCAATTCAGTGGTTTCTGTACCATACTCTATTCTGGACTCCATGTGCCCCATACGCTGATCATTTGTATTAGCATTCTGCGCTATCTCTTCTTGAGTTTCCTCCTTGTTTCCTTCTTCTTCACCCTCATTCTTCTCCCTAAGGGCTGAGTAGGAGTTCGATAATAGGGAAACCTCACCATACTTTAGGCTCACCTGCATCGTTCTTGGACTAAGGTTAGTTTTGTGACCAGACTTTTGAGGTGTGATCCATTCACCTTCCTGCCCAATCCCAGATTCATTTGTCCCCTCTTCCCCAGTGATTTCTGGATTTGTCCCACTTTCTTGTCGAACCTCTGTTTCCTCTTGAACCGATTGCGAAGAATTGTTCCCTTGTTCTGTTTCAGTTGCAGCTTGAACTTCTGTTCCAATTTTTGTTGAAACCAAACCTTCATGAGAGACAAGTATATCAGTGACAACGAGACAACCCGTCTTAAGATGACCCCATTTCTGACAACCCCTACATCGTGGAGGGCGCCATGGGTACGAGTAATTAATCACCACATCCAGCTCTCCCTCCTCCTCACCAAGTACTTGAAATTCCTTGGGTAGATCCTTTGTTAAATATGCTTCGACGAGAATTTGAGCTTCGTCAAAACTAACGCAAGCCTCTATTTTTGGGTGCAGCCTGATAGGTTTTTCCACTGCACTAGCTAAGAACTCCAGCCCTTTATCCGTAAACATTGTTGGCGGAACATTCTTAAGTACAATCCATAAAGGAATGGACTTCATCGCTGGTTGAGCCTCCTCAGCATAAGGAGTCCATTTAGAAACTAGCATGGGTATTCCCACAATATTCCACATACCTCTGTTCAAGATCCAATTTCTTATCCCTTCATTTCTGATTCGAAATTTAACAGTTGTGTCGTTGACTGCGAAGACATCAATCAATGATGATTTATCTCCAAGCCTCCATATTTTGTTCACAATCATATGGATTTTCCCCACATGAGGCGCTGAAGTGCTAATAAATTTGCCAATTACGAAATCTTCCCACAACGGTTTTGCTCCCTCAAAAACTTCTCTGGGCACGACCACCCTTTGTTGCCCGTTTACCTCTGAAATCACGAATTCTTGCTTGGTGAACATGTGTTTTTTGCGACTTTCACCCAAGATTTTTGATCCACTGCACCCGTAGGAGCTTGTGTTGACGTTGAATTTGGAGCTGACAAACCCCCCAGATTTTTTGAAACCACTGCTAAATTTTCTCCTGAAACTCTCCCTTCAACCTTCTGAGAACTCCCCCCTTCCTCCACCTGGAGAATCCCCCCATCCGAAAGAGAGAAAGGCCGCTTATCCGGAGGAATCTCTTCAGATCTGGGCAGAGTAGCCGCCGGAAGCATCGAAACTTTGTTGAGTAAAAACAAAAAAACCAGATCGCACTCAAAACCGCCGCCACGTCAGCAGAGAGAAAAAGTGATTTTTTTAATTAGTTAATTAATAAAATACATTGTTAAAGTATGAATTAGCATTTCTATAGCATTTTGTTTTTCATAACCGTTGTGAGATGGAAAAAAAGGCCTTCTGCATTATCACTGCAGGCACTCGTGAACTGCCAGCCATTTTCAGAGGTATTGCAATTTTTTAATAAAAAAAAGAGGTACAGCATAAGTAACTACTATAGCATATAGGGTTTGAGATGGATTTGATAGAATTTCGACAACGTGAAGAAAAAAAATCAATGAATGTAACCGTTCGCAGGAAATCCACCGTATTTTTATCTGGTGGACTTTTCGGCGCTCAAGGAACACATCATATCAACAAACAATAATTATGATTTGTTTAAGGTTATATTTTATCTTCTTTTTATTGATAGATGACGAGGACAGTGGTCATGTATGCATTTGTCAAATCTAATCCTTATCATTGATTCATTATTATATGCATTTTTCAAACCTAATCCTTATCATTGTAAGTTTGTAACCAAAAAAAAAAACACATTGTATGATAAGAACTTGGAAAACGTGAATTATGATTTACGACTCATTCTAAATATATTAGCAGTGGATATCTTTTAAGTATTAACCCGGCTCATATATTTTACGTTTAAACCGTTACACACTCCATATAAACGAAGGAAGACCACACGTGAAAATAGTCATCAACCAAAGTAAAAAGCGCACATTCACACATTTCACTCACTACCCCAAGACATGGCGACATCGGGAACATATGTGACGGAGGTTCCATTGAAAGGATCGGCGGAAAAACACTACAAGCGGTGGAGGGATGAGAACCACCTCTTCCCCGATGCCATCGGCCACCACATCCAAGGTGTCACCGTCCACGACGGCAAATGGGACTCTCATGAAGCCATCAAGATTTGGAACTACACATGCGGTAAAAATACATTTACTTTATTATAACCCATGTAGAAAACTATAGGGTTTTTGGTAATAATATTGTCAGATTAATAGGTTAGGATGATTATCTATATGAAGGCACATAAAGATGAATATATATATATATATACCAATTTTTCACAATTAGAGAAATCTGATTCCTGAGATAAAATGGCTGAATTCTTTTTTTCCCGGTAAATGGGAATTCCTTACCAAAAATTCAACTAAATTTTCGAATTCTATATAAAATATGTGTGCATGAATCTCTTTACCTTGAAATTTTAGTGAAGTGTTACATAAATCGAGACACATAAGGTGCTAACTTGATGAATGAAACACATATGAACATATATATGTGAAGATGGGAAACCGGAAGTGTTCAAGGAGAGGAAAGAGATAGACGATGAGAATAAGGTGATTACGTTCAGAGGACTAGAAGGTCACGTCATGGAGCAGCTTAAAGTGTATGATATCATATATCAGTTCATCCAAAAGTCGCCCGATGATATCGTATGCAAGATCACAATGATTTGGGAGAAGCGAACCGATGATTCGCCTGAACCCATCAACTACATGAAGTTCCTCAAGAGCGTTGTTGCTGACATGGACGACCACGTTCTCAAAGCCTAAATCCCTCTCGTACCATCATCATCATCATCATCATCATCATCATCATCATCATCATCATCATCATCATCATCAGCCTATATGGCTCCCTTTGTGTGTGTACTTGTATGGTGATTGAATCTTTAATTTGTGGTACAGAATAATTTTTAAATAAATTATAATATATACATTTAATCAGTTTTTTATATATTCGTTGAGTATACAAATGTTACCCAAACAGATATGTCAGAGGCAACCACTCTACGAAATCGTCTTGATATATTAATTAACCAGATGATAACGATACCAAATAATTAGTTATAAATTTCACATAACAGCTCATTCGAATAATCTAGATAATTGATTATTGATTAGCATATAATTTAGAGAAGTATTGTGTTGATTATTAAGTTTGTAATGATTATCTATATAGATTACACTATAAAGTTAATAAGAATATAATAAACATGGTTAAAAATCTTCGACTGAAGTGACATGTGGTATGGCCGTATGGGATGGTGTATCTTTGAGGGGCGCTCAAGACCAGTCCTCCCCGGCCCCGGGCTTAAGAGGTCCTCGTCGATGCCTTTCTGCTGTTCATACGAAACTTCTAGCTCTGATATGTGATGCATTATCGATGCCCAATCTACTTGCTGCACTTTTGAAACGGATTGCAAGGACATTTTAGCAATTGTGGTTGCCCCAAGCCACCTCTCCTTTTGTGCATGGTTAATTAATAAAATGTTTGTTTGACGTCCAACAAAAATAAATAAAAAGAATTAGTCTAAATTGAATGTAGAATCATTGTTTTTTTTTCTAAATTCGAATATGAAATATCCGTCCAAATATTTGTTTAAATAGTTCAAGAATATGTTTTCAGCATATAAATTATGATTTTATCATGTTAACAATAATAACAACAAAAGCTTTGAATGGATGTTGCGCGCATAACATACTAAATTGTTAACGGATAACATCATCTTATTTTTGGATAGACAACATTTCGTCGTAGACCAAGTTTACTTTCTTGTAAAAGTAGTTTGTAATTAGTCTACGATGAATTTCTTTTATTTTTTACATTTGCACCACTACAAACTATAATAATTTATGAATGGTAAACAAAAAAGGGTTTATTATGCACGCTCCATATGCCGCAACCATTCAAGGCCAAAGATATCCTTCTATTTACTTTAATTTCATTAAAAAATGTCCATCGAAATTTATGATTATATTAAATTATTTTGTTACAGTAGTCAAAAGTTAATATAACTTATAAGGATACAAATATGAAATCAGTAAAAATAGTCTTCCAAAGACATCCCTCAGTGTTTTATGCAAAACAATCATATATACTGATTTTCAAATGGCATAGGTTATAAATATTACAATGAATGTTTCTTTAAAAACCCTTCGTTTAGAAAGTAAATTGTGGCCCAACTGAAATATCTCATCCGTGCGTCAACAAAAAAAATAACAAAATTAAAATCCAAAAACAGAAACTGAATTACTCAAAAGAAATTCAAATGGTCTATACAAAAGTCTCAAATTCTCCAAATGTTTTTCTTGATGATGCCACTGAAATGGTCATCAAGAAAACATACTTAATTGCTTAATACATATCGAAACAACAATAAATCATTCACAACAGAAAGAAGACGAAAGAACATTTGTTAGGTAGAGGAAGGGCCTCTTAATGGGCCGTAAATAAAATAGTCCACTAAGTGATAAAGTTAAATGAAAATTTAAAACTGTTATACATGCGTCTCATAAAAGAATGCAAATTGCAGAACACAAAACAAAAACAAAAGTAAGAGAATCCAACGGGCGCCAACCAAAATGTCATCAAAATGAAAATTTTAATCTTGCATGCCACTAGCTAATCTGTATGTTACTGGATCATGTAAAATTTCCAATCTATCCTTAGTAAATAATTGATTAAATTTTATTTGAAAAAAAAAAAATTTCTCCTCTCCTCGACATTGCCGGCGACCAAATTCGGGAGACAAACATCCGACTTGAGCTCCGATTGCATCCGCCGGACTTGCCGTCACCGGCGTAAACCCGAGCTCCCACAGCGACTCCGATTACGATCAGCCGCCGAGATCCGGTAATCATCTCTCCCAAATAGATTCAAACAATTAGAATTGCTTATTTGTAGATTTGAAGTGGAATTTCTTTTTGGTATCACACATTCGGTTGTTAATAACATGAAATTGGTGCATTGTCAAGTTTGGGCTGTTGAATCGTGGTGAATTAGAAAAATCGAATTGGAAGATAGCATTTCTAAACCTAGAAATCTGCAGAGATAGGACAACTGGTACAAATAGTATAACTGAGACATAATAGAACATCTGGTACAAATGGTATTACTCAAAAATAATAGGACAAGTGGTACAAATGGTATTACTGAAAAATAATAGGACAAGTGGTACAAATGATATTGCTTTGAGAACAAGTGTGTAATTGTGTTTTAATTTTGTATTGTAATTCCAGGAGGCGATGAAGAACAACCGGACCAACATACATTTTGACTATGGAGGGTACTATTCTGAAGGGCACGAGTGTATTTCAAACAATCTTTATACGCTATATTGTTGAAGACGTCATCCTTAGAGAAAATAAGTTACTCGATGTTAGTAGATAGGACCTGCAAAAAGATTGCGATAGATGAAACCACAAGGAAGCTGAAAATGAGCTACAGTCTATCTAAAGCTCGGAGAGAGTCATATATTGTAGATGACGAAGATGTATATGTTTTTCTAACGTCAGTGGATAATGAGGGACTTAAACCTGTTTTGCATGTGGAGTTACTAAATGATTTGGAAGAATGTCAAAGGGTGGAGCAAATTTCAAGGGTGGAGCCAAGAAGTTCAGTTGGTGTGAATTATGAAGAGCTGGATTCAAATGGCAGAGCTAATGATGTGGAGAATGGTGGAATCTTTACTATTTTTGGAGGAGAAATGGTGGAAGAACTTAATGCGGCGATTATCGAAGAGACGATGGAGGATGCAGTTTGGGAGCATGTATCAGGCAACGAATTTGCGACTATGGATAGCCCAATGGATAACCACGAAGATGACGGTCTGGATGGTAGACATGAATATGTTGAGCTTCCAAGTGTTGCAGAAGAAAGTCAGAGAAGTCAGAATGTTGACGAATGGGAAGATGGCACGGGGATTAAGATAGATCAAGAATTTTGCTCTAAGGAGGCAGTGCAATATTTGGTTAATAGAGCTGTAAATAAGTATTGTTTTGCGACCGAAACTATACAGTCGGATCCGGGGCGACTCATGTTAAGATGCCGGCAAATTTCAAAAGGTTGTAAATGGTATTTATGAATTTCAAAAGTTAAGAAATCAGACTGTTTCACTGTCAGAGTTCACAGGAAGATGCATACATGCCAAAGATCTGATGCCAGTACAAGCAATTGTAAACATACCGGGACACCACGATTAATAGCCTCTGTTTTGCATGAGGATTATCCAGGTCAGTTGAACATTCTGGTTCCTAAAAACATCATGAGTATTGTTCGAGGAAGACTTAGTTTGTATTGTTCCTACTCTACTGCATGGAGAGGGAAAAACAGCACGTTAGTGATGTGCGTGGGAGTCCTGAAAAAAGTTACATGATGTTGTATTCTTATCTGTACATGTTAGAGAAGGTCAATCCCGGGACAGTAACAAGTGTGGAATTGGATGCGGAAAAAAGGTTCAAGTACTTATTCATCGCTTTGGGTGCTTCCATTGAAGGGTTTAAAGCAATGAGGAAAGTGGTAGTTGTGGATGCAACTTTCCTGAAAACTGTATACGGTGGTATGTTAGTTTTTGCAACAGCTCAAGATCCTAATCATCACCATTATCCCATTGCGTTCGGCGTAATTGATAGGGAGAAGGATGCGAGTTGGCCCTGGTTTTTCAAAATGCTGAAAACAGTTATACCGGATGAACCCGATTTAGTTTTTATTAGCGACAGACATCAAAGCATCATCAAGGCAGTATGTGAGGTGTTCCCAAACGCAAAGCATGGCCATTGTGTCTGGAATTTGTCTCAAAACGTGAGAGGAAAGGTGAAGAGTGACAAGGATGTAGCTGCGGCAAAATTCATTGAATGCGCTCATGCTTATAATGAGTTTGAGTTCAACAAAGAGTATGGTCATTTTAGGAAAAGATTTCCTAAAGCCGGTGAGTATTTGGATAAGTACGTAGATCTGGATAAATGGGCAAGGTGCTATTTTCAAGGAGATAAGTACAATATAGACACCAGCAATGCCGCAGAATCAATGAACGGTGTGTTTGATAATGCAAGGAGGTACTACCTGTTACCTATGATTGATGCGATTCTGGAAAAAAATTCTGAGTGGTTTAACAGTCATAGGACAGACTCTGCTGCTGTATTAGAGACAAAGAAACTGGTGCCTTATGTGGAGAACGCAGTGCACACACTTTGTCCAATTGCAAAACTTTTGTCGGTGACTGAGCTAAACAGCTTTCCACGTGAATACAGCGTTATTGGGCTAGATGGTAAGACTTATTTGGTGGACTTGATAATGAAAAGTTGTTCTTGCAAATGTTTTGATATAGACAAGTATTCATGTGTCCATGCAATTTCCACGGCCAGAAACTTTGTGGGGAAGGAAGGGAGAACATCGAACATTGAAATGCATGAGCTATGTTCGATTTATTACTTGATTGATACATGGTCATTGGCTTACTACAGAACCATTTATCTCGTCCCGCATGTGTCTACTTGGAGTATTCCGGATGAAATTGAAGAATTGTGCATCTTCCCGCCCGTGTGCACAAAAAAACCGAGAAAAAATCAAGAAACGCGGTTTTCATCCACCGGAGAACGTCGCCGAAAGACGAGGAACAAATACCAGCCTGGAATAAACTTGAATAAATGGTTGCAGCCCGATATTGCGTCGTCCGTCAGCAACAATGGCTAAAATATGTAATAGAGTATTTGTTCGTGTTTTTTGGATTTGTTTTAATCTGAATTTTATTATTATGAACACTTGTTTTTGTCTTGATTTGCATGAAAAAAGTGTATTATGAACATGTGTGTCATCAGCATATGTACTGCTCATAACGTGTCCGATTTGTTTTTATTCGATTAGTATTACCGTCCAACAGGTACAACTAGATTTAACTATGTAAAAATTGATATAATTATATTGAAGTGAAAATTATTTAAAAACTAAAAATTAATAAAATCACCATACTACAATCATCTCCAAATCACCTAAAATAGAAATAATTTATTAATTTAAAACCAAATAATTATACTAACCAATTCTTGTTATCATATAAAACACTTCTTATAATATATGGTACACTTTGTGTAAGTTGGGATCATCTTATGATGGATGGGGCAAAAACTATAATTTCGTAAAAGTTATATATTGTAAACCTCATATCTGCTAATTAATATTGGTTCCTCATCTGGCCAACTATAAATTAAATAGATTTATCAAAGTCCAACTACAAATATGGAAATTTGTGGAAAGTACAACTATTATTAGTACCGGACAACTGAACAACTACCGGACAACTATGTCTTTATTGCGCCGTCTTTTTCTTTGTCAACCAACACATGTTTTCAACATAAAACACGTGGATTTGATTTTATTATCATAATAACTTACTTTACTTTACTCTTTCTTTCGGAATTTCTTCTTCTCCCCTGTCTCGAGAGGATTTCATCTCATATGTCGCCGTCGATTATCCGTCGCCGTCGATTTTTCGTCGCCGTCGATTTTCCATCGCCGTCGCCTCTACTAGCTATCATCTCAGCCATATCTGATTTAAGCTTTTAACAAGGTATGTCATTAGCAGGTAGGATTTATAGATCTAGGGTTTCAAGATACTGAAATTCATATATGCTAATTTATAGTTGTTGAGTGAGTTATAGATTTATAGATCTAGGGTTTCAAGATATTGATTTTGCCGTTTTTGTTTTTTGGCTATAGCAATAATGCCAATCAGTCATACTGAAAGTTCTTTATCAGAAGCAAGTTTTGATGATGGCACCCGTTACGATGGTGATTTTGGTGTGCCAACACAATGTTTTTGTGGGAAACATCTCAAAGTTGAAGTGTGTACCGTGGACAATCAAAGAAAGACATACTATAAATGTCCAATGAGTGGTGAGGTATGTGGAACAAGGTAGTTAAGTACGTGAATGATTGTCGTTGCCGTTTGTGTATTATGGCCATTTGTGTTTGATTGTATGTGTAGGATGATAGAGTTCACGTATCTAAGCCATGAGATATGGCAGTTTCAGAGGAGTTCTTTTGCATAAGGAAACGTTTTGACGAGCATAGTGAGACAATTAACCAAATGCGTGTTCAAATTGACGAGCTTAAGGAGCGGTTGGACAAAAAAGATGGCGAAATCATAAGGCTTAAGGCGTTACTTGCAACGAAATGGTAGTATGTTGTCGAAGGCATTTTGGGAATTGCGTGGATCCTCTAATTTTTTATTTGGTAAAATTATGTTAGTGTTTTTATAAATATAATCTAATGTTTGCCGGAAAATTATGTTACTGTTTTTATAATATATGTTAATGTTTATGTTTTTATAATATATGTTTATGTTAGTGTTTTTTAATATATGTTTATAAACATAATCAATTTTTAATAGATCATTTATTTAAACAAAGTTGTACCTAATAAGACTCAGTTGTACTGGAACTTAACGCCAGTTGTACCTAATACGACCATCCATCAGATTTCATACATAAATTCTAAAAGAAACGTACATTAATCTTAAAATCACATCAACCATTTGTCTTTTTTGGTCGCTTACGGTCAGCCACATACCGTGTTCTAACCATTCTAGATGGTTGCCTTCTACGCTTCTTCCCAGGTTCATTGTCTTCCTCATCCTTTTCGTTCTCTTTTCCCTTCCTTTTTTCCTTCTCCTTTTCCTTCTCCTTTTTCTTCTCCTTCTTCCCCTTCTTCTTCTCTTCTTTCTTCTTCTTTTCCTTCTTTTGCGTCTCCACCTCATTACCAAGCATCTCCTCCCCAGCATGCGTCTCTTCCTCAGCCTGCGTCTCCACCTCATCACCAATCATCTCCTCCCCAGCATGCGTCTCCTCCTCACCAAGCGTCTCCTCCTCAGCCTGCGTCTCCACCTCCTCACCAAGCGTCTCCTCCTCAGCCTGCGTCTCCACCTCATCACCAAGCGTCTCCTCCTCACCATGCATCTCCTCCTCACAAGCTTTTCCTACAATAAAACAGTAAACAACCACCATATATAAATTAAAGACATCAAAAAAGAACAAAATACATACCTATGTTCGTATGTTGGTAATCATCACTACGGAAAGCACTATCTGGCGCATGCATATTCTTCTCATCTTCTTTCCTTAGTACCTCTGCAATTAAAATTTCAAGGCCTCGAATTCTCACATCGTGTGCCTCTAGCTTCCCTATAATTTGGTCAAAGCCTTTCACCATGGCTTCCTTTAATGACAAAATTTCCGGAACAACGTTATCGGCTCTCACAGGAACATTTCCTGACACGTTTTCGTCCTCAATTTGCAGGATGCTTGGAGAGCTTCGACCACTAATGTCCCCTTCATACAAGTGCTTCCACCAGATTTTCTTCCTCTGTGCGATTAGACGGTCTCTCCAACTATCAACAATAGGATCAATGAAACCTATCCCTTCATCAACATCATCTTCTATGATGTGCGCCAACATAGCTTTTTCTTCATCGTCCGTCTCCAAAATGCTAGTGATATCCTGTTACAATTCAAACTTAAAATTATAGTCAAACTCATAAAATAAACCATAATTCACAAATTTTTACCTTGACACATCCAAGCTTCTCGTTTATGTCTTCCAATGGAAAACCTTTCATCAAACTATCACTAAACTTGCTCTTACAAATCCTCGGACAGTCATTCTCGAACGGTACAGGATCTCGAAACTTACGTCCGAGATGTGGAATACACTCAAGTGCCAAAATCTATGCATATTCAAAGTACAAATCACAAAACTATAAGTTTAAGTATAAAAATTATGAGTAAAAACATAAAAGTGTTATAAAGTGTTACCTCTAGAGGAATAATAAATCCAGAGAAGGTCGTCTGCGCTTTCGGTTTCACATAACCTTTCAAGTTCTTCATAATCGTCTTAATCCCTTTCATACACTCATCAAATGTATAACGACCCCATGGAAATGTCTCGCAGGCATGCACATCATTAACAATTCTCAGCAGGAAAGAATCTATCTTTCCATTAGACTTGGACTTCGCAACGATCACGTTGCATAAAAAAAACAAGATAGCCAACTTCATCCTATCTCCACAGCTCTTATCCTTCATTTCATTCAGCTTATCTTCCACATCTTTGATTTTTATTGCAGAACTCTTTCTAAGCACCCTTTCTGCAAACTGTAAATCTCCAGTTTCCTTGTTCTTAGGGTTATAATTCTTGGGGTAATCATGGCGGTCAAAACCAGTTAAGAGCGCATGCTCTTTAATGGAATACCTAATAGGCATTCCATTCACCACAAACCAGCACTCTTTGTCCATCGCTATACGTGCGGTGCGAAGCAAAAGCATGCACATGCCTTGAGTCATGTGGTTTGGTTCCTTAGGCATGTGGAATACATGTCTAAACTGCGAATGCTCCCTGAACCATTTTAATTCTTCATCAAATCCCTCTATATACTCCACTGTATGAAGCATACTACACCGAATCCCTATCTTACAGGTCTTGTTGTATTCACTTTGACCAAAGAACATATTCTCTAGCTGCATTGGTTGCTCATCATCATCGGTATCCTGAAAATTCATACACATGCCACAAATTAATCCTAAGTTGCACTAGTTGTACTAGTTGTCCCATAACCAAATTTCAAAATGCAATCACAGTTAACTGAAATGCCACAACTAATCCTAAGTTGCACTAGTTGTACTAGTTTTCTAGGAATAAAATTTCAAAATGCAAACACATATACTAACTTATTTCATCCAGTTAACCGCAAAACAATTAACCCTAAATTGGACAACTTGTACTAGTTGTCTAAGAACACAATTGCAAAATTCAAAACCAAATAAACTTGCCCAAATTCGAATTCCCACCTGATCATCAACGTTATCCTCTTCCTCCCTATCTCCTTCACTTGAATTTGTCTTCTCCAGACCCATACTAACGTTTGCTTCATCCTCTACAACATCATCTTCAACATTCACTTGTTCCTCTTTGTTATTCACTTCTTCTGCTTCTCTTCCTTCCGTTTAATTATATTCAACCCGCTTCTTTCTTACACGAGCCATTATTCCTACAACAACAACGGTTAAGGTTATGAATATCGAGTTAATAGATTCGCCGGATTCTATAATAAAATCAATTTGCCGAATTAAGACCAACGATATGTGCAAATCTTACCGATCTCAACAGTCACCACACGCGGACGACGGCGACAGCGATGACGAGAAGACGGAGAATTAGAGAACGGTAACAGTCACCACACACAAAATCGCCGGAGGCGGCGAGAGTAAATCGGCGGACTACAACACGGCGGCGGGCTTCCCAACTTCTCCGACCGTTTCTCTTCCCCACTGTTTCGACAACAAGAAGAAGAAGTTCAATTTACGGTTTTGTTTTTCACTTTTACACAAACAAATGGGACTTAGGATAAATAAAAGGGAAAAATCGAATGGGTCTGGATCGGATCTATTTGGATGCGGGGATTTTGGTTGGGTCATGTAATTTTAGAAGTTTAGTTAGGTTTTTTTGACATTTTATATTTTGTTGATTTTTAAAAAAATGTTAAATAAAATGGTTTTATCGCCAGTGGCATATCTGAAAACTTTGTTGCAAATGGTGGCATTTTAGCGATTGTTCCGAATCCAACACAGAAAGCGAAAACTCAAGAAAAAGATATTCAAATGAACACATCCAAAAGTTTCAAAGTTTCCAGCTTTTCTTCTTGATCATGCCATTGAAATGGTCATCAAGAAAACATACATGATTGCTTATACATATCGAAACAACAACAGATTCATACACAAACAAAAGAAGAAGAAAGAACATTTGTTTTTAAGTAGAGGAAGAGCCACCTTTGGAAGAGGAATTGACACCTCTGCAACCAGCACCTTCATGCCATTCAAGCATGATCTCAAGCTCGCCGCATTCGACATTGTTAAGTCTAAGGATCATGTCTTGTGTGATCTTACCATTGTTCCACACAATGCTACTTTCATCTGATAAACAATTGTGCCTTGATGGTTGAACCCTTTTGATAGCACATCCATTAGGTAGCCTCAAAAGCTCCATCCCCATCTTCAAAGCCTCTAAGTATGGCTGAATGTCTATGTTCGCATCTCCCATTTTGTCATCTCCTGTGAACTTGTCCCAGTCAAACACTGTCTGAACAATTCCAATAAACAACAACACAATAATGTTATCACCATGAACAGAACAGAACAGAACAAGATTGTCTTTTGTCTGAATCAGACAATAGTGAATGTTTTTTAGACTGTTACCAAGCGGATTGGGACATTGGGATCTTTGATTGCAACAGTCATTTCCTCATTCCATACAGGGTTGCAATTTCGTTTCACCACACGTGTCTTCAATGTCTGAACATTTTTTCATTTTTTGTTTTTGTATCACAAAAAACAGAGATGATTTCATCAAGCAAACACAAATCACATTGAAATAAACTGAGGGAGGGATTCATATGAACAATTCAGGTAACGGAGAATCCGAAGCTTCCATTTCGTAATAAATCATTATTTATCGGAGACTTGATTTTTATAAGGCGATTCGATCTCTATAAATGAGAATTGTGAGAAACGAATCGATGTTTCATATAAGAAAGATCGAACCTGATCGGCGACGGTGATAACGATGTAAGGATCGCTGCTTCGATGGTCGCGAATGGCGAGATTAATCCCTCTCTTGACGTGGATCGTGAGCAATCCAAGAGGCCTTTGATCCATCGATGGATTTGAGAAGAGAAGAAAGCCTTATTGACTAGGTCTCTGGAGATGGTGGATAAAGGAGGAAGAAGCAATTTAAAAAAGAATTGGGGATGTTGAAGAAGAATTGAATTGGTGCTTGTAATCTCGTTCCCAACTATTCAACACGTTCTCTCCCCCAATTGCTCAGAAAAAACTAACGGAGGAAGTGAAGATTACCATTATTTTATATTAAAAATATAACGATAGAATTTAATGATTAAATTAATTAATTATTTTTTGGTTTTAAATTTTTTATTAATAATATAAATATTGGTAATTCTCACAAATTACACGAAAATAAGTTTTGTTTCCAAATTTAGCACATATCTTCAAAGTTTCAAATATAACACAAATTTAATATAAAATATATCCTTAATTTTGAGGGCGATTTAAAAACATATCAAAATCGGCTAAAAACTAAATCTTAAACCCTAAAAACTAAACTCTTAACCAAAAATAATAAACTCAAACCTAAAATTTTAAATTATTTAGAGCTATTTTTAGAAATTTATGGAGTATGTACTATAATTATACGTAAAACTTGTTTTAATGTTATTTTAGGGTATTTCTCTATAAAACTTTTTTTGTAAAAGTATATTAAAAATAAGAATACATTAGAATTCATTTAGTTACTTAATATAAAACCATGGTTGTAATCGCGATCAAAAAATTTAAACCTTCTATTTCATATACATGGATATTGGTTGATGTGGTTTTCGTGGTTGTTTTTGCTTCTCGTGATTACTGTTTTTTATGTATGCATGCGATTTTTATTAAGGATCATATCTTCAAATCTTTTCTATGCCTAAACCAAAAAAAAAAAAAATTCTATGCGTATATCCTTCTGATTGAGCATTTAGTTTCTTTGAATTATTTCAGTTCGACGTCAGTTTTTTCAAATCTTTATAATGCATAATCAGTCCAAAATGTGTAGCCAGTTATGTTTGGTGTCAATTTCTTCTAACCATGATCCAGTCAAGCACAAGCATGATATTTTTACTAATGTCTAAAGCGCCTTGCAAATGGAACTTAGATCATTTCAAAAATTATCACTAAACTGCACATTACCTTTTTAAATTCTTAATCGCTACATGTTTCTGATGTAGAGAACACTCAGTTTGAAAGGTTGTTGAAGCGGCTCCAATAAAGTGGGTTTTAAGTTCTTGAAAAGTTTATTTCGTAAGTATGAATTCTAACATAGTCTTTTATATAAGCACACCTCGTTAGGTCACGTAAACGGTTTAGTAGGAGAACATGTGGTATATCTTCTTCCTTTTGTATCCTATAACGCATTACATATTCAAATCCGTACTTGCGAGGTAATGAATAACATTAGTGATTTGGTTTGTTCTATCATTCCTTGCAAATATGTTTTTGTAAATTAATAAGATCTTGTGGAGAATAAAAATACTTTGACATCCTTCCGATGTCCATCGATGAGCATTGTGGCTCGTATGAGTTCGCTAACCACCATGACCCAACACACATCTACCCACACAAGAAAAAATTCTATGAGATGTTTATTATTTATTTATATATATATTACAAAATATGGGTTCTTGAGATGTAATATACATAATTATTAAAATCAATACTGTGAAACTAATGAAAGGAGAGTGCCTTTAGTTTTTTTTCTTTTTCTAAGTCAATGGACAAAGAATGCAATCATTTAGAGAATGCAAATGTTAACGCTTTCGTATCAAAAACATTGTGTAAATTCATTTCTTCATCGTTTATTGTTATGATCAATTGTTTAATATAAGTTTGAGATGTTAAAAAAAAAAAATAGGATTAAAGAAACTAATCTAGTGGATATGCAAACAATATCGACAGCATTGACTCCGATAAGTCAAGCAAATTAAAATGTTGATAAAAAAAAAAAAAAACTAATCTAGTGGGACTACTTTTCAACGTAGTGAAATAATACAATCATAATAATGGGCTCGAGGACTTTATTAACGGCCCCCATGTTTTTAACAAAGTAGAGAGATAATTGCTTGGAATTGAAAGAGAGTGGAGGGTTTGCTTTGCTTGCGGGTGAAGAATCGGGTCAACCATTCTCATCCTTTCTCTGCTCTCCATCGAACCCTAATAATCTCATCATATAACATCATTCCTTGATCTCTCACTCATCACCACCATCCCAAAACTCAAAACTTTCTCTTTCGCATCCCCAGATTTGATTCCTTCCCGAGCCAAAGAGACAACTCTCCAGTTTCCCCTGATTTCCGATTCCTTGATCGTGGATCATTCTTGTGCAGGTCTCTCTGTTAGCGTCTTTGAATGGTAGAAACAACTCCGATCACCAGAAAATTTATGCTCTCCCATTGCACCACCTCAAGGGCGAGCTTTCTCCTCCGTCTCTCCGCCGCATCTTCTTTCAAATTTGGCTTTTGCAAGGAAGGCTGGTACTACCGTTGTATCGGCATCGACCCTTGAACTCCCATTACTGTTTTTTATTCCTCTTTTTCTGATTTTTGGCATTGGTGAAGATGTTGCTGTACAACAAGAATAAGAAAAACCATAAACTAAAGACTACCAACAGGTTCCTTGTTAGCATCAATGTCTTAGGAAGTGCTGGTCCCATTCGTTTTGTTGTCAAAGAAGATGAAACTGTAGCCAATGTCATAGATTATGCTCTCAAATGCTATGCCCGTGAAGGCAGGCTTCCACTTCTCGGACCAGATTCCAACTTTTTCCTACTTTACTGCCCTTACTCTGCCTCTCAAGGTCTCTGAGTTTCCTCTATGAATTTGTGACTTATTAGTTTTACTATGATCAATGTTTTTGACTCTCTTATGTACGATCATTTCAGCATTCGATCCATGGGGTAAAATCGGGTCATCCGGATCACGGAACTTTGTTCTTTCTAAGAAGTTAGAGACTCAAAACCTTGAAGACTCCGTGATGACAACAACAGCAATCCGGAGGTTGAAGGCCTGGCTCAACAAGTCTCTTGGCCTTATGGTTCCTTCGCATTAGATCATGCTTTTTTCGATTAATGGTGTTCTGTTTTGGTTTTGTTGTCATAGGAATAAGCATCACAACATTTTTGTTTCTGTTTTTGTTGTAATTGGTCACACTATAATATGGATTGAGATTTGATAGAATATATGGACTCGTTTCTGCTATTTGCTTAATTGTTTCATGTTTGCCACAGCTTCAGGGTTTGAATCAACAATACAAAGTCACAGAAAGGAAACTATTTGTTCCTAATCTCAGTAAACATGTATGTCTCAGCAATATCTTCTGGTAATCACACAAACCAACTATGCTAATGTGAGAATTTAATCTCTGTCAATCACATAGTGTATCATCTTCGCTGGCTTGATTCCCCGGGATGTCCAAACTATGCATGTCTTGTTGCAATAGTTGATTCAGATCCTGAAGCATCTCTGTGTTATGACCCAAAGCCTTAGCTTTAGATCTAGTAATCGGTCCCGTAGCTATAGCTTGAAAGTAGAAGAGATTGAACAATAAGCTTCCTCTTAACCTAATTCTCTCTTTTAGAATTGGGTTAATCGTTGGAAGTTCCTTTATTAATGATTTAGAGAGTCTTATATAGACCTCTTACAACCGACTTAAGCCAAACTAAAATAAGGAAAAATACTAAAACTCTTAGCCTAACATAAAAGGAAATACTTAAAAGAACGATTAAGAAGCTTCCTAACTATGCTTCTTCCTACGTTGATACTTGATGCCATATCTTGTATCACTCCTCCCCTCCTCGACTAGGAGCTTGTCCTCAAGCTCCAACTCTGGATATGCTTCAAGTAACTTGTCAGCATCCTCCCATGTTGCGTCATCTTCCGTATCTTCAGTCCACTTCGCTAGTACTTGACGTATTCCTCCCCTGGTTCTTGCTCGCAGAAGCTTTAACGGTCGAGTTGGAACAGTACGCCCATGTAGAATAGGTGGAAATGTAGGACTAGTGGTTGGACATGGACCCTTGTGAGCTTTAAGACGTGACACATGAAACACATCGTGAATCTTAGATCCCGCCGGTAGTTGCAGGCGATAGGAGACTGTACCGATCCGCTCCATTACCACAAATGGCCCATAAAACTTAGGGGAGAGCTTTGTAAATGCCTTATGTGTCACTGTAAGTTGCCGATATGGCTGCAGTTTCAACCAGACCCAATCTCCTATTGTAAACTCAACCTGTCGATGGTGACTATCATAAATGGACTTCATCCGTTGTTGAGCTTCAAGGAGACGTTCACGAGATAAGGCCAGGAACTCGTCTCTTTGCGCTAACGTGAGATCCACTGACTCAACTCGTGAACTCCCTGCCGTATAATCCAACAGCCTTGGGGGCTCCCTGCCATAGACAACCCGAAATGGAGTTGCCTTAAGACTTGTGTGGAACGAGGTGTTGTAGCAATACTCCACCCAAGGAAGCCAATTGAGCCATTTTCGTGGAGCATCTCCTGTGAGACATCTCAGATACATCTCTAATGTTCTGTTAACAATTTCCGTCTGCCCATCTGACTGTGGCCGAAAAGCTGTTGTGAAACACAAGTCTATTCCTAACATGCGAAACAGTTCTCGCCAAAATATGCTACGAAACACTTTGTCTCTATCAGTAACGATGGTCTCAGGAATTCCATGTAACCGCACAATGTCTTTGAAGAATGCGTGTGCCACAGAGCTGGCAGTGTAAGGATGGCTTACGGCAATGAAATGTGCATACTTGGAGAAACGGTCCACCACCACCAGTATTACCGTCTTCCCAGCGACTTTTGGCAATGCCTCGACGAAATCCATCGATATATCAGACCAGATTTGTGTTGGAACCGGAAGAGGTTGTAGCAACCCAGCTGGTTGTAACGTTTCCCACTTGTTTCTTTGGCAAACCTGGCACTGCCCCACAAACTCTTGAACTGATTTCTTCCAACCTGTCCAGTAAAAATCACGTCGAATGCTATCCATTGTCTTTTGCACACCCTCGTGTCCAAAGTTGTGATACCCAGATACAACAACTTGTACCAATGTCGACGCCGCTGGAATATAGGCTCGCCCTTTGTTGAAAATCAGTCCATCTCGAGCCTCCCAAATCGTAGACATCTCGCCTCGAATAATGCGATCTCTGAGAGCTAAAAAATCCACGTCACTATCAACTTCAGCTCGTAGTTTAGCCAAAATCCCTTTATCTGACCCGTTAAGCAAAGATATGGAGCATTCCTTCTCTGGTTCATTCTCCTCGCGCCTCGACAAGGCATCTGCTACTTTATTTGTTGCACCGGAGCGGTATTCAACTCCAAAATCAAACCCCAACAGCTTACTAACCCGATGTATTTGTGGTGACGTTGAGAGGCGCTGTTCCAGCAAATATTTAAGGCTGTAATGGTCTGTTCGAATGGTGAATCTCCTGCCCCAGAGATAGGATCGCCAGTAAATTATCGCTTTAGCCAAGCCAATAAGTTCGTGTTCATACGCGGCCAATTTTAAATGGCGGTCCGCCAATTTTCGACTAAAGAATGCCAGTGGGTGCTCATGTTGTTGTAAGACCGCACCTATGCCACTTCCCGAAGCGTCATATTCTACAATGAAATCCTTGGAAAAATCTGGAAGTGCGAGTACAGGGGACTCAGAAAGTGATTTTTTTAATCTCTCGAATGCAGTCTCAGCCTGGTCGTCCCAACAAAATCCAGTTTTGCGGAGTAGACTAGTTAATGGAGCTGCAATGCTTCCGTAATCCCGTATAAATTTTTGATAGTACCCTGATAAACCCAAAAATCCTCGAACTGCCCTAGTTGATGCGGGCGTTGGCCAGTCCGTGATTGCGGTAATCTTTGTTTGGTCGACTTTGACTCCATCACAAGAAATAACATGCCCCAAATAACCAATCTCCCTTTGACCAAACGCACACTTTGATTTTTTTAAGAAGAGCTTATGCATCTGTAAGGTCGCTAGAACCAATTTCACATGCTGCACATGTTCCTCCCACGTGGGACTGTAAACCAAAATGTCGTCAAAAAAAACCAATACAAATTTTCGAAGTACCTCTCGAAACACTGAATTCATAAGACTCTGGAATGTGGATGGCGTATTTGTTAAACCAAACGGCATGACGAGGAACTCAAAATGCCCATGGTGAGTACGAAAAGCAGTCTTCTCCACGTCTTCTGTTAACATTCTGACTTGATGATATCCCGAAGCTAAATCCAGTTTTGTGAAGAAACGAGCCCTGTGTAGTTCATCTAATAGCTCATCAACCACTGGAATCGGAAATTTTTCCTTCACTGTGACTTTGTTCAGCTCCCTATAATCAATGCAAAAACGTCATGTGTTGTCTGCTTTTTTAACTAATAGTACTGGAGACGAAAAAGGCGAATTGCTGGGTCTAATCACACCATTGTGAAGCATGTCAGAACACTGTCTTTCGATCTCATCCTTTAATAAGTGCGGGTAGCGATAAGGACGAACTGCGACTGGATTTGTTCCTTGCAAAAACGGGATCCGGTGGTCGCAACCTCTTTGCGGAGGAAGTGATGTTGGTTTTTCGAACAAATCCCTGAACTCAACAAACACTGAGCTAAATAGTTCTTGTTTTTGTGTCGTTGTTAACATTCTGAGCGACAAATGCTTACCCATTGCCTGGTTCATTCTCGCAGGCTCACGATTCATTGGGGTAGTGAAAATCTCTTCTTCGTCTGTGAACCAATTCTCCAAGGAATTCTCATCACTGCTAATCGTATTTAGCAATCCTCCCTCATGGTCTCTTATCCAAGCGTCACTATGCCACTTAATTAAGGAATTTTCGTTTTTGAATTCAACGGTATGGTTTGTACCATCCCACACAACCTGTCCTAGTGCGTTAAGCCACCGAATACCTAACACCACATCGAATCCATTCAAGGGTATCGCAAAACAATCAGCTTTGAATTTGTGACCTTGTACACTCATTTCCAGCCCTGAACAAAGACCAGTAACCGGTACCTTTCCTCCATCAGCTAGTTTCACCATGCGGCCTGGCCTCCGCTTCATGGGAATACCGAGTTCTTCTGCCACACTACTTTTAATGAAGTTATGAGTACTGTCAGTGTCAAGTAAAACCCAACCCGCTCATGTTGCAATCTTAGCCCGTACTTGAAAAGTCCTCTCCGTTTGTTCACCATTCATGGCATTCAACGAGATTTCCAAATCTTCTTCCTCGAACAGCTCATCTTCCTGGTTATCCCCCTCCATGACTGGCATTATGTGGAATAGAACCGGTTTGCAAGTATGCCCTGGCGTAAACAATTCTTCACAGTTAAAACAAAGACCCTTTGCTCGTCGTTCAGCCATTTTTGTACTTGTCAGGTTTTTCCAAGCCGTCTTTTGAGGACCCGGTTTTGCTTTCGTTGCTAGTGTTTGCGAAAATTCCGCATCTTTCCCACCATGATGCCCACGAGAGATAGTAGACAGGGGCTTCGCTATAGGACCTGATTGTCTCATTGCAGGTGCTAGATGTCCCCCAAAAGTCCTAGTCTGCCTATCTCCTTCAATTTTGTACTCATTGTCTCTAGCATACTCCATTGCTTCGAAAATTATCTCGGGACGCAAATACTCGACTTCCTTGCGTAAGTTATCAGCGAGCCCAGCACAAAACTGTCATAGTTGCTGATCTCCCGTGAGTCGTGTTTGCCGTCCCAAACACTCTTCAAATTGGTCACAATACTCATCTACTGTTCCGGTGTGCCTTAAATTGCAGATTTCCCCCACTGGATTAACTGCATCAGCTTTTCCAAATCGGCTTTTGTAAATTCTTTCCAACTTAACCGGTGAATGACAAGCCTTCGTAAATTATTGTACCAGTGATATGCTGGTCCAGTCAATACGAAGGTGGCCTGTCGCACTTTAGCATCGTCATTGATAATCCCTTGATCCTCAAAGTAATCATCACACTTATATAGCCATTCCACGGCATTTGTAGTCCCGTCATATGGTGGGAATTCCATCTTTGATGGTGGCACTACGCATGTCTCAAAGCCCTTGCCTCTACCATCTGTGATGTCATGTCTACTTCTACCTGCGTTCCCTTCTCTCGCGTGGTAATCTTCTTGTGGTAGGGTTTCGTAGTGTGATGCTCCAATTTGCCGAATAGGCCAGTCGCCACCTCCATCAACTCGGTGATTCCCGCGTTCACGACCAACTAAGCGAGTCCGCCACGTCCACCTGCTGAAGCCATTCACTGCTCACTACTTCCTGTGACATATTTTTGCGTCATAGGATATGAATCATTGTATTGATTTTTTCTGAGTGGAAACTGAGATTTTCCATCAATGGCAGAGGCTTCTTCATGGGTGGATTTCAGTGCTGCGGGTTCTGTTGTCAAATTTTCCAAGAGTGTGGCTTGTTCTCGTCGAAGCTCTGCCACAACAGCCTGGTTTTGTATGTGCTCGGCTTCAAGTGTCGCGGCAGTTGCCTCTATTACAGATTGTTGTGTAGTCACTGCCTCTTGAAGTTTTGCAATTCTAGCATTGATCGGAGTTAACTTCTCAGAAATCTCGTCTTTCATCTCTTTGAACATCTTCAGAAGTTGCGCGTATTGCGCGGTCGTGGTTTCACTCTCTCCCATTGAATCGTTTGGCTCTGATACCAAATTGTTATGACCCAAAGCCTTAGCTTTAGATCTAGTAATCGGTCCCGTAGCTATAGCTTGAAAGTAGAAGAGATTGAACAATAAGCTTCCTCTTAACCTAATTCTCTCTTTTAGAATTGGGTTAATCGTTGGAAGTTCCTTTATTAATGATTTAGAGAGTCTTATATAGACCTCTTACAACCGACTTAAGCCAAACTAAAATAAGGAAAAATACTAAAACTCTTAGCCTAACATAAAAGGAAATACTTAAAAGAACGATTAAGAAGCTTCCTAACTATGCTTCTTCCTACGTTGATACTTGATGCCATATCTTGTATCACTCTGCTTGTTCATAATCACCTCTCACTTGTTCCCATGATCGTTGTTTCTTGAGGGCTTTCACAGCAGAACGAGGTGGTCCAAGTACATTACTCAGTAGTTTGTGCACTTGTTCTATAATACTCTCAAGCAGTCGCAAACTAGTTGAAATCTGCTTCATTATCTCAGCATCAGCAATAGGTGTAGATTGTTGAGATACTTCAGCTCTCTCAATATTTGGATAAGTCCCTGTTGCTAAAAGAGAAGACAAAGACAATAGATGCTGTTAGAAAAATCAAAAACAAACACAAGATGAGAAACAGAGGAAAAAGAGAGAAGTTTGAATTACATGGAGAATCTGGAGCTTGTTGCTGCTGTTTCTTTTGTTTCTCTTTCCTTCGAGCCTTGGACCGCCTCGCTTTACTTGAAATCTGCTCCACAGGAATTTGCGCATCACCAGCATTAGTAGTAGCAGCTTCTTGAGGCACTTGTGATGATGCATCATTTAGAGTCTCCGTTACTATCAGAAGCAAAGACAATGTCAACAAAACAGATTCTTTAAGTTTTAGGAACACGCAATGAGAAACTCAATGAACAAGGAGAAGTTTATTTACAGCAGCGAATAGGACGTTGTTGTAGCTCTTTCGCCTTTAGCCTTGGACCGCCTTGCTCTAGGTCTGTTATCTGGTTCTACATGGCTTGTACTTGCCTCTGCTATATCTTCTTCATCTGGCTTCAAAATTACAAACCAATTATGACAGAATCAAACAGCAAACCTCAAAACCGAACCTGTTTATTCGTTTTGGAGGACTTACAAGTTTCAATCTCTACATTTGATGGTGTGGTTTCAGCAGTTGCCGTTACTTCTTCACATGTCCCAAGACAACAAACAAATGAAACTTGGGTGAGAAGGAAAAAAAAGGGTTTTTTCTAGGTTTCTTGGTTTCTGTTATAGCTTACTTGGTGCATTTCGAATATTCTCGCAATGTGTTTTGAACAAGCTGAAGAAACCTGGATTTGCTTTTTCAAGAAGATACCAAACTACAACAACATAAAAGATTGGATTTTTCAAGGTTTTTATCTCGGATCCATTGGTGATGATTCCGAAAAAAAAGAGTTGTGGAGATGAACTTACTTAGTCTGGTAAATTCATGAGGGACTCCAAATGTATCGAATATAAGTTTGGCAGTTTCGTCTTTGCTCTTGTAGCTTTGTATGCATTCCTCGATTCTATAGTGAACCTGAAAACAGGGGAATAGTAATGTGTATATGAATCTTCAGATAAAAGAGACTCTTGTATTCTATGATACGATGGAATCTTACAAAATCTGTGACATCGTTGGAGATTTTAGAACCTCCAGCAAGATCTAAAACATGCGTACTCATTTTCTGAAACTTTTCTTCTCTAATTTCACAGATCAAGAAACCTCTCTACAAGCTTTTCTGGGCGAGGGAAAGGGAGATTCTGATTAGAGTTTAGTCAAAGGGTTTAACGGAAACAACATAGAGAGACACAAAAGGAGAGCGCCAAATTATTTTGCTTCTCTGTATATAGATTGAATATTTATGGACTTTCTTATATAAATTTGTTGACTGTTGACTGTTATTTGGATCTTTTTAAGCGTCGGCCCATTTACTCTTATTGGGCTGAGATATTATTACACAACAAAATTACCGTATGATGGAAAGATAAGTTGACTTCTTTTTTTTCCAACAATATAACTTGTATTATATATGAAATTGGTTATAATACAACAATTCGGATATCCATGTTGGAGGATCTGTACAGTAGAGTAAAATGAAGAGGAAATACAATCTTTTTGAGCTAATGTGTGAGCTACCAAATAAGTTCGCCCAATACATAATGTCTTTGCATAAACTGTCTATGGCAATATCTGAAGTTCTACCATTGATGATATCGATTAGGATCTTGCAATCGCCTTCAAAACACACTGACGTAAACCCTCTAGACCATGTTTATTGCATAGAAAGTAGTAACGCATCATATTCGGCTTCTAAAAGTGTGATTGTCAGACGTAAGAGAGCTTCTCCCCAACTTTTTGTGATACCTTGTTTATCTCTAATGATCCAGCCCCTACAACTCGTCGTGTAAGATTATCATAGCTTGCATCAAAATTCCATTTGATAAAGGGATCAAGTTAACCAATGACTCTCTATTGGTTCATTAGGTTCTGTGGCGCCATCCATGTTTGTCTTAGTAGCTTGGATTCATTCATTAACATCAGCTTGAGCTTGAAAAACAATTTGGAAGGATTTTTTCGGATATTATTGAATCTAAAATTGTTTCGACCCTTCCATATGTTCTATAGTAGCTAAAAGGGTCAAAGCTTTTGCGGCGTTGCCATGCTTTGCGGTAGTTGTAGTGACAAAAGATAGGAAATATTTTCTTCATAATCATCTGATGGGAAGTTTGAGTTTGATAAAGTGATGTTTCCGAGTCGCCAGACTAGTCGGGAAGAAGGGCAAGTGAAAAGAGTGTTGTTGATACTTTCATCAGCTAGATGGCATCGATTGTATAGTGATCTATTTGGATTCCTCTTGAGTTTAGTCTTGTCGCAGTTCCAATGGTCCGAGAGAAAACAAGCCATAAAAAATGTTTAATTTTTGGAAAAAAAATTAATGGTCATATTTTATTTTTTAAAGGAATAGAACCATGCGGAATTACTGAACGTGGCCTTGTAAAAGTTGGATCATGAGTAGATAACCAATATCCTGATCATACAGTATATTCTCCGGATTTATTATAGTGTCAAATTAATTTATCCAGGCTATGCATACGAGGGAGATATATTCTTTGCAAAGATTCACGATCCTCTTGAGCAATGGAATCGTTGATCAATGGAACATTCCAGGCATGATATGAACTTGATGTGGTGATAAGATCCGCAATTGTTATTGCCGAAGAAGGTGAATGAGAACATAACGGATGAACAGGTCGTGGAAGATGTCTCGGGAGTACGTTATTTGTTCCTATACGAATGTTGGAACCATTTCTTACAATGAAACGCGATCCTTTCTTCAAAAGAGAGATACCCGTTAAAATAGAAGACCAACCAAAAGATTGATATTTTCAAGGTGTTGCATCGAATATGAAATCATCTCTAAAATAGCGAGGTTTCATTACTCTGGCAAATAGTGAATTTGGATGTCGAATAATATGCCACACTTGCTTAGCTAATAAAACATCATTAAATTTAGCAAGGTCTCGAAATCTTAGCCCATCTTCTTTTTTCGAATACTGAAATCGTTTCCAAGCAATCCAAGGGATACCCTGGTTATTTGTAGATTTCTTCCACCAAAACTTTATTAACATGGATTCAATTTCCGATATTATTCCCTGGAGACGTTTAAAACAGGACATTGAGTAAACGGACATAGCTAGAACGATGGATTTGAGCATCACTTATTTACCGGCTGGAGACAGAAATTTAGCACTCCAATTTGAAGTTCGTTGTTGAACTCTATCAATGATATATTCAAACATTTCTTTCTGTTTTCGACCAAATTGTTCTGTTAGCCCTAGATATTTACTTCCACCGCCTTGATTAGGAATACCGAGTATTTGTTTCATAATTCCTTGTCGATGTCCTTGAACTCGAAACCCAAAAGTAATCATAGACTTCGAAGTATCAATTTTTTGTCCAGAATAATATTCGTAGACTTCAAATACTTCTTTTAATGCATGGCAGTTACGGTTATTTTTTTGGCAAAAGAAAAGTGAGTCATCAGGAAATTGAAGATGTGTAATAATTGGTACACCATTACCTATTTTGACACCACGTAGCTGATCCGAAGAAACTTTTGATTTGATCAGGTGGCTTAAGATATCAGCACAAAGAATAAATAAATACGGAAAGATTTAGTTGACTAATGAAGTGTCATGACTACAATTAGATTTCAATTCCCTTTGATTTTACATGATCATAATTTATAAGTAATCCATTGTATTTAATTGTATTATTAATCAAGCTATCATATTCTTTTATATTATATGTTAATTTTATTTTATTTAAAATTATATATGTATACAATTTTGCCATGTTATTTTCAAAATATTTAATTTTAAAAATCATATTTTTCTAAAGTTCAAAAAAAAATCATAGAATAATTACTCAATTTTACCAAACAAAATATTATTCATATTGTTATTAACTTTAAAATATGTTTAATATAATTAATTAATAATCCACACTAGTCAATTGAACATAGGATAGTTTTTATTTATTTTTTAGATAATATTTTCAGTCAAAATTATTAATTCCACACGTTGTTATTTTTTAAAAAACTTTGATCAAATTTTGTCATTACCATTTCAATCTTTAATACTCCTTTCGTTTCAAAATAATTGTTATTCTACACTTAATTTTTATTTCACTTTAGTTGTTGTTTTTGTTTTTAAATATTATTTTTAATAAAAAATTATCTTATTTATCTCTTATTAAATAAATAAAATATTAAATAGTTTGGAATTCTAATAGTTGAACAAAAGCATAACAGAATATTTAACTATTTTTTAATTTATGTAAAAAAAAATATAAAACGATAACTAATTTAAAACAGATGAAATAGTTTATACTATACAATAAATTAAATATCGGGAATGTAAAAAATTCAAGACATTCATCTATTGTTGAAAATATAAGGAGGTAATATATTTCTTCTATTTTGTTCTTGAATGTGGCATGGTGTTTTTTGCTGAATTTTTTTTTTTTTAATAAACGAGTGCGATTATTTTACATTCGAAATCAATGTATGCAATAAATGTGAAATTGAATAGTGAATACAAATAGATCATCATGTTTCATGGGCCATGGCAAGTAACTGCGATCGAAAGTTTATATATCTATGAAATGAGAGAGGCCATTGATTATTATCTTGGTTAAACGAGTTGAAATACTGTTTCAAAGACCGATGACTAATCATATAGCCATATTAATACCAAATAAAATTTGGTCAAAAAAAATCACATGATGAAAAGCAAATAAATACAGTTATTATTAATAAATGGAACTGTTCGTCCGAAAAAGTAAAAAATAGTTAATAATGGACCTCCCGAATCGGATAAATTAGAATTAGGTGGATAAAAATCAAATGTCACATTCATTTAACTGGTCCTTGACATGCACTACTCTATTCCCAGGTTCGCGAATAAAAAATTTCTTAGTTATCTTTTAAATAAACCCCTACAAAATTTTATAAGTTATTCACTGAAATTTATTAATACGTAATTAAATCCATTTCACCGTGTGTCCGTGTTACAGAGCTGCCTACAAATGTAACCCGTATGTCTATAAATATAGTCCAAAGTTATAAATAAAATTTGACAAACAAACAAAAAATTATAAATAAAATTTGACAACCAAAAAAAAAAGTTATAAATAGAAAGGTGAGTGATATATTTCTGTGCCTCCTTTCATATATATAAATAAAAGTAAAACAGTGAAAAAGTCGCAGCATTATTTAATCTGGTCCGCCTACTGTCCCAAATAAATTTCTGACGTTATACAAATCAATGGACCTTTTATAATATATACAAAGCCGATCCTTTGTTGTAAATTAGGGAATGCTATGACCGGATTAGAATGGCGTGATCCGATCTTGACAGGGTTATATCGGATTTAAAGATTTGTTGTTTTTTTAAAAAACTTTTTTATTTTCTACCAAAGATAATTACATAAATAATATTTGAGAATAAGGAAATGAAAATTCGATTCACACTATTATAAAAGTTGTACAAAATCGAATCTTGCAGAGAAATAATTGCCGAATTCAATGTTTCTATATGCTTAGCCGTATATAAAATTATATATTTATGATAGTTTATACTGTGATGAAAGATTTGAAAGGACAATGATCGATTAATATATGGACCCTATCATATAAAAATTGAAACTCGATGTGATAGAGAGAAAAAGGAAAATATATAGTTTTTTAAAATCAAGCGTGGGGTCAAAGGAGAATTTGCACACATGCAAGTTGGCAACTTGGTGGTTAAAAAGCATTTCATGCATGTGGGACCTTCCTTTGTATCTAATTAAAATTTATTAAGATAAGATTCATAATTCTACATCAGTGAAAAAGAAATGTGGACAATTATTCATTATTAAATCGAAGATTATAGATTTATTTCTGTAATTAATGAATTAAATAATGTGATATGGGTCGGTTCAATCCTTTTGAGACTGAGCTGCCTTGTGTTGTGGGGCATCTACTAATTTCTGGAACCTTCACTATAATAATCATCTAGCTAAAAATAATTCGCAACATTTTGAGTATTTTGTTTAGCATATCGAGTCGAGCTCAAAATGTGCGGGTTACATTCAAGTATGTAGGACATTTTCTTATTTTAAAAAATTGTTCCGGCGGTTTATAATAATATCATGTACACTTACTTATACATAAAACATGCATCTACACCAGATTTTAGACTTTAAAAGAGATAGTCATACGTGTAGACTAATAAAAATGATAAACTACATCTCGTATGAGTCTATGACTGAACGAGAGTTTGTTTATTCCGATAACAACAAAGAAAACGTCTATAAAGTTACAAACCCCTGCACAAAGTAATTTTACCATTTATAAAAGATTAGGCATCGGATCTAAAAGTTTGATGTGTCATGTGTTAATATCTTCACCAATAACTCATACATTTTGTTTGTTCGATATGAAAAGACCCATTCCATCATGTGATAACTGATAACAGCCAATGAGAAATTGGTAAAATATAATCAAAAATTGTTATATCACACTCCACAATAAAAAGTTTTTCATGAAAGTATCGCTTAGTAGTTAGCACTCTTCGTAATAATTATATCTCGCTTTCATCCCTTTTTCTTTCTCAACTTTACTATAGAAAACTCATTAACGAACTAGAAATATCTAATATCACTAGTTCTTGATTACATTATTCATACATTGTGAAGTTAAGAGATCTTTCTAATTTTATTTCTTTCCTATCAATTGAGATTAAAACATAGTTTATTTTAAAATTTCATAAATATTATTAAATAAATACATACTCAGCCTATTTAAAATTGATCCCAAAAAAAGGCATAAATTAAAAATGACCTACCAAAACGATATTTCATATATAAGAATTTTTAAACAGGTGAAAATAAATGAAATAGACAAAAGGCAAAACGGTTCGATTCAGTTCGGTTTTGGTCTGGTCCGAACATATGTCATCACCGGTCCACTGATTTCAATCTCAAACGACCGAGTCGACTCACCCCATAGCCCCACCACCGTGGTAGGCTTCGAGTCATCTCAAATGACCGAGTGATTCACCATAGCGCCGCCATTTTAGGCTTCGAGTCAACTCAGTGCGCTGCCGAAAGCTTCCAAGCGGAGGCGGTAATGAGCGGGCGAGTGTGCCAACCCAACATCAAACATCCATTATTCTCCTCCACACGATAACCTTGGCCACTATTATACACTGACAAAAGCATACTCGCTTGCTTAAACGCGTTAGACCCGAGATGTGCCGGCGCAAAACCGGACGAACCAAACCGGTTTCCCCATTGAGACAGCGTTTCGTGTCGCTCGACTCGGTCAGGACCTTCACAAGCCACCAAATTGCAAATCTGTTTCCCCAAGTAAACTTCAGACATGACTTTGTCTTGGCTACTCGGAACTCCTTCCAATGAATCAAACAGAGTCGAATAGTAATGTAGCGATTCAGTAAACCGGTCTAAGAAAACCGGTCCGTTATGGTTCGATTCTTGCTCAACCACCGTGAAAATCACCGGTTTAATCTGTTTCACAACGCCGAGAACTTTCTCAATCCCACCGGGACGACCTAGGAGCTTGTGAAGCTCGAAAACAGAGTTAACCGCAACAGATTCAATCTCGCTCGGTCTAAGTTCAAGCATCGACGCATCGAGATCGGCTAAGCTGTTAGCGACGAATCCACGGTATTCGAATTCGACGTGAATCGCCTCCGCAAGCTGAGCTAATTTACACCCAACTTCATGAAGATGATCGGTATTATCCGGCGCCGGAGGACCAATTCCGGTTAAACGGAAACTCGGAGGACCTCCTTCTCGGAGAGCAAGAGCTTGCATAAGCGCCGGCCATTGAAGACCTTGATTCATCGAGAAATCAATGACATGAACTCTCTTCTTACCTTGAAAAGCTTCAAGTATTGCTTGATTCGCCGTGAAGTGAGCAAATTTGAGATAAGGACAAGTCTCATAGAAGTGCATCTGAAGAGTATCGGAAAGAGAATGGTCGATTTGATTCTGCGGCGGAGAGAGACGGTAGATCCGCCGTGCGAGAGCTTCAGCGAAATAAGTCGCCACTTTTCTCATAGCTCCAGCTTGAGACACAGCTAAGCATCCGATTTGCTTCACAAGAGCTTCCGCTAGAGTCAAATTGTTCTGCTGGATAGCTTCAGCACAAGCCATAAGCGCGTGGACTAAACGAACACCGTTCTCTTGCGAGTCTACCAGGATTACAGCCCGAGTTGACTCAGCCGCCGCCGTCGTTGTTGTGGTCACCGTCGTACCGATGACTCCACCAATCTGCGTTGCCGTCGAGGTCGATGTAACCATTGAATCAGGGCTGGAGCATGATTTCAAACGCTTGTTCTGATTATTCGCAACTTGATTCGACGAATCAATCGCGAACTGATTTTGATTAGATCTCTGGTGATGATAAATCGCGTTTCCAGGAATCACTTTGAGGTCATAATCCGAAGCCGGAAAGCCACCAATCGAGGTAATAGTTGAAGAATCTCCGGCGGCGGTGAGGAACGATTTGTCATCAATCTCCGGCGAAGGAAGAATCGGATCTAAACCAGAGGCACCAGGCGGAGGATTAAGCCCCGAGAGCATATTATCGAGCCAAGAGTAAAGCTCCGACGGATTGTAATGAACCGTATCCGTCGCGAGATGAGACAAGCCATCTTCTTGAACATTCCCCATCATCGTCTCTAATTGCTCGAGTTTCAAAGCAACCTCCGCCATCTCCGATGACCTAACTTTGTAACCTAACACGGCTAGGAGCTCGTCCATGTTTCCACCGTCTTCTTCTTCCTTCACCATCATCATCTTGTCTTTAGAAACCGGTAAAGATGAGGATGAAGACGAAGTCCCGTGGTTGGACAATCGAGTGTTGGGACCTTGAAATTGATGATGATCTCTCTTCATTTTGTTTCTCCGATCTTGGATCTAGGGTTTGGTTTTTAGGTATTGGGGAAGAAGAAGGAACATGTGACTTCTTTAGGTGAAGAATCTCTTAAGCAATGGAGAGAGCGATGGATTGCTTTGTTTTTTCACTGCTACTACCACTTCTATCATCATTCATACGATTACGAACTAATAATAATATTTTTTATTTACCAGAAAATAAATATATATATTCAAATAAAATTATATTTATTCTGGATGAAAATGAAAAAAAAAAAAGAATGGTGGTGATGGGGCTCGACGACCAATGAATCATGTATACCAGAAAGGAGGGCTAACACATCTACTACACCTCGAAAGCGATAAGGCTGTGAAATGAGAACACACATACACATTTTTTATTTTCTTATTATCGTACCATAACTGTTACATACTTACTTACTTAAATGTAAACAATCAAAATAAAACCTTAATTTTTATTTCCCTGTATTTTAATACTATCACTTTTTATGTATATTTGAAGAGATCTTTACTTTCATTTTTGTTGTGAATTGTGTAATGTGATTTTTTATTTAGATTACAAGATCTGATCGAGTAGTAAAATTTTTGTGGATCTACTAAACTGAAGTTTTAATTTATACTAATATTTGTTGTTTTTTTCTTGTATAATACTTTAAATGTTGAAGAAAGTATCACAAGTCTGAGAGAATCATTAACCTTTTGTCAAATTTTTAAAATAGAGATTTAGGGCTTTTTAGTTGATTCTTTTGATGGAAGAACTGAAGATGCTTTTCCAGTAAATTCAACTTTAAAGCTGAACTCAGCTCATGATACTGTTTTACTTCCCAGGTTCTATGGTAATAATAATTCAACCCTATGTCTTGGATGTAACAATAATGAAATATAATCACATTTTTACAGATTTTGAAATATGGGTAAGAGATTATAGTGTTACTTTTTTTTTTTTTACCCAAAAAGCCATCGAAAACATCAATCTAAAAATGCGTAACGATCAGATAAAAGAATAGTTATTTTTTGGTTCTAACAATAGTAATTTACAGTAACTTTAACTCTTACAGATTCAGTTTATATACAGAAATTCATATTTTCTAAAAAAAAGATTCTGTAACTGGGTCTTGGGAAATCATCGGACCAATGTGTTACAATTTTCGAGTTTTACTTCTTATAACTTTTAAGTTAAAAGTAGGTTTCTCTATTTTCAAGATGCATATAATTTACAAAAAAACGATCGCTTGCATAAAAAAAAAATCATTAAGATTTCACAATTGGGTTATGATATTATTAATCGAATATGAATTTTCAGTTTTTTTAACTTTAAAAAAGAAAAAGTTGAATTACGTCTATTTATATTCAGTGAACATGCTAATCTATGATTACTGCCAAGGTCTAAATACAATATAACTGGCAATTTTAAACTTACGAAGACAACAACAAAAGCCATATAACATTTAATCGTGTTAAAGTTTCAATTATAGAAAATTATCAAAAGCATGCAAACCTAATATTAGTAGTAGGAAGCCTTTAAAATTGAAATTACATATAAAAGACTACAACTATTCATAGGTCGAAAGGACTAGTTTTAGAAACTAGTATGATATTGCATGTAAATAAAAATTAACTATATAATAATTTGATAGTCTCTTAAAACAACATTAAATAGAACTTAAAAAGCATGGTGCGACAAGAGAACCCGTTTTTAAGCATAACGGCCCGCGTCCGTCAACGTCAAGTCATTCAAAGAGATTCCCGTTCCATTGCTTAACGCCGTCACTAACGGACACTTTCTATCTATATCATGGTAATTAAAAAATTCTAGAATTTATTCGTAACCTTCGGGAAACTCGAACTGACAGCACGTGATGGCTCCACGTGTAAACGGGTCCCACCATATAGCGCTCAATAACTGTAAGCCGTTCGAACTTTTGTGGTCCCCACAATTTATGAGATTCAAACACGTGTCCTATTTCTGTTAGATCTAAACGGTAGGGCCTTTGACGGCCGTTTTTACGGATCCCTTCATCCCTATCCTATTCAACTCCATGGTTACAACTTACATGTTTATATTGTGATGTTACGTCACTTTCGTTACCTATTTATCATTTAATTCACATTTTCTCGTTGGGTTAAATTCTTACTTTCCCTTGCCAAATCATCATGTTTTTGTTATTGTACACATATAAACCTTATACTGTACAACTAAATTTATTCATGTCTAGCTAAATTATAATCCCTCCGTTTTATATTAAATATTGATTTAAATTTTTAATTTTTGTCAAAATAAGTGTTGTTTGATGTTTTGAATGCATATATTCAATATTTAATTCTATATCTAAATGTATTTAAATATTAATAACTTCTTGTAAAAAAGTTTCTTTAATGGATGGAAGTGCTTTTATATAAAATATAGAAAACACGTATTCAGCGATAATTTTATATATATTTTAAAAGTATTCATATATTTTCCACAATTTCTAGCAAACCACATCACTGCCCTAAAAAGTCAATTACTCATTGAGTATACTCGTAGACATCATAATATTATCCACGGTGTCAAATCGAATTTATATTGAAAATAATAATTAAAAATATAGGTCTTTTGCAAAAAGTAGCACTTTCGGTATAGAGAATTGTTGATGAACTAACATTTTGCAGACATCCAACAGAAACTAACATTAATGATACATATAATATCGTATTATTCTCATAGAGCTGTTTTTTTTTTTCTATGAAATGTAAATATTCATTAGAAATGAAAATGTTTAGGTTTACAATCATGAATTTTAAACTTATAGAATTGGTCCATCAATTCGACGTAAACCGTGAAGCAAACGGAATCAAATGAAGTGATACACGCTACTGAAAACGAAATACAGCAATGGTAATTGTAAAGACTGCAGTGGAAGTCTTTCACTGGAGGCCCAAGGACTGAGCTGTCAACGGCGTAAATCTCAATGCCTTCGATCACAGACTTCTCCTCTACGTCATGTGAGAGTGGCTCTTCGAAATAATCCATGAGCGATCTCAAGCTATAACCACACGAACCAATGTACACCAATAGCACTAGCTCCCTCTACCAAGTACAATCCCCTAGTCGGCTAGCACATAGCGAAAATAATACAATACAAAACAGCGCCAAAGGACATTGATTTTATAGCAAATGAGGTGATGTTATGATCAAAGTGTGTCTTCAAGCTAAATGTTATGGTGTATGGGTTTAAATATATAATAGTACATTGATTTTACAAGGAGTACATGAATCGTTTGAATAATGTGTTTTGACAGTTGTATAAAAATTTGGGTTTACGAGTTATATACGTACATTGTACATGAATCATTTTAATGTATGTATTTGGACATGTTTGTTATCGATTTAATATATATATATAATATATATATATATATGTGCCTACATGAATCGCTTGGGCATTGTTTCGACTCCTGCATCAAAACTCTACGTACACACCAATGTATTAGCATTATATGTCTTACAAATGCTATAAATGTTTACATACTTACTTTCATATTATATGAATTAAAATAATTTAACTATGTCTATACATAGTGCAAATATTTTTGAATGTGCTACAACAATAGTCCCTATCAATTATTATTCTATTGTCATAGATAGTTTTTGAGACAGCTTTGCGAGCTATCGTTTCTCAGCGTTGCACAAATTTTAGTTTGCCTAACAAAATTGCAAAATGTTGTATGATCTAATTAATGTTAGAAAGTAGAAAGTCAATTTGAACAAATATTTATAAAATTATTGCTTCTGTGCAGGAGGAATCATCGACCAGCAAATCTGTGTCAAGCACCTATTAAATGATAATAAACGTTTTTATCTTTGCCAACTACGAATTATTTATGGTTTTTAATTTATTTCTGTATACATTGTGTTGTTTGGGATTTATCACCTTAGATTTTACACACCACCATTTTGCACAAGAAAAAAAGATTTTATACACCACCTAAAGATTTATGCAAATAATAATCACAACAATGATGCCGAGCGTATAAATTGACCAGGTGACTTTTCAATTTATAAAACCATACATTATACTTGCAATCGAATTAATTTTTACGCAAAAGTAATCAAAATCTACGTATAACAACAGACATATAAGTGGTGGTTACGCTAAATAACTATGTTTAATACACAAACAGTGTTATTTAAACATTAATCATAGCATATTCATTATTAGTACTACCCGACAGGATAATTTATAAACTTTTTTTTTTTATATAATTTATAATTCCAATTTTCCTCGTTACTACCCTGTAAAATCCTTACAAGGAAAAACACAAAGATGATAAGAATTCTGATTCGATTCGACCTATCAGGGATCAGGCCATCACTACATTATTATATTAGAAAACTGATCTTGCTCGCATGATCAATTGATAGTTGTCTATATCTGATTTTAGCACGAAAACACATACAAATGATCAACAATAGCATATTTTTTCCTTTTTGAATTGAAATAGTTAATTGATTTAACTTAAATCTGTTGATTACTATCCACTTTTGGTGTTGATCTTTAGTGTTATGTGACGAGTTTTGACTGTGGTAATCAACGAGCTACACATATCTTAGCAATCTATTATTTTAAGAACGAGTGAAATATAATGTAGTTGATTATCAGTTTCTTTGGGTCAAGGTACAAAATGATTTTAATCATTTTACACATTCGTCTATTTCATAACGAATAGCAACTCCCAAACATATTTGCCAAAGGACTGGCAAAACAAACAAAAAAATAAAACCATATTTGCCAAAGCCCTCTATAGTCAGGATTTTTGAAAATTCTATTGTGTTCTTGACAAGTATAGATTACGGTAAAAAAAAGAAAAGAAAAAAAAAGTATTGATTAAGTTAAGGCTTTAGTAAGTCATTAAGATAGCTACTCACGAGACTTTTAATATTTTTATTTATGGATTGCAATCAAGTTCTCTCATTGATTTTTCCTTCTGGTGGAAGACAGGAAATGAATATGGTATCAAATCATCTGTCATAAAAATAAAATAGCATACCAAAAAAAGCTCTAATAATTGAGAAACAAACACATAAATAAAAATGAATCACAATAACCTATTTGTACAAACAAAAATGTGAATTGCCATCAATTGATATGAGGTGGCAGAGAGACCACTCATAAGTTGGTAGGGGCACCTAAATTGCATGAATACCAGAATTAGAATTATTCTTTTTTATTTTCCTCACCTAAATCTGCCTTCTATTTTATTTTGTAAAATACTTTGTATTATTTAAGCCATTAGTAGGTATATTGAAAAAGAGAAAAAAAAAAGGTTGACAATGGTGTGATTGAAGGCATTTACGAAAAGCATATAGCAAACGCCTTTCAGTCATTTCATTAATGCAGAAAATTCATGATTATCGAAAACATGACTTTTTTTTTTTCTTTCTTAATTATTTGGACAACAGTGCGCTTTTAAAAGGACCAGCTAATTTAAAAACTCAAGATTGAATGAATATGGACCCAAATAATGGATATAAATGTATCAGTTCGTTATGATATATTGTATTATATGTTCTTGTATGAAGACATTCCATATTATTACACTGCAGATATTTATGAAAATTTATAAACTGTAAAGGTTAATTTGTTTACATTAAACTTGTAAGATTATAAGAAAGCAGATACATTATAATATGAAAATCAAATAATTAGATGACTCAAATACATACGGAGCTTAATATAATAAGTGAAGGCGCGTGTTGCGTACGAAGCAGATAAAGTCGCGTCAAAGAAAGACAGCTTTGGACAGCCTGGAAATTGCATACGTGTCGTCCAAGCATGAAAGTGAGCACCTTTCTCTTACCACCGCCGATCCGGAGTTTGAACTGCACGCTCTGTTGTCCATGCCATGTGGCATTTTGTTATATCGTTTTATTTAATACTCGCAGCACCTTCTATTAATTGAAGTAAACCCTAAAGCAATAATTAGTACATATTTTAATCGAAAAGATTCAGAAATATATGAGAGAAATTATGAAAATAGCACCATTTGAGATAGTATCACTGAACTTTTAATCAAAGGACAAGATTATCCAAGAATTACTAAAAATCAAAAGATAAAAAGGGGAAGGGGTCATCTTAAAATTCGGTGGTCATTTCTATTGTGCATGTCTTGGTGTAACTTTTAGCTGTATTGCCATATAAAGCTTTACAAAATGATAATTTAGTCGTAATTCGTAAAATATAGTAAATTAATAATTACACAGTACACTGGCATATTCTTACAAATTTCGTGCGATCATTTTGAGCAATATTGTTTGAGGAAATGTGTTTTGTTCTACATTCGAAAGACAAAATGCTTGATTTTATTAGTAAAGTAATCTTTATTCACAACTTTATCCGGGATTATCGAAGAAATAATACATATGAAAAACCTGGCATTACATTTTTGTGTAACTGATTATTTTACCATCTAATATTTTATTTATATAAAGCTAGTATTATCCATATTAAAAAAATACCAATTATCCATATTAAAAAAATACCAATTCAAGGAATCTATGCAGAAGTCGGAACAAACTATGCCCATGTGAACTTCACATTCACATCTCGAAAATTCGTTTCCCGAAGTTTTTTTTTGTTATATATTCTATATTATATATATATATATATATATGTATCTGCGTTTTAAAATATATTATAACCAAATAAAATATAATTGTATAATGTACGGATTACATGAATACACGTGCATGGTAAAATAAATAAAATAAAATTGGTGAAGAATCGGTTGGCCAGAGGGGGGACACAGCACTTTAAGTTAATAAGATTTAAGATCTACGACGTCAAAACGAGTTAAAACAAAACAATTTTATAGTATATTTTTATCTTCGATTTGCTTTATGAAACGACGATGCAAAAAATAAATGATAAGAGGAAGACAAGTGAGGTCTGAGGAGGAGGACCAACAAATTATGCTTTCGTTGGCTTCAGGTGCAAGACGCATGAAGTCCACATGAATAAAGGTGGCTCCGTCTTATGAACTTATCCATATTGTTCGGTGTTATTAATAATATCCCCCTGTTTTTTTCTACTAGCCAATCAACATAGTGACTTTATTCAACAGAACTCATTTTATTACATCATAATAGTATCATTACACACAGCGAACGTAATAAAAGCTGGTCTGAATGAATTAAAGACATTTATATTTGCCGACATGCGGACATGTAGAAGATTGCGGCCCAAGAAGGCGACATGCGCAAATCTATCTATTTGATAAGACTCGGAATCTTTCATCACAAGATTTTGCTCTTTCCTCTATTATTTCTCCTGATATGGGTTATCACTTCACTAGTAGTATGTCTGAATTATGAACGGATATGTCTTGAAACCGATGAGTTTCAGAATCCAAATCATCTCATATTCGTAATTACGATCACTCGTTGGAAATTAAATAATCAAAAGAAAGTAGTAGAAACACAATCATACACGAACTACAAGTTCATTAATAGTTTTTGACATGAAATACATCTCGGCGAGAACCTGAATATCTATCTAACCCACAATAATTTAGTTTCTTGTTCTTCTCTTTTTAATATCAGAAACGAATATAAATGTTTCCCACTGGACACAAAATAGTTGAACCCAACTAAGATTAAACCGAATCGTTTACAACCCAACAATAAATTGAAGAATCTAACCCGCACAATGTGTTAGCTTATCTGATTTTATTTTTTTAAATATTACTCCACTATTTTATCATCGAGATAAAAATTTGTTAGGAAACACATATTTTTAATATCAAAACTTGATTTAAAAGATTGAACACTCGTAACACTAACTACTAAACAAGCTAAATGTTTTGAAGTACTTGTCTTTCAGCAGCTACCATATAGTCTTGTTGTCAGTCTTCATCAACAAATTTTCAAGCTTTCTACGTTGTTTAAAGATGGGGAATGGATAATCTACCAAACATGCAACATAAAAATCACTTTTAACTATTTTTATCATATGCCATAAGTAATTTGTTTGAAAAGTACTCTTAAGATTTTGCGACAAATTAACTGCTGTAGTTCACAAAACGCAGACTACCACTAACGAAAACTCTCATCTTATCTTTGAAATTTCTCCACAAAAGGCCTCTTCTACTTTCCACACAGCTTCTAAACTCACGAGCACTATGGTTCTTCGCACTCTATGTAATTTTTGCAGCTAGAGATTAAATGTGGTATGGTGTAGAAGTGGAGTGACGGGCAAATTCATAGTATTTTTTTCTTTTTGTTGACGATCAGTCAACGTTTTTTTTTTATCTTTACAAGTACAAATAAGATGAACTAGCTAGTTTAATGTTTGACGTCAAAGGGATGATACCATTATATATATTTATACCCTACTACTATATAATTTTATAGTAAATCAAGTATGCACGAAAGTCAAACATGATTTGATAAGTAGCTTCTTGTTTTGGTAACGTATATAAAAACTAAAAGAAAAACAATCGCTTGGATTTACCAAATATAGAGCATAGTCATCATTCCAAGTCATTAACTTGACATCAAATCATAATCATATATGTAACGTGGTGGATTGAAAATGTTAATGCAAGTCTTTGTGGCAACCGAACATTTAATAAGCTTGCCGAGAAACATTGAAAAACGTTGTCGTATTTGTAACCAAGGGTAATTATGTCATTTAATCCTCCAACTACGGGACTGATCCCGAAGGGAAGGGCATCTTTAAGCCTGTGAGTCCCTTGTTCTTGATATTGAAGTATACATACCGAAGTCGCTGAATGACTGAATCTCATCGCAATTTCGAGTCCAGGTACTCTTTAAGTAAAGATCTCTCAATTGTATATTTGTGTTATCGCTGGAGGAGACTGGATCATAGGATTCTTGGATTTAGAGTAGAAAAGATTGAAATTGCTGTTGTGGTCTTGTGAAATTCTGTATGAATCATTTTGTTTATGTTTGCTTTCCTTCTGCTTCTCTTGAGACCCTTTCCAATCAAATTTGATATCGTCAATCTGCTTTGAATGCCAAGATAAATCATATTTAACTTTTTCTTATACTCAGATATTGTTCAACCACTTGATTTAATCTTTTTTTTTTTTTTTTTTTTTTTTTTTTTTTTTTTTTATGATCTTGATGTTTACGATTGTATTATATGCACTAGACTTTTGTTGTATATTAGTGTATTCGATGGATAGAGGTTTAACCTAACTGAGCTACTTCAAATGTTTTGGCCTCCCATCTGGTTTTAGGTTGCTGCTTGTGATTTACTATTTTTGACAGGGTTGTTTTGAAGAACAATTATTAAACTTTTTTAATATCGCTTAATATTGGACACCTTAATTTTGTTATTACGATTTTTTTATTTTCTAATTCTTCAGCTGGATTATAATAAAATGTATTGTTAAAGTATGAATTAATACTTCTACAACATTTTGTTTTTGTTGTTCTATTTCTTCATAAAGACCATCATCGTTTTCTATTCGTTTTATTTCAACATGATTTATTATGGAATCTTGTGTAATTGTATCTAATAAATTATCCCACCAATATTTTAATGCTCCATTAAATCCAGTTATTAGCATAACACACACTTGTTTATCAGAATGACCTCTAGCCTTAAATGATATAGCGGCCATCCCCATTTCTTGAAATAAATTCATTATTACGTATTCTGAACGTCTATCAAAATTCTATTCATATATACCGTCTCTAGTATATATATTACTAGAATATTTATGGTGTTCTTCGAATAATAAGTCTGGTGGAGTATGTCGTGGATAGTAAGGTTTATTAGACTTCATCATTTTATTTTTTATTCGGTTAATTTCATGATTATCACTTTCTGATTGTATTGATGTTTGAATAGATTCATTATCATCTTCGTCTATATTATTAATTCCTTTTCTTTTATCTAATACATGAACAGTAAAATCTTGATTTTTATTAAAATAAAAGATGGTTAAACTTGAAGAGTTTATTTAAAACTTTGTTTAACATAATAAGAAAATTTTAAAACTTACAGATTTGATTACAAGATTGTTATTGATATGAAGAAGAGATAAAGATTTAAGAAGGTAAAACTTAAAAAAATTTCTTGAATGCTTTGAGGAGCTTTTCTTAGAGTGAGAAAGTAGTGCGAGAATCGCTTTTTCTTTTCTTCGTTGGTAGAGATAGGTATTTATAGCGGAAGAAGGGAGTTGCTAGTCTTGCTACGTGTCGTCTCGTAGTGGTGCCAACACTTCGCTTGAGTTGGGAGAATACGTGTCGTTTCGTAGTGGTGTCGACACTTTGTGTGCGTCATTGTTTACTTCATTGCTTGTGTCATCAGATGCTAAAAGATCTTTAAAATTTTTAAAATTAAAATTTTTTAATGCGATATTTTGCGTAAGTTTTATTTAAAAAACGTTTTCAAAACAAGACCTCAAGATCCTAATCTAAACCTAAACCTCTTCTACCTTGATACTCACCCGTCTACTAAAACACTGTCATAGTAGGTGTTCCAGGCTGCAAGTCCTCCAAGGCAGTAAGACTGTTGGCAAGGCTCTGTTGTGTTACTCTAGACTCGGTTAGTATCCCTCTAGTATGAGTTTAAGTCTAGATTGAGTCATGGCGTTTTCGTTTAGAAAGTTTTTTAAATCAAAACATACTGCATCTACATCGCATACAACAATAAATTACCACATATTAATCCAGAAAATATTTATCAAATTGGTACTTTTGATTTCAAAACAGCCTATGCAATAAAAGAACACGAACAAACTCTATCTCTGCAAAATGAGTTTGAAGAAATAAAACTATGATCATCAATAACTTTAGACAAATATAAACAAAAAGGATTCAATTATCTACATTTTAGATTAGTCCAAATAGCAATTAAACCCTTACCAAGAACCGGTATTGATTCCCCAATATTGATGTTATTAAGAGATAAAACCCTATTAAAATTTGAAGATTCACTCCTTGGAGCAGTCTAATCAAACTTATGCAATGGACCAATCTATTTCAATTGCGCTCCTAATTTTCAAGTAAGTTTACATGATCCAACAATACTCAATACTTTAGTATTAAATGTTCATTTACCAGAAATAAAATTTCAAAATGAAAGACTTGGGTATCTATTACTTTATCGAATCTATTTTATTACTTTATCGAATCTATTTTAAACAATCAACATCTGAATTTAATCTGAGATGTCTACTACTAGATGATAAATGAGAAACAACAATATTAGCAGTTCATAGTAAAGATACGCCAAATGCTACCTATATACCTAGACAATTAAAATGGAACGAAATAACAATTCCAGACCAATGGACAATTGAGATAACTCAACCAATAAGAAACTTTGAACAAAAAAGTATTTCAAAAATAATCGAACAAAGGGATGAAAGAATATTATTAAAATTCGGATCCATAAGAGATCCACTTCCACTCAGAGTTAGTTCTTATCACTCAAGAGCTTCTTTTTCTTAATATCGTACTGGTCAAACCAGTACAGACTCAAAAACAGAAAGCATAAATATTAAACATAATAATCCAATTCAATTTAAAGCTCCAATGGCTGAACCAGAAATGGACATGTATCCAACTTCTCCTACAACATCAGATTTCAAATCTATAAATGTTATAATCAAAAACTATGAAATCAATAAACAATACATTAAAGAGGATTTTTATTCAAAATAAAATAAAGAAAAAAGAAACCGGTATTTCGAAACATTTACCAAAGAAGAAACAATTAAAATTAGAGAATCCTGGTACAATTACATGATATTAAAAGAAGCAAATATACCATTTTCACTTGGTTTGAAATTTATTCAAAAGAAAACAAAATTAATTATCCATTTGGATCAATTAATACGAACTCATCTTTAATACAACAATGGGAACAAGTAAACGGTAAAAAATGTAAATCAGTACACACACCGTTAAAAGATCTAAAAATAAATACTACTAAGATGCAAATTATAGCCACACCTTTTAAAACTGGAGCCAATATGATAGATAAAGATCCAATAGTTGTACAAGACATTAAAACAATATACGAACAAAATAATTATCAAAGTCAATTATTATACACAGTTTCAAGACAAGTAGATGATATAGATAACAAATTAAATAAAAACGCAAATAATATGATAAATCAACAAAATCCTATTACTCAACATCCTTTTTCATCAACATCTACTCCAGTCTTTAAACCTATAACAAGACAAATCAAATTTCCAGAAAGTTGAGTCTTAAAGGCAATCGCTAATAGATTAGATAAATTAGATAAAACAAAAGGAATTAATATAATTGATGAAAATGATAATGAATCTATTCAATCATCTGCACAATCAGAAAATGATCAAGAAATAAATCGAATAAAAAATAAGATGATGAGATCTAACAAACCTTATTATAAAAAACATACTCCACCAGATTTATTATATGAAGAACACCATAAATATTCTAATAAAGTATATACCGGTGATGGCATATATGAATGAAATATTGATGGACGTTCTGAATACGAAATAATGAATTTATTTCAAGAAATGGGAATGGCGGCTATAACCTACAAAGCTAGAGGCCATAGTGATAAACAAGCATGTACTTTACTAGTAACAGGATTTAATGGAGCACTAAAATATTGGTGGGATAATTCAATAGATTCAATTACACAAGATTCAATACTTAACCATATTGAAATAATAAGAATAGAGAACGAAGATGGTCTTTATGAAGAAGAATAAAAACAAAATGTTGTAGAAGTATTAATTCATACATTAACAATGCATTTTATCGGAAATCCAGCTGAAGTATTGCAAAGTAAAAATTTAATATTAACCAATCTAAGATGTCCTACATTAGGTGATTTTAAATGGTACAAAGATATTTTTGTAACAAACATATTTCAACGAAGTGATTGTAACCAACCTTTTTGGAAAGAACGGTTTATCTCAGGATTACCGTTTTTTTCGCAGAAAAAATAATCAACAAATTAAAAAACTATTCTGGAGGACATCCAATCCCCCTGGGATACAATAACATATGGTCAATTATTTTCATTCATTAGAAAAGAAAGATTAAATTTATGTCAAGAACATAAGGATAAAAAACGAAATGAAAAATTCAAATTTAAATTAACCATGGGATCATCTGCGAGCAGTATGGTTATAATAATACTCTTAATCCACCATCAAGAAATAAACGATTAAAATATAGACAAAGAAATAATAATAATGTAAAACATTATCAAATGTATAACAATAAAAACCAAAATAACCAATATTATTCAAAAAATAATAATTACGCAAAAAATAAAAACTACTCAAAAACTAATAATTATTCAAAAAATAAATTTAATAAACAAAAGGTAACGTGCTAGACAACCTGGAAAGACCAAGACATAAATCAACATAATGCAAAATGAAAAAGAAAATAAACGAAATATTCCAAGATCAACCAGATATCCAAGAAAAATTATCTAAACTATTACTAACTTCAGAATCTGAGCAATCTGAAGAAAGTGATAGTGATTAATCAATAAATGAAATAGAAAATTCAAGTGATTCTTCTACAGGATCACATGAGTCATCAGATAATCTATGTAACTGTAAAATAATAAATGTAATAACCAAAGATAGTGATAAGCAATTCTTACTAGATATAATAGACAAAATTGACGATCCAAATATAAAAAGAGTACTTGACAAAATTAAAAGAAATAATATATCAAGAACAACAATTATCTTTTCCACAACCTTTCAGTTTAAATAAAATTTTCGAAAAATATCCATCTCAAAGTCTATTCAAACAAGTAACAATAGGAGAATTACAAAATGAGATTAAACAATTAAAAACTCAAATTAAAGATTTACAGTTAATAGTTAATCGACAAGAATTAAAACAATTACAAATAAATGCAAGATTATCAGTAATTGAAGCGCAAAATTCTCAAACATCAACTAGTAATCAAAAATTAAAAGAATTGTAGAAACACAAGACAATGAAGAATATATTCAAATAATTAATAAAATTAATTATCAAAAATGGTACACCAGTATAACCTTACACATAGGACATGATTTTAAAATAAACATAAATGCATTAATGGACACATGAGCAGATTACAATTATATCCGCGAAAGAATTATTCCAACAGAATATTATGAAAAAACTACCGAACCCCTAAGTGGCACAAACGGTAGCAACTTAAAAATCAAGTATAAACTACCTTGTGCAAAAATATGTAATCAAGAACATTGCTTCAAAAATTAATTCATCTTAGTTAACAACATAACCCAGGAAGTTCTATTAGACACCCCATTATTCACACCAATTTATCCATTAAAAGTAACAGAAATATGCGTAACCACAAAAGTAGTAGGAACAAAATTATTTTTTAACTTTCTTTCGCCAATGAAAACAAAAGAAGTATTAAGTTTACAACATAATACAATCCAGAAAATAATAAACTTGATTAAAAGTAAACAGAATCATATTCAATATCTACAAGATGAAATATCATATAAAAAATAGAAGAACAATTAAAAACACCTTATATAACAGATAAAATAAAAGAAATAGAAAACGATTTACTAGATCAAGTATGTTCAGATCTACCAAATGCATATTGGGAAAGAAAACAACATGTTGTCGAACTCCCTTATATCAAAGAATTTAATGAAAAAATAATACCAACAAAAGCACGACCTATTCAAATGAATAAAAAATTACTAGAAACATGTAAACAAGAAATAAATGATTTACAAAAGAAAAAATTAATAAGGCCATCCAAATCTCTTTGGAGTTGTTCCGCTTTCTATGTAAACAACCAAGCCGAAAAGAAACGAGGTATTCCACGACTTGTAATCAGTTATAAACCACTTAATGAACTATTACAATGGATTCAATATCCAATACCTAACAAACGAGACTTACTAAAAAGATTATATAATGCAAAAATTTATTCAAAATTCAATATGAAAAGCGGGTTATGGTAAATACAAATTGCTGAACAAGACAAATATAAAACGGCTTTTACAATGTCATTCGGACATTACGAATGGAATGTAATGCCCTTTGGGTTTAAAAATTGTTTAAGAACATAAGGTGTTTTTAATTATTTTTCTATTTTTTTATGTGATATTTCATCTTGTAAATATTGAATATGTTTATTGTTTTCTGGATTATATTATGTTGTAAACTTAATACTTCTTTTGTTTTCATTGGCGAAAAGAAGTTAAACAATAATTTTGTTCCTACTACTTTTGTGGTTACTCCTATTTCTGTTACTTTAAATAGATAAATTTGTGTGAAGAATGAGGTGCCTAATAGAACTTCCTGGGTTAGGTTCTTAACTAAGATGAATTGATTTTTGAAGCAATCTTCTTGATTACATATTTTTGCACAAGGTAGTTTATACTTGATTTTTAAGTTGCTACCGTTTGCGCCACTTAGGCGTTCGGTAGATTTTTCATAATATTTTGTTGGAATAATTTCTTCGCGGATATAATTGTAATCTTCTCCTGTGTCCATTAATGCAATTTTGTTTATTTTAAAATCATGTCCTATGTGAAAGGTTATACTGTTGTACTTTTTTTGATAATTAATTTTATTAATTATTTGAATATATTCTTCATTGTCTTGTGTTTCTACAATTCTTTTAATTTTTGATTACTAGTTGATGCTTGAGAATTTTGCGCTTCAATTACTGATAATCTTGCATTTATTTGTATTGTTTTAATTCTTGTTGATTAACTGTAAATCTTTAATTTGAGTTTTTAATTGTTTAACCTCATTTTGTAATTCTCCTGTTGTTACTTGTTTGAATGATGGATATTTTTCGAAACTTTTATTTAAACTGAAAGGTTGCGGAAAAGATAATTGTTGTTCTTGATATATTATTTCTTTAAATTTTGTCAAATACTCCTTTTTTATATTCTGATCGTCAATTTTGTCTATTATATCTGGTAAGAATTGCATATCACTATCTTTGGTTATTACATTTATTATTTTACAGTTACATAGATTATCTGATGATTCATGTGATCCTGTAGAAGAATCACTTGAATTTTCTATTTCATTTATTGAGTAACACTATCACTTTCTTCAGATTGCTTAGATTCTGAAGTTAGTAATAGTTTAGATAATTTTTCTTGGATATCTGGTTGATCTTGGAATATTTCGTTTATTTTCTTTTTCATTTTGCATTCTGTTGATTTATGTCCTGGTCTTTTACAATTCTAGCACGTTACCTTTTGTTTGTTAAATTTATTTTTTGAATAATTATTAGTTTTTGAGTAGTTTTTATTTTTTGCGTAATTATTATTTTTTGAATAATATTGGTTATTTTGATTTTTATTGTTATACCTTTGATAATATTTTACATTATTATTATTTCTTTGTCTATATTTTAATCGTTTATTTCTTGATGGTGGATTAAATGTATTATTATAACCATACTGCTCGCAGATGATCCCATAGTTAATTTAAATTTGAATTTTTCATTTCGTTTTTTATCCTTATGTTCTTGACATAAAGTTAATTCTTCTTTTCTAATGAATGAAAATAATTGACCATATGTTATTGTATTCCAGGGGATTGACTGTCCTCCAGAATAGTCTTTTAATTTGTTGATTATTTTTTCTGCGAAAAGACGGTAATCCTGAGATAAACCGTTCTTTCCAAAAAGGTTGGTTACAATCACTTCGTTGAAATATGTTTGTTACAAAAATATATTTGTACCATTTAAAATCAACTAATGTAGGGTTCTTAGATTGGTTAATATTAATTTTTTACTTTGCAATACTTCAGCTGGATTTCTGATAAAATGCATTGTTAATGTATGAATTAAAACTTCTACAACATTTTGTTTTTCTTCTTCATCATAAAGACCATATTCGTTTTCTACTCTTATTATTTCAATATGGTTAAGTATTGAATCTTGTGTAATTGAATCTATTGAATTATCCCACCAATATTTTAGTGCTCCATTAAATCCTGTTACTAGTAAAGTACATGATTGTTTATCACTATGGCCACTAACTTTGTAGGCTATAGCCGCCATTCTCATTTCTTGAAATAAATTCATTATTTCGTATTCATAACGTCCATCAATATTCCATTCATATATGCCATCACCGGTATATACTTTATTAGAAAATTTGTGGTGTTCTTCATATAATAAATCTGGTGGAGTATGTTTTTTGTAATAAGGTTTGTTAGATCTCATCATCTTATTTTTTATTCGATTTATTTCTTGATCATTTTCTGATTGTGCTGATGATTGAATAGATTCATTATCATTCTCATCAATTATATTAATTTCTTTTGTTTTATCTAATTTATCTAATCTATTAGCGATTGTCTTTAAGGCTTCACTTTCTGAAAATTTGATTTGTCTTGTTATAGGTTTAAAGATTGGGGTAGATGTTGATGAAAAAGGATGTTGAGTAATAGAATTTTGTTGATTTATCATATTATTTTTGTTGTTATTTAATTTGTTATCTATATCATCTACTTGTCTTAAAACTGTGTATAATAATTGATTTTGATAATTATTATGTTCGTATATTGATTTAATGTCTTGTACATCTACTGGATCTTTATCGATCATATTGGCTCCAGTTTTAAAAGTGTGGCTATAATTTGCCTGTTAGTAGTATTTATTTTTAGATCTTTTAACGGTGGGTGTACTGATTTACTTTTTTCACTGTTTACTTGTTCCTATTGTTGTATTAAAGATGAGTTCGTATTAATTGATCCAAATGGATAATTAATTTTTTTTTCTTTTGAATATATTTCGAACCAAGTGAAAATGGTATATTTGCTTCTTTTAATTTCATGTAATTGTACCATGATTCTCTAATTTTAATTGTTTCTTCTTTGGTAAATGTTTCGAAATACCAGTTTCTTTTTTCTTTATTTTCTTTTAAATAAAAGTCTTCTTTAATGTATTGTTTATTGATTTCATAGTTTTTGATTATAACATTTATAGATTTGAAATCTGATGTTGTAGGAGAAGTTGGATACATGTCCATTTCTGGTTCAGCCATTGGAGCTTTAAATCGAATTGGATTATTATGTTTAATATTTATGCTTTCTGTTTCTGAGTCTTGTCTAGCATTTTGATTTACGCTTTCTGTTTCTGAGTCTGTACTGGTTTGACCAGTACGATATTCAGAAAAAGAAGCTCTTGAGTGATAAGAACTAACTCTGGGTGGAAGTGGATCTCTCATGGATCCGAATTTTAATAATATTCTTTCATCCCTTTGTTCGATTATTTTTGAAATATTTTTTTGTTCAAAGTTTCTTACTGGTTGAGTTATCTCAATTTTTCATTGGTATGAAATTGTTATTTCGTTCCATTTTAATTGTCTAGGTATATAGGTAGCATTTGGCGTATCTTTACTATGAACTGCTAATATTGTTGTTTCTCCTTTATCATCTTGTAGTAGACATCTCGGATTAAATTCAGATTTTGAATGTTTAAAATAGATTCGATAAAGTAAAAGATACCCATGTCTTTCATTTTGAAATTTTATTTATGGTAAATGAACATTTAATACTAAAGTATTGAGTATTGTTGGATCATGTAAACTTACTTGAAAATTAGGAGCGTAATTCAAATAGATTGGTCCATTGCATAAGTTTGATTGGACTGCTCCAAGGAGAGAGTTTTCAAATTTTAATAGGGTTTTATCTCTTAATAACATCAATATTGGGAAATCAATACCGGTTCTTGATAAGGGTTTAATTGCTATTTGGACTAATCCAAAATGTAGATAATTGAATCCTTTTTGTTTATATTTGTCTAAAGCTATTGATGACAACTGCTAATCCAAATATAAAGCAAATAGACCTTTATATTTTTCTAAAGATTAATACTAATTTTTTCGATACTACAAGATGCAAAGTATTAAACTTTTAGGGTATTAACTAAGGTCTAGAGTTTCTTGTGTAACAAGATTCGAGTTGCGTAAGCTTAAGTCAAAAGGCGCTAAACTTTGAGTAAAAACTTGATTTTATTTATTTAGGATTGAAATACAAAGGTTTGATATAAAGATTACAGAGTGAATTTAAAAACTTAAAATTTTTGAAGATGCAAAAGCTTTGAATGTTTTAGAGAGAGTTGTGTTTGAAATCGCTCGTGTCTTTCTCCTTTGGTGGAAAGCGGTATATAAAGAAGGAGGAGAAGCGTCGAAGGTCTTGAGAAGTGTCGTTCTTTGAATGGTGCCGACACTTGAGTGATTGTGTCTTGATACGTGTTATTCCTTTAGTAGTGTTGTACTTTTTCGTGTTTAATTCTGATTGGTAGTTTCCTTGTCTTGTTGTGCAGGTGGGCTGTTGCTGAGTCAGGGTTGTCGAACCCTTTTTGTTGTGAAGTTTTGATTGGTCCCGACATCTATAGGTGGGTCCCGTCTATCTGTCTGCACGTCTTTGTCTTCTAGAAGAGTTCTTGATATCTTGTGGGTACATTGCATACAAATATATTCTATATGTTATTTTGCATAGTAGTACTGTAAAATCTTTAAAGATTTTAAATGATATATAGAGTCTACTAGAATATTGTTCGAAAATATTATACAATACTACTTTTTTTTTCAAATGAATCTTGGCTTAATAAGCCACCAAAGAGATCGTCTTGTTGCATGATGTCCTCATCGTCGGAGGAGTCCATCTGTTGGCTTAGTGTTTAAAGTAGTTTTTTGAGTTTTTCTTTTTTGGTTGATTTTTTGGATGTAGAGGGCTGAGTGAGCTGGGCTTAGAGATTTGGATTGTAGGTTTTTGGCTGAGTTTTGCGGTTGTTGCTGTTAAGTAATTTGACTTCGTGTGTGGAGAGGTATGGATTTGGATATTGTTTGTACAATGACTTTGGCTTGGTGCGTAATTTGGAAAATTTTTTGAATGTAGGATAAGGAGCATCAGTCGAGGTTGTACTTATCCCACCATTTGATTTGATATTCCCTGATTAAAGAGTATAGCATATCGGGTAGGGTAATAGTGAGGTTAAAATGAAACGAACAAATCCATGGAATACCCATGTCAATGTGGAAGGCAATCTTGTTTAGAGGACCGACTGGTTGTTCGGGTACGCACTTGAGGTAACAAGGGAAGGAGGTCTTAGTTATTTCTTGTGGGTAGATTTGATCGGTGGGTCCGATCCAGTATCACCATTCGTTGAACCATCCAGGTATGGTTTTTGGGCATTTTGGGTCGAGGGAGATAAACCAGGAATGGTCATAGGATCGAAGGTAGAAGGTGCAAAAAAAACGTTTTGATAATCGATGTAGGAATAGCCAGGGATATGATAGTCATGTGTAGAAAAAGATTTGGTAGTGTGGTGGTGGATAAGGCCGAAGTTGTTAATAGAACAAATTCGTAATATCTTACAGGTTGAATAGGAGATGAGGTTAGGGTTGTTTTTATCTGGATAATGGGTAATCTCTATGGATTTAGAGTCTACTAGATTAGTAGTTTTCCTTGGAGGTGAGGTTGGTTTTTGATATAATCCGATGCTTTCATCGGTTTTTTATTTTTCGGGTCACTCATCTTGAATATTTGTTGTTTTTTCCTGTAAATATTCTCTCGTTAGAAAATCCTGTAAATAATTATTTTCTCCTTTAATATATTGAATATCAAAATCAAAAACTGATAAGATTGTTTGCCATCTGGCAAAAATTTGCTTTGAAACTAGGTTTTTGACCTTTTTTGTAAAATTTCTTTTGCTGACTTACAGTCAACACGTAATAAAAAAAAATTATTTATTAAATCATCTTGTAATTTTGAAAAGCAATTTACAATAGAAAGGATTTTTTTTTTTTACTGTGGAATAATATTTTTGTGGTCCTACCCAGACACCCGAATGGAATCTAACTATACACTCTTGACTTGAATTTGTGAGTTTTTGTTTCAGAATTCCCCCATAACCTATTTCTGAAGCGTCTGTTTTTAACCTGTTGGACTATTTGGGTGTGTTGACTAGACCAGGGTTTGGGATTTTTCTGAAGACGTTGGAATAATGGCTGTATTGTTTTTCTAAGGTTTGGTAGGAAATCGGAAACATAGTTTTGGCATCCTAAAAATCGTTGGAGTTGTGATTTTTCTCGTAATTCATATGGGAATTTGTTAGCAAATTCTATTGATCTTGAGATAGGTGTAATAGTTCCTTGGTATATATTATGTCCTAGAAATCTTATTTTTGTTTGGAATAAAGCTATTTTCTTGGCTGATATAACTAAACCATGTTTTTTAACTATGTTTAAAAATATATATAAATGGTTAATATGTTGATCTATTGATGTTGAATATACAAGTACATCATCGATATAGATAATTATGAATTATGAATAATTATTGAATATATTATTCATTATATGTTGAATTCAGAAGGTGCATTTTTAAGTCCAAAAGACATTACGTTCCATTCGTAATGTCCAAATGGAACTGTGAATCCTGTTTTATATTTATCTTGTTCGGCAATTGCCAGAACCCGTTTTTCATATTGAATTTCGAATAGATTTTTGCGTTATAAAGTCGTTTTATAAATCTTTTTTATTTGGTATTGGATATCTAATCCATTGTAATACCTCGTTAAGTGGTTTATAGTTATTACTAACCGTGGTAATCCACTTTCTTTTTCGGCTTTATTATATACATAAAAAGCTAAACAACTCCAAGGGGATTTGGATTGCCTAGTTATTTTTTTGTCTAGTAGATTTTTTATTTTTTGTTTACAGTGTTCTAGTAATTTTTTGTTCATTTGTATAGGTCTTGCTTTAGTTAGTATATTTCTTTCACTAAATTCTTTTATATATGGAAGTTCAACCATATGTTGTTTTCTTTCCCAGAAAGCATTTGGTAAATCCGAGTATACTTGATTTAGTAGATCATTTTCTACAGATTTTATTATACTTATTATATATGGTGTTTTAAGTTGTTCTTCTATTTTTATGTGTTATTTCGTCTTGTAAATTCTGAATATGATTTTGCTTTCCTTTTATCAAATTGATTGTTTTGTGAATTGGATTTTGTTGTAGATTTAGAATCTCTTTAGTTTTCATTGGTGAAAAGAATTCAAACATCGATTTTGTTCCTACCACATTTGTGGTTATACCTATTTCAGTTACTTTAAATGGATATATTTGTGTAAAAAATAGAGTTTCTAATATTATTTCTTGTGTTAAGTTTTTTACTAGGATAAATTGATTTTTAAAACAATATCCTTGATTACATATTTCTGCACATGGTAATTTATATTGTACTTTTATATTGCTACCGTTAGCTCCACTTAATCATTCGGTAGTTTTCTCATAATATTTTGTTGGGATTATTCCTTCTCGGATACAGTTATAATCTGCTCCAGTATCCATTAATCCAATTATATCTATTTTAAAATTATGTCATATATGTAAAGTAATGTTTGTATACCATTTTGGGTAATTAATTCTATTAATTATTTGAATGTAATCTTCATTATTTTGTAATTCTATTTTATTATCATTTTCTAAATTTTGATTACCTGATGATTCTTGAGAATTATTCTTTGATTCGATTAGTGACAGTCTTGCATTTATTTGTAATTGGTTTAGTTCTTGTTGATTAACTGCCAATTGTAATTCTTTAATTTGTTTTTTTTTATTTGTTTGACCTTGTTTTGTAGTTCTCCGGTAGTAACTTGTTTAAATAAACTTTGGGTTGGATATTTTTCAAATATTTTATTTAAGCTAAAAGGTTGTGGTATAGATAATTAGTTTTCTTGATATACTATATCTTTTAATTTTATTAGATATTCCTTTTTGATTTCTGGATCATCAATTTTATCTATTATATCTAGTAAGAATTGTTTATCACTATATTTAGTTATTACATTGATTATTTTACAATTGCATTGGTTATCAGATAATTCTTGCGATCCTATAGAAGAATCGCTTGAATTTCCTATTTCTTTTATTGAATAATCACTATAAGTTTCTTCTGATAATTCGGATTGTGAAATTAATAATTTAGTTAATTTTTCTTGAATATCTGGTTGATCTTGGAATATTTCATTTATTTTCTTTTTCATCTTGCATTCTGTGGACTTATGTCCAGGGCTTTTACAATTCCAACATACTATTTTTTGTTTATTTGTTGGTTTAATGTTTTTGTTATTCTTTGAATAATATTGAGTGGTTGGTTTTTTGTTAAAGTTTTTATATTTTTGATAGTGTTTTATATTATTGGGTCTTCTTTGTCTATATTTTAATCGGTTGACTCTTGATGGTGGGCTAAGTTTATTATAGCCACATTGTTCACAAAATTAACCAATGGTTATTCTAAATTTGAATTTATCATTGCGTTTTTTATCTCTATGTTCTTAACATATTGCTAATCCTTCTTTTTTTAACGAATGCAAATAATTGACCGTATGTAATTGTATTCCAGAGGATAGGTTGTCCTCCGTATGTAATTGTATTAATCACCTAATGTTGGACACCTTAAATTTATTAATACGATTTTTTATTTTCTAATTCTTCAGCTGAATTACCAATAAAATGCATTGTTAAAGTATGGATTAATACTTCTACAGCATTTTGTTCTTCTATTTCTTCATAAAGACCATCTTCGTCTTCTATTCATTTTATTTCAACATGATTTATTATGGAATCCTGTGTAATTGTATCTAATGAATTGTCCCACAAATATTTTAATGCTCCATTAAATCCGGTTATTAGTATAACATATGCTTGTTTATCAAAATGACCTCTAGCCTTAAATGCTATAGCGGCCATCTCCATTTCTTGAAATAAATTCATTATTTCGTATTCTGAACGTCCATCAATATTTCATTCATATATACCGTCTCCAGTATATATATTACTAGAATATTTATGGTGTTCTTCGAATAATAAGTCTGGTGGAGTATGTCGTAGATAATAAGGTTTATTAGACTTCATCATTTTATTTTTTATTCGGTTAATTTCATGATTATCACTTTCTGATTGTATTGATGTTTGAATATATTCATTATCATCTTCGTCTATATTATTAATTACTTTTCTTTTATCTAGTTTGTCTAGTCTAGTTGCAATTGATTTTAAAATTTCATTTTCAGGAAATTTGACTTGTCTAGTTATTGGTTTAAAGATTGGGGTAGTTATAGATGAAAAGGGGTGTTGAGTACCTTGGTTATACTGATTCAATTTATTATTTTCATTAGTGTTTAGTTTATTATCTATGTTGTCTACTTGTTTAGAACTCGTATATAATAACTAACTCTGATAATTATTTTGTTAATATATTGATTTATTGCCGTGTAAGATTACCGGGTCTTTATCATCGCTCCGGTTTTAAAAGACGTGGCTATAATTTGTCAATCAGAAGTGTTTATTTTTAAATCTTTTATTGGTGGATGAATTGATTTAATATTATTACCATCTACTTGTTCCCATACTTGGCTTAAAGATGAGCTTGTACTAATTGTTTTAAATGGTTAACTGATGTTATGTGCGATTGTATATGTTTCAAACCATATGAAAAATGAGATATTTATTTCTTTTAATATCATACTATTATACCATTTTTTTCAAAATTCAGTAGTTTGTTGTTTAGAGAATGTTTTGAAATACCAATCACGTTTTTTTTTATTTTCTTTTAAGTAAAAATCCTCTTTGATGTATTGTTTATCAATTTCATATTTTTTTGTTATGATATTTATAGATTTAAAGTCGGATGGTGTAGGAGATGTTGAATACATATCTTGTTCTTGTTCTACCCTAGGTGCTTTAAATTTAATTGAATTGTCTTGTCTAATACTTTGGTTTATACTCTCTGTTTTTGAATCTGCACTAGACTGGCCAGTACTATATTTAGAAAAGGAAACTCTTGAATGATATAAACTAATTCTAAGTGGAAGTGGTTCTCTGTAAGATCCGAATTGTAATAATATTTTCCCATCCCTTTGTTCAATTATTTTTGAAATATTTTTTTGTTCAAAATTTCTAGGAGGTTGAGTAATTTCAATTTTTCACTGATCTGGAATAGTTATTTCATTCCATTGTAATTGTTTAGGTGTATATGTAGCTGCTGGGGTATCTTTACTATGAACAACTAAAATAGTTGTTTCTCCTTTACCGTCTTGTAATAAACATCTTGGGTTAAATTCAGAAGTTGATTGTTTAAAATAAATTCGGTCGAGTAGCAAATATCCATGCCGTTCATTTTAAAATTTAATTTCTGGTAAATGAAAATTTAATACTAAAGTATTAAGTATGGTTTGATCATATAGGCTTACTTGAAAATTGGGAGCACAATTAAAATAAATTGCTCCGTTGCATAAATTAGATTGGACCGCTCCAAGGAGCGAATCTTCAAATTTTAACAAAGTTTTATCTCTTAATAACATAAGTATTGGTGAATCTATCCCAGTTCTTGACAGAGGTTTTATGGCAATTTGTATTAAAACACAATGGATATAATTGAATCCTTTTTGTTTGTATCTTTCTAAAGCGAGTGAAGATAATAGTTTAATTTCTTCAAATTCATTTTGAAGAGATAGAATTTGCTCATGTTCTTTTATTGAATAAGCAGTTTTAAAATCAAAAGTTCCGATTTGATATATGTCTTCGGGATTTATGTGAGGTAGATGATTTTTTGTTATTTCTTGACTAAACGATGTTATTTTTGACATAATTTCTCTTGAATTAATTGTTGTCTGTGATGCAGAAGTTGATGCATGTTTTGGTTTAAAAAGTTTTCTAAACGAAAACGCCATAACTTATTCTTAATTTAAACTCATACTAGAAGGATACGAATTGGTTCTAAGTCGACACAACTGTGGCTTGCCAACGTTCTTACTGCCTCTTTCAGGTCTTGCTGCCTGGAACACCTATAGTAACAGTATTTCTGTAGAAGGGTAGAGATTTGTCTAGAAGGGTTTAAATTAGTTTGGGTTCACGAAAACCTCGTTTTGAAATTCTTTAAAAGAAAATTATGCAAGAATTGCATTAATTTGAAAAAAACTTTTAAAGATCGTTTAGCATCTGATACCAGATGTGAAATTTCTTCGATACTACAGGACGCCAAGTATTAACCTTTTAGGGTATTAACTAAGGTCTAGAGTTGCCTGTGTAACAGGATTCGAGTTGCGTAAGCTTAAGTCAAAAGGCGCTAAACTTTGAGTAAAAACTTGATTTTATTTATTTAGAATTGAAATACAAAGGTTTGATATAAAGATTACAGAGTGAATTTAAAAACTTAAGATTTTTGAAGATGCAAAAGCTTTGAAAGTTTTTAGAGAGAGTTGTGTGTGAAATCGCTCGTGTCCTTCTCCTTTGATGGAAGGGGGTATTTAAAGAAGGAGGAGAAAGGTCGAAGGTCTTGAGACGACCCGACCCGTTTTATTTAAACAATACCATAATTAATACTCCATACTATTAATTATACTCCACGAGTCCTGAAACACAATACTTCACATGAAACGCTTTAACTCCACATAAAACGTCAATATGAACTCGCATTTATTAAAACAACTTCAACCAACAGTATTCGAATTTATTAAACATAAAATAAGTTCGACACTACCACACAAATACCAAGTCCTAAATCATCCTCCTCCTCAACGCATCAGCGTCCTCAGGTTTGGCACCTCCCCGGAAGAATCCCGTGCCAATCCTCTGCAACTGCTCCATCATCTTAAGGTAAGATGGGAACTCTTCCGCAACCGCAACTCTCGGCTGCACTTCAACCAGTGGTGGCACAACAGGAGCCTGAACTGGTACCCTCTCTGGTAACCGCTCCAACAGCAAAATCAGCAAACCCGCTATGCGATCAAGCCCAACTCCTTCTCCCTTCTCTTCTCACACCAACTCTTTCTCTCTCACTCTCTCTCTCTCTCTCTGAACTCCCGCAGAAAGAAGAAGAAAAAAAATAAGGAAGAAGAAAGAAACAGAGAAAAAAGAGTTTGTGCGATTTGGGGTAGGTGGAACCGGAGAAAACCTAAACCGATCCTCTGTCGAATTAGTTGGTGTTAATCGACACCCACCCTTGGTGTCGCTCGACACCTCCTCCATAAGCCAAGGCTGCTCAACACAACACGCTGGTGTCGATCGACACCCACTTCCGGGAACGCGGGCGTTACAATTCTCCTCCACTAACATAGCTTCGTCCTCGAATCTAACAGCACAGTTCATCCGCGATGAACTCAACTCACAATCGTCGCAACGATTCACTTAATCCTTGACCAACCCGGTCAACACAAACACGAGATCGAACACCATCAATCTCCGAGATCTACATTCAGTCTCTATGTTTATATCCACGTCATAGACATTTTAAATGATATACAGAGTCTACTAGAATATTGTTCGAAAATATTATACAATACCTCTATCCTAACTGAGCTACTTCACATGTTTTGGCCTCCCATCTGTTTTTAGGTTGCTGCTTGTGATTTACTATTTTTGACAGGGTTGTTTTGAAGATCAAGTATTAAACTTTACTTGAACCTCAGAGTTTTGATCAGTTCCACCGAGTATGCGCAAGAAATTGTTAGCTGATAGTAATCATGTTCTAATGATCAGATGAACTATTTAAGAACTTACTTTTTGCAATATATATATGACTGTTTCTGGGTGATTTCGTGAAGCTCTTCGTCTACAACTTCACGCGTTTTGTCACCAATTGCTTTATTCTGTGGCTAATACATCTGTATGATTTTTTGGTGTCTAGTTATGACCTCAATATTCGAGGACTTGGCTCATTCCATTGCTGGCTTTGTGGTTTTGCGAGAGAATTTACATTCTCGGTAACTATGTTTTCGACCGATACATATATGTTTGCTTTACGTTATTAAACATTATCCAAGATACATATGTAGTTTATACTTATATCGCTAATTTCACAACTATCAGGTTCTTTAAGATCGATTATTTCCTGAAAGAGTAGAACACGGTGAAGATATAAACACTGAGAGCAGAAGAGACCAAGACCACAAGCGCCAACACGGTATGAATCGCCAAAGCACTGCCGCAAGAGAGTAGCCCGATACGAAGCTGAATAACATCAACAATTGACAACAGAAGAAATACACAGCCCAAGATAGATCCACCTGCTGCACCAACCACACCGAAGCGCAGCACATCACTATTGATATTTGCTTTAAACACTTCGTCCGTTTCTTTGCTGTTCAAAAGGTTGATGGCTAGCTTCATCCCTTGAGCCACGAGGGAGGAGAAGAGGAAGAAGGCAAATGAGATGACTTCGAACACAACTAGGTCTCGTTCCACGTCTAGTCCTGCATTGCACTCTGATCTGTCCGTGAGGCTGAGGTCACGTGGTTGGTCGAAGGAGATTCCGATAAAGACTGCAACCGTGAAGAGTGAATTAGCACTTACGATTCCGTCGAGGGCTGTAACGTGAACGCTCGTGGTCGACGAGGTTGAACGGCTGGTGTTGCTGTTGCTATTTTGGTTGCTGCTCGTTTCTATGTCGGAATCTGCCATTACCAATGAATCTCTTTTTCTTTGATAGCTTAAAAGCTTCTAATGATGGATCATTTCTTATGATTGATTCCCTTTTAATTGATTTGGTAATGTTGTTTAAGAGTGGGTGGTGTTTGGTTTAGAACGATAAGCCTTGGGAAAACGATTGCTGTATGTTAAATAAATATTTAAATCCTTTTCAAGTCTTGGAAGGTACACACACCTTTCTCCCAATGTTGTGAAAAAAAGGCTTCTTCTAGTAACCAAAATCACATGTAAAAAACAACACAATGTTGTAACAAACTTGCACGTTAACTATACTTTTTCACCTTTTCTTTTCCATTTTACCGGTGTTCAAGAAATCGGGTTAGACTTAAAAGGGTGATTATACACTAAACGTATTTTTATTAGAGATTCAAGCGAAACGCTAATCTCTGCTGCATAATTGTCTTAGTAGATTGGCATTTTCTACGGAAAGGGAAGTTGCGTATTTGAAGAGACATGATAAAAATCTTAACCAAGGATAGAAACTAGAAAGAAACAAAACTCAAGCTTGTCTCAGCTGACCTGGCATGTTCTTAAGTTTTAATTGGCTGGAATTCAAGAGAATGAAATATAGAAACCTCTTAAGTAAAAATTTCAAACCACACAAGAGAAAGGAGGCAATGGCGGTCTTATCCACCATCTTCTCCATCACCAGAGCTTCAACGCCTCCTATGGCGTCTCTAACCAATGACTCACCCTCTCCACTTCCTTCTTCTTCTTCTTCTTCTTCTTCTTCACCGTCGAAGAAACCGGCAAAACTCAGCAAAGTAAGCAAACCAATGGGAAATCAAATCCAGCAATTACGGAAGCAACGGCGAGGCAACAAGCCTTCGATAGCTCAGATCGAGCGAGCGTTTGGCGCTGGATCATATCGTGATTCCGAAGGGTGAAAAAAAATAAATCATTACGATTGCGTATTGTGTACTTATAATCGTAACTGCGGCGATCTTGAAATTTTTGTTGTTGTTGTTGTTGCTGAAAGGGAAATGGATATGAATACAGTATTTGATGAGCTTCTATTAGGCCATGCTAATAAATTCGAAGGAAAGCTCGAGAAGAAGCTACGAGAGATTGGCGAAATCTTCGTAGCTCGAACCGAGCCTAAGCTTCGTTCCTCCGGTTAGTTTAGTGATTATAATAATCTCATGCTAATCATCACATCTAAATTCAATAACTGCGTCGGCTTAAATCATATATAATTTGATTGATGTTGCAGGGAAACCAGTTTTGATGTTTACAATTCAATGGATTCTTCCAATATGGATTGTGTCTCTGCTCATAGCTTGTGGAGCTATCAAACTCCCTTTTAGCCTCCCATTACTTGATGACTTGATCATGTGATTCGTTAATTATACGTTTACTGTGGATAATGGATCATATGATATATATTTGATAACTTCTACTAGTAACCCACGTTACGCGAGATTTGGATGAATTTTTTTACTAATCATGGTTAGAATGGTGTATGCATAAACACTATCCTGCTAAAAAAACTGGTGAGAAGTATAATCTTGCAGCTCTGCTCCAGCTATATATAAATAGAAAGTTATTACAAAATGGCATGTTAATTTGTTTATGTTCCGCCATTTCATCATCGCTTTACATATTAAAATTAAGTTTTGTAGCAGCAAAAGATTCAGACAACACAAATATCAAAACCAGTCTGTAATTGTGAACTCTACTAATTGGACGTCGTTTGAGTCCAAATTTAGAATATGAAGCTGGCCATTTTACGTAGTTAGTGGTAGGTGGCCAACATCTCTCACTCTCACACCTGTAATCTCCACCGCATTTCTTATGTTATTTTTAAATAGAAGAGATAATCGTCATCTTTAAAATTGATGACTCTAGTATATAGTATAAGCATCTCTATACTATATGTATTATTGAAATAACGAATATATATATATATATATATATATATTTCCTAAGAACACATGGGTTTGTGATTTTTATATAGAAAAAGGTGCTATAACAGATTATAATCCAGAGGAGCAGATTCGAATTTCTTATTAGTATAGTTAGGTCATTAGTACTGTCAGATTTTTATCATTGCCATTTTATGCTTTGCGTGAGCTTTAATTATGAATCCCGTTGAGCATATAAACATTATTATGAACCTGATTTCTCGTTAATCATATTTAAATCCTGCCTTGTCTAACTTATTTTATTTCGTGTAGTCAAATATAAATAAATCATCAATTAATTTTATAAACGTACAGATAATTAAAACTAAGCATATGGAAAATTCAAATTTGGCTATTTCATATAATTTGACTCTTTTTTATTTTTTGGTCTGAATAAATTGACTTCAAATTAAGAAAATAGGAAAATAAAACTGAAACGGAACAAGTCTAAACCTCGCGTCTCCTATTTTGGCTTTCTTCTCTCTTTCTCTCCCTCGTTACTAGTCTCTGTGATTTCCCGTAGCTTTTCTCGGGAAAATAATCTATCCAAGAAGGTTCGAGATTGAGACACGTCATCTCCGGTTTCGTAGCAAGAGAGAGAGAGAGATCTGAACGAGTCTCCTAACGTTTTCCGATGGGAACGCTTCAGTCATGGAGAAAAGCTTATGGAGCCCTAAAAGACTCCACCAAAGTCGGCTTAGTCCGAGTCAACAGCGAATACGCCGTACGCGTTTTCCGATTTCTCAATTTTTTCCAAACCATTGATTTTGTTTTAATATCTGATAGATTCGGTTTTTGGTTTCTGGAATTTTCATGTATTTTTTTTAGGATTTAGATGTTGCCATAGTTAAAGCTACAAATCATGTTGAGTGTCCTCCCAAAGATCGCCATCTCAGAAGTGAGTGTGATTTGTTGTGTTCATCAGTTATCTGCTTGGGAATTCTTAGATCTGATTCTATTGGTTCTTTTCCGAGGATGATTGATTTCTTCTATTGTTGCAGAAATCTTCGCTGCAACATCAGTGACTCGTGCTCGAGCAGATGTTTCTTATTGCATTCACGCCCTTTCCCGGCGTTTGCATAAAACCAGAAATTGGACGGTACTGATTACTCTTGTCTTGTCAAAAGCTTGTGTATCTGGATGACATGATCATTGGTGCTTGAAATTGTGTTTTGAGTTAAGCATTTGGATAGTCTTTGAAGTCGAAGCTAGTTCATGAACTGATCACTTTATGTCTATTCTCTCTCGGGTTGCTTCAACAGGTTGCCTTGAAAACGCTAATTGTAATTCACCGGCTTTTAAGGGAGGGAGATCCTACATTCAGAGAGGAGCTATTGAACTTTTCGCAGAGAGGGCGAATTCTGCAACTTTCTAATTTCAAGGATGATTCAAGCCCTATTGGTAAGTCGATTTAGTGTTTCTGCTTCATTTGTTGGCATATATGTTAGAATCAAAAGAGGTTCCTTTAGAGTGTTTACGTTAATTGGAAGCTTTTTTGTTTCTTTCACAGCCTGGGATTGTTCAGCTTGGGTACGTACTTATGCTTTATTCCTTGAGGAACGGCTTGAATGCTTCAGGGTTTTAAAATATGATACTGAGGCAGAACGTCTTCCAAAATCTACCCCAGGGCAGGATAAGGTATTGATCGTTCTTTTACTCTCTCTTTTCTTTTTTGTGTTCCCACCTCTTTTTCTTTTCTGATGGTTTCGGTTTTGCATATCGCGGATGGCCAGGGGTACAGTAGAACAAGGGATTTAGATGGTGAAGAACTCTTGGAGCAGCTGCCAGCTTTGCAGCAGCTTCTGTATCGTCTCATCGGTTGCAGGGTACTTTACTGATCTTATTTGTTTATGTTGTTGATAGTTTGCGACATTGTGTTGTGGCTGCACTTGCTGATCAATGAACTGTCTTGCCCCTTTGCTTTTTTTCAGCCCGAAGGTGCTGCTAACCACAATCATGTAATACAATATGCACTTGCTCTGGTTAGTGACAATGATCCCTGGTCCTAGAATTACCAATTCCACAACTGGGAACAGTTGTTGGTGTCTTTCTCTGCAAAAGCTTTCTGTTCCATCTGGAAAAGCAAACCTCGAAATTTTCTGAACTTCTTTGTGATCGTATGATAGGTGTTGAAAGAGAGTTTTAAAGTTTATTGTGCTATCAATGATGGAATCATCAATCTCATTGACAAGGTAGGTCTAGTTTGTTTTCTTTGCCATCATAGTTATCGTGCCACTCTATTTCCTTTCCTTTCTCCCTGCTCAATTTTACCTATATTGCAGTTCTTTGAAATGCCAAAACATGAAGCCATCAATTCCCTTGAAATATACAAGCGTGCGGGTCAGCAGGTGATGTTTGTTGGACTATTTTTGTCTGTATATACATCACTTTTCTAGACACTCTTTCTGTGTAACAATGGATAATGTGTTTTTCAGGCTCGTAGCCTTTCTGATTTCTATGAAGCCTGCAAAGGATTGGAACTTGCAAGGAATTTTCAGTTTCCTGTTTTAAGAGAGGTACCAAATGAGGACAACTTTTGGTAAATTTAATTGACAAGCATTGCATGTTTCTGTTACTTAATACATTACTTTATATCTGATTTCTATAGCCCCCACAATCTTTTCTGACAACAATGGAGGAGTATATTAGAGAAGCACCGCGGGTTGTCGATGTCCCAGCGGAACCACTGGTATGTATGCATATTCTCTCATATTAGTGATCCAAGTGTTTTGGTCTTTTGGCCTTTTTTCCTGTGTCTTATGTGCTAATGAAGTTGTCTACATACAGCTTCTAACGTATAGGCCGGATGATGGACTGACTGCCGAAGATACTGAACCGTCGCATGAAGAACGTGAAATGCTACCTTCAGATGATGTCGTTGTTGTATCTGAAGAGACAGAACCTTCTCCTCCACCTCCTCCTTCAGCCAACACTCAGAACTTCATTGATACTGATGATCTACTGGTGAAAATTCTATCATGATCGCTTTATGACTTTAGTTTCAATTTTGTATCTTACTGCCATTCTTATGTCTCAAGTTCTCTTTGTTCAACTTTCACCACAGGGTCTGAACACTGGTGCTCCTGATGCATCGGTGATCGAAGACCAAAATGCACTTGCTTTAGCCATTATTCCAACTGATGGTGAGCTTCTTGTTGGACCATTAACATTTCCACTAATATTCTGCTAGTCTGGAGAGGGTGTTACTATTTTTCCTTTTGCTGACCCATTTCCGATCTCTCTATTTCCAGCTAATCCTTCAACACCTCGTTTTGGTCAAGCAAATGATTACGATCCTACAGGATGGGAGCTTGCCTTGGTGACAGCACCCAGCAGCGATATCTCTGCAACCACCGAGAGGAAATTGGTAAGCATTATTCCCTTTGTTATTCATAATGACATATGCTTAACACAGTAGATCACACAAATTAACGCCAGTTAGTAGTTGGCGGCTGAATATTTGGCTGGAAAGTTGGAACTTTAGATGTTCAATTTGTAAATCTTGAGGCTAGGTACCTTGTTATTAGCAAATTAGTTCATTGATCTAATGAAAGAGTCATGACATGCATTTTATTATTGAAATTGTCAACCTTGAGACTAGGAACCTTGCTATTAATCTAGTAATGGAACCGGGAGGATGGGAAGTTCATTGTTGGTGTAGGTGTTTATATAGGAGGATAGTGTGTAAGGCTGTAAGCTAATGTTGGAAAAACCATTAATTTGTGCAACAAAACTGTTTAGGCTGGAGGGTTAGACACGCTTACACTTAGCAGTCTATACGATGATGGAGCCTACATAGCTTCCCAACGTCCTGTCTACGGTGCACCAGCTCCCAATCCTTTTGCGTCCCATGACCCTTTTGCGTCGTCCAATGGCACAACTCCCCCACCTCAGCAGCCAGCGGTGAACAACCCCTTCGGTGCTTATCAGCCAACATATCAGCATCAGCCCCAGCCAACATATCAGCATCAGTCCAACCCACCTACCAACAATAGTAATCCATTTGGCGATTTTGGGGAATTCCCGGTTAACCCAGTTTCACAGCAGCCAAATACCACCGGTTATGGTGATTTCGCGGTTAACCAACATAACAACCCGTTCCGCAGCACTGGCCTCCTTTGATCATGTTTTCAATTCACGTTTGTATCTTCATTGGTTTCGGTGGAGGGAAGGAGAGATGGAGGGAAATGGTTTTATTTGTGAGTAATAGAACCACATGATTGGTTTGATGATCTCTGTTTTTATTGCTTGTAGAAAGATAAATGTCTGGGATATATATATATATATATGCATATATGAGTTAAATCCCCACCCCCTAACACTTTTATTGCATTCTTAATGTGTGGCTCTATGAGAGAGCTAAATGTTCTAAGTTCTAATGGGCCTTCCTATCTTCCGTACTCTTTTACTGCTACAAACAGATATGACGTGTCTCGTCTTAGGTTCTCATTTATTTCGTCCTTTTACGCCCATTGATATTTCAACACGTGTTTACATTTAATAAGCCGAATCATCGAATTATTGGCCCCAATTGTTTATTCTTTGATGATGATAAAGTTCGAAATCAGGGAGAATAGCGTAAATTCACAAAAGAGTATGAGTTATCACCTTCAGCCACGTCAGCGATCCTGCAGGATAATATTCGGATCGACCCATAGCCGTCAGATCATCTCTCGTGTTCCGCATACCCTAACCGTCCGATGAGCTAGAAAACCACATTTACCAATTAATTAATTTGTTTTTAAAATCCCTAAGAACCCACACAGTTTCTCTGCTTCTTCACCGCAACAGTACTACTCTCTCTCTCTCTCTCTCTCTCTGCAAATTCGTGTTTGACATGACGGCGATGGAGAACGAAATCGATCTTCAACAAGATGATCCAATGGCGGCACAGAATCCTCCCTTCTCTCTCCCTCCGTATCCTAAGGTATTTCAGATCAGATTTATTCAAAACTGTTTTATCCTCAAATTTTATGGTGAATCGTCTCCTTTCCTAGATCTGAGAATTTTATTTTCTCTCTCTCTCTCTCTCTCTCTCTCTCTATATGGATTTCAGATGATTATGGACGCGATTGAAGCATCAAACGACGCGTACGGATGCAACAAAACGGCGATTTTGAAACACATCGAATCAACTCAGATCACTTTACCTCCGTCTCACACCACGCTTCTCAATTACCATCTCAACCACATGAAACAATCAGGCCAGATCATGATGGTGAAAAACAATTACATGAAACCAGATCCAAATGGTCCACCTAAGCGTGGCCGTGGCCGTCCTCCGAAACCTAAACCCGAGGTCGATTCAAGCAACGTGGCGGCGGTCCCAGCTCCATCTGTTTCTCCGCCGAGGCCTCGAGGTCGTCCTCCCAAGTCTAAGGAAGCTCCATCGGAGCCAAAATCAAAGGCTCCGAGTGGTTCGGGAAGGCCACGTGGACGACCACCGAAGAAGCCGAAGACGGAATCAGTGACGGTTCAAGCGGAAGCACCAACGGCTCAGCCTGAAGGTGAACGTAGAGGTCGTGGAAGGCCACCGAAAGTGAAACCAGCGATGGTGCCTGTTGGTTGTTAGAGCGTTCTCTCGAGCTTGATTAAGCCTTTAGCAAACCGCAAAATGTTCCCTAATTAGAAGAAATTGAAGAGAGTTCTTTTTAATTATTTAGATTTTATTTGTTGTTTAATCGTCTCTCGTTTTAGTTATAATTTTAATTGTGTGTTCCGTTATTGTTGAGTAGAGAAGCTTAAATGTAATTCGACTTTGCAATGTGTGATGTAAATTTCGGGTCTTACCCTTTTCTAAAAGTAACGTCTTTTATTCGTTTTGATATTTTTATTTTGAGTGTGATTCCTGAAAGTTGGCTTTTGGCTTTTTTAGGAAAATAACAATATGAAGCGTTACAATTAGAGTTGGTGGCGAAACCCTGTAAAATTACAAACTCTATTATAACAAGTTTATTGAATGTTGGAGAAATAGCATTTCATAATTAGAAATAGAATTGACCAATTTCGAGGTTTTGGTTGTTCAGGCGGGAGGTGGAGTTTTCAAAAGATAGCAAACAAATTTGGAAATATTTTTGGTCCCCAGTTGGATTAATGAATGAATACACGGTTGGATTAATCTAATGATGTTATTGGTAACAACACCACCTTTCACACTTTTGATTGAAAAGGTTGTTTTTGGTTTAAACTTCGAAGAGAAGAGGGCCTAAAATCAGTTTCATGCACCTATAATGGGCCTAAGGAATACAGGAAGTTGAAATTTACTTCGGCAACATGTTTGAGCTAATAGAACTTGTACAATCCCATAATCTAGAGTTGTGTTAGCTTGGAACATAAGCACTCTTCCTTATAACACATCATTTCCTCGGACAGTCCCTTTTTAGGTTTTTCACTTGTGTACAATCGTAGCGAAGAAGCAAAAGAACGAAGGTGAAAAGCAGGTGCAGAGTTAGAGAGATTTGTGAAGGGTTTTTGTAATTTGCGTCACGGAAGCTCTTTTCTATCTTTCAGGTTGCTGATTTTGGTCTCGCTAAGATTGCTTCTGATACAAACACTCATGTATCTACACGCGTAATGGGAAACCTTTAGGTAAAATATAATCTTGAAGCTAAATATGTACATTTCTGTGATTCCTTATCATTTACTTATGGATTTTAGTTATGTGGCTCTGGAATACGCTGCAAACGGAAAGTTCACAGAGAAGTCTGACGTTTTCTCATTTGGTGTTGTATTTTTGGAGCTAATGCAAACAATGTCTGTAGCTGACAGCTTAGTTGACTGGGTGCTTACTATGACTGCACCAAATTTCACATGATCTCACACGCGCCATGGACATGATACTCCGGAAAGTGCAGTTTCATAGTAATCGAGAAATCTCATTAGCCGAAACACCGGCAAAGGCGGATACGTGTCCTATATATTAACAAACAAACAAAAATTGGGAATTTTGATTCGCTGGTTTTTGCTTCCTATTGCGCTTATGGGGCACTACTTGGAGGGCGCTTAGGCCTTCATCAAAGGAAAAATGATGGAGACAAGCAGTTTGGTTTCTAAGAGGAGTCCCTAAACACTCATTTACGTTTTGGGTCACCAATTTGAACAGGCTGCCTTTGAAGACAAGGCTTTGTAATTGGGGTATAAACATTGGTACTGAGTGTGTTATATGTTTCGATGAATGTGAAACCAGAGATCATCTGTTTATTCTCTGCACTTTCTCTCATCAAATCTGGATTATTATTCTTACTCGCCTATGACTTCCTCGCTTCTCCTTTGTATCTTGGCCTATTATGATAAATTGGCTTCTTGGTCATACTAAGGACCTCCCCTGAACTCTGAAGAAACTGGTCTCCCAAGCCACAATTTATTTTATATGGAAAGAAAGAAACATTCACATTCATGGAGGTATTCATGTCTCCCCTGATACTGTGTTCCGCCTTCTTGACAGAACAATTAAAGATATTCTGCTTGCTTATCGGTATCGCAAACATGGGACATGTCTCCTCTCCAAATGGTTTGCTCATCTTGGAAGTTGATTGATTGTAATCTGTTTTTCCAATTTCTTTGTCTTTTAATGGCTTTTTATTTTTTTGAGGCCATACAAATTTGTTCGAAACTCTTGTAAACCTCAAGTTACTTTTGGTAATATAATTAACATCTTATCAAAAAAAAAAGAAGAAAAGAAACGGCTCTCACTAATTTGTGAATTAAGCTATGTAATTATGTTAATTATATGTTTTTCCTTTTCTCCCTAAAGTTGCTTCATATAGAAATGTACTTTTTCTCTAAATTAATGTATAAGCACAACAATACAATACTGTATCAAAGTATTTTCATCTTCTGTTTTCTAGAGTATAATCAACACAGCATCGTCGAGAAGAACGACAGAAGACTAATTAAGCCCAAGTGATCAGGAATACAATGGTACATGTAAAGTTGCTTGTTTGGTTACTGTTTCAGTTTTCAATTCTGGTGACTATATATAGGCCTTTTTATCACTTCATTTTCAAAGCCATACTCTCTTCAATTCATCCGAGTATTTTTAAGGAATGTGAAATTTTCAACACTAGTCTAGATCTTTAACAAATTAACTTGATTTGATGTTACCATTCTCCTGAACGAGTGACCCTTGATCCATACATCTTGAAAAACCGACGAACAAATTAATCATTCTAGCGAAGTTTCTAATTAAGACGAATCAGACCCGAAACCGTAAAATCCTTGCTCAAAATGGTACAACCTGTTATCGAAAGCCTAAAAAACCAGCACAAACTACTATAATTTGTTTTGTATGGTTTTAATTTTCGGATCAAAACTTGCAGAATATTTTTACGTATATTTTTTTTCTTAACAGTAACACAACTTAACATAATTAAAAAAAGAAAAGACAAACGAATATACGAGTATACAAACAATCTTTAATATACCAAATTCTCAATTCTGGTTCTATATAAACAGTTAAATAATAGTCAAATCTACAACAATACGTGAAATCAATTTACAAACCTTGAACTCTTGATAATATTCCAAAGAAGAATATATAAAAATCTTTCCAAGTTCCAACGATCTAAATATCTTTTTTCATTACCAGTAGTAACGACCCTTTCATATGTACACAAAAACCGGCATGTAGTGAACAAAACCAGTGTGACTTTGGACACAGTGCAATCTCGTGAGTAAAAGACAGACGTTTACTTTGTTTGTTTTAAGGACATGAGTGGGCCCATTAACAAAAATTTAGACACACAAAAGTGTGTATGAAATGAGTATGAACACATCGACCTTGGTTTATTGGATATGTGATATGTCCTACTCATTTCACGGGTCGAGAAAGAAGAAAAAACACAACAAAACTTATAACTACTCCATGTGATTGTGATCTATATCTACTATATATATATATATATTCATATATACGTATTCTTACAATAATCTTATATATCTTTCTATCTCATGCGGTTTAATTAGTAAATCAATGATGTAACACCATCTTCTAGACTGCATGATAATTCACTAGTAAAGACAGCGATTCAACGGATCAATCATCGGTCGTTTACTGTATAAGTCTTACCTTATATGATATTTTTCTTTTGAAACAATTAAGATTTACTTTTGGGGGCTAGGCTAATAGTCTTTCAAATTATAAATGTAACTTTGATTACCTTTTGTTTTATTACGTCGGTAAATTTTTGTTTACCATATCGACAGAATCAGATATTGCAGAGTTAATTAAGACCACGTAACGAACGACAACAAAACAAACACAAAGCTGGCGATATAATTAACATCTCTCTGAACCCGTTAAACACACACAAAGCTCTCAGTAAACTCGGATTAAAACAGAAACCAAATTTAACAAAAAAAAAAAAAAAACACATCACTAATCTATAATCATATCCACATCATAGAGACGAAGCATATTTTTAGAAGCTTGCACTTAACTTTCAGGATCCTTCCGCACAAAACTATTATATATTTATAACTTAAACCCATATAATGTATTAAATTATCAAAACAGACACTTAATCAAAGTTAAAAATCCTCATGGCCTCATGGTCATGGAGCGCCATTGTTGGCATAAGTGTTGACAAGGGCAAGAGCATTACTCGTTAACCTCTTCACTTCCTCGAGCCGATCACAAACGGTCGTCTTAATCAATCCTCCTTCGTCCATATCTTCAAATCCATCCGTACACGTGTCCTCATCCGTCAATGCTGCACTCATCCACGTCTGCACGTTACTCATCTGAAACCTAAACGTCTCCACCGACCTCCGAGCCGCCGGGACGCCGCCTCTGCCGTTCATGTCGCGTAGTTGTCGGAGAGATCCTCTCATCTCGTCCACTGCGTCTTCAACGTTCGAAACGCAGTCGCGGATTACGGCGGAAGCAGTTTGGTGGCCATCACCGGAGTATTTGGCGGCAGAGGTTACCGCGGCGGAGCGTGATAGTTTGGAAAGATAAGCCGCCGTGGATTTGGCTTGTGAAAGTGAAACGCCAATTGCGAGCTTGGCTAGCCTCGCCGGACTGTCTTGAACGGCGGAGGCGTAGCCGGCGAGCGACGTGAAGCAGACGTCTGGATATAGCGTCGCGTTGCAGCTTGTTCGGATGAAATCTAGATCGTTGGTTATTGTAGTGTTTGGTCGTGGAGGCAAACGGACGGCTGAGATTGATCCGGAAATGAAGAGAAAAGTGGTGAACAGAAACGTCGTCGTGTGACTTTGGCTTACCATTTTCGAAGTTGCTTTTTTTCTTCTTCTGTAAGATTTTAGAGGAGTGATTGGCGGTTTATGTAGGCCTTAGGGATTGGTTTTCATGTTACAATTTTACCCATCCTTGTTTCCTGGATTTACTAGATTGCCACTAATCATTTTGTCTGATATGTGTGAAATCACGGATTATGTTTTCGGTTACAACTTAGAAGTATATATAATAATAGTAAGAGGGTAAGGTAAGTCCTATATAGTTTCACATTACGATGAGCCATGTTGTTATGGAACTACATACTTGGTCCTATACTTTGATAATTCCAAATAAATACATTAGTTTAAATGTATATATATATTGTAGTTTAAATGTATTTCTATCTCTATATATATATATATGTATATCTAAAAGATGGAGAAATAACAGCATCAAGACAAAACCGGCTAAGTTCTCAGTACTCGTATCGAACAACATTGTGTACAAATTACAACCAAACTAAAATTAAAATTGATATTGCATCACATATATATGCTCGATACTATATATTACACAAAACTATGAACTTTTAATTATAATTACTTTTAGCATAGTTAGAAAAGATATATATATATATATATATATACTTTTGCAACGAATTATACAGTTCTAATTCGAAGTTTTTTTTTTTAATAATTTACTTCGAAGATTTACAATTGTTTATTAGGTATTTGAGCTAGATCACTACAAGAAAATCAGGATTTTAGGACTACTTTTGTGATTTTTTTTTGGTCAGAAAAGTTAGCGACACATTTGTGACTATTTTGTGACGTATTTACGACTCCTGTAAGAAGAAACGCAAAATCGTTGCTAATATACGACTGATACAAATGGTCGGTAATTAGTCGCATATTAGCGACTACTTTCCGACTTTTTTACGTGTTAATATATTCAGTCGCAAAACAGTGGCAATGTAAGACGAATAAAAAACTCCTATTTTCGTCATAAAAAAAAATCGCAAGTTAGTCTCAAAAGTGTCACTGTTTTGCAACTTATATTTGTTAGTACATTATAGTAGCAAAGTAGTCGGTAGAAGTAGTTAATAGAAACGTTGAAAATATGATAGGTAGGTGAGTACTGAATTTTTGCGACCATTTAACTGTAGTCACAAAGGAGTGACAAATAAGTCACAAATGTTTTCTATATATACCACTTGCTCTCACCATTTGTATCCTAATTCATTATATCTACCTAAGGAAAAAAAATTCAGCAAATCATAAGATAAGAAAAAAACATGGGAGAGAAAAAGTTAAGAAAAAATAAAGAGATAGAAGAAGAAAACGATGTGGAATTCACGAGAGTGGATGCATAATAGGATCAATCCAAGTACTAATCATATCTCCACAGAATATTTGGCGGGGGTGGAGCAGTTTCTGAGTTCGCAAGTAGCCAGGCTATAGCACAGAGCAGTGGAGGTAGGTTTTATTGTCCTTGTGCTAAATGTAAAAATTTCAAACGGTTACAAGCAATGACAATTTCAAATCATTTGCATAGTAGATGATTTATGTCTGGATATTATGTATGGTCTGAACATGGTGAAGATTATGATGTGGTTGGGGTAGGATCGAGTAGCCATTATGCTAATGTAGATTATACTAGTGGTTCTCAGCCAATAGCATTTGATGGGGGAAATGTATATGCTGGGATGGTGAATGATGCATTTCATGGTTCTGTACCATTTAGCGAGCATCAACATGAACATGATCAAAGTGGACATGATCATGTACATGAAGAACCTACCCAAGAGGCAAAACGGTTTTATGTATGTTAGGTGCTTCAAGTACTCCACTTTATGATGGATGTCAGGAAGGTCAGTCAAAATTATCGTTGGCTGCTCGGTTCATGAACATAAAAGTAGATTATAATTTGTCTGAAACCTGCATGGACTCATGGGCTGAATTGTTTATGGAGTATTTACCAGAACGTAATCAGGCAACTGGTTCATACTACGAGACAGAGACTCTGATGCGAAAGATAGGATTGCCGTACCATACATTTGATGTATGTATAGATAATTGTATGCTCTTCTGGAAAGAGTATGAGAAGTTGGAGCATTGCAAGTTTTGTGAAAAACCAAGGTACAAAACTAGTGAGAGAATAACTAGAATACCTTTTAGTCGTATGTGGTATTTACTTATTACTGACAGATTGAAGAGAATGTACCAATCAGAGAAGACTGCATCATCGATGAGATGGTATGCTGAACATGATTCAGAAGACAGGGTAATGTGTCATCCATCTGATGCAGTTGAGTGGAAGAATTTTCAACAATTGCATCCTAGATTTGCAGAAAAACACGAAACGTTTATCTTGAATTATGTACAGACGGTTTTAATCTTTTTGGCATGTCCAAAAATCATTCGTTGTGGCCTGTGATCTTGACTCTATACAACTTACCTCCTGGTATGTGCATGAGTAGTGAGTATTTGTTTCTGACAGTTTTGAATTCAGGACAAAATCATCCACGAGCTAGTCTTGATGTTTTTCTCTAACCACTGATCGACGAGTTAAAGGAGTTATGGTATAATGGAGTTGAGGCATATGATGTGTCATTAGATCAAAACTTCAATTTGGAAGCTGTCTTTTTATGGGCTATTAGCGATTTTCCGGCATATGGTATGTTGTCAGGATGGACGACTCATGGAAGATTATCGTGTCCCATTTGTATGGATGATACATATTCTTTTCAATTGCCAGCTGATAGGAAGACATGTTGGTTTGACTGTCACAAGAGATTTTTTCCTATAAATCATCTACTGCGAAAGAATAAAAAAAACTTTATGAATGAAAGACATGCTTTGAACGACTATCCACCGGCATCTCTGACTGGAGAAGTTATATATCAACGTATAAGGCAAGCTCAAGCACCTAAAACATCTGTCTGCAGTAGAAATGGTCATGAAACTAAAGTGGACGACTATGAAAACTGGCATAATTGGCATAAAAAAGCATATTTTGGGAGTTGTCGTACTGGGCGGATTTGATGCTACAACACAATCTTGATGTGATGCATATCGAGAAGATGTGCACGATAACATCATGTATACTGTTATGAATGCCAAAGACAAATCAAAAGACACAGTGAAGTCAAGATTAGCATGTAGATGATGAACAGAGATATCCATTTCCTATTTGGAGATTGACTCCAAAAGCGAAAAAATGCCTACTAGAATGGGTCAAACATGAGGTTAAGTATCCTTCTGAACGGTTTTTTAAACATCTAAAAGGTAAGGCGAAGAACAAACGATATCCAGCGGGATCAATAGTTCAATCATACTTAAATGATGAGATATCATATTTCTCAAAACATTATTTTGCTAACCATATATCTACAGCCAGAAGAAGAAGGTATAACGTCATTACTTAGTAATTAATTAAATTCAATATTTATATTTGATTATATTTATGATGGTCAAATAAATTGAATTTTCAGGGTAAATCGATATGACAAAGGTGAAATACCCGTATATCCTATACCGGTACCAGAGATGTTCACTCAAGTGGGTCGTCCAAGTGGCAAATCTAGTGAATTTTGGTTAAGCGAGAAAGAGTACAAATGTGCACATGCATATGTTCTGCGTAATTGTGATTATTTTCGGCCACTTGAGAGGTACTCATGCGCTTGTGACTAATTGATTGTTGATTTACATTTTATTTGTTTTAGTTAAAAAAATCTGATAAATTTTTAGTGAAACACAGATTGTTGGAGGCACATATTCGATATGGTGATCCAGAATTTTCTGATGATGAGGTCACGTCGAGAAGAGAAGAAGGTTTTCCTATATGGATTCGCCAATATGTACGTATTTACTATCATATATAAATTATATATATATATATATATGTATCTTGAATTCGATTATATATGTATGTACACAGGTTTCTACAAGTTCAGAAAGTTTTCCTCCTTGGGTCCATGAGCTAGTGGAAGGTCCTGAAAATAAAGTCAAGTCGTGGTCTATGTATTTTACAAGAGGTTATTTGTTTCACACGAATCACATTGTTTGTTTGATTCTAATTGGTTTTGCATCATCATTTTTGTGTTTTGCTAATGTTCATTGTCTGATTTTTAATTTTCGTTTCTCTTCTTTTGGTCTGATTTTTCTGTTTCTCTTTTTTTACTTTCTCAAGGTATAATATGAATATTACTTGCTGCTGTTGTTGTTTCGCGGAGCATGATTGTTAGCTGAGGTTGAAATAAGTTATGATTAAGGTTTCTGCTTGGTTTTGTGACTTTGGTTTTGCTGAGCTACATTGTCAATTTGATTCTAATTGGTTTTGTATCATTATATTTGTGCTTTGCTAATGTTCATTGTCTGATTTTTAATTTTTGTTTCTCTTCTTTTGGTCTGATTTTTCTGTTTCTCTTTTTTTATTTTTTCAAGGTATAATATGAATATTACTTGCTGTTGTTGTTTTGCTGAGCATGATCTGTTTAATTTCAATTTTTTGTTTTTTTTTTCTCGATTTAGTTAAAGAGTCACAAAATGGTTGCAATAATCTCACATTTTTGTGATTACATAAGAACAACAAAGTTGCATATTGGTTGCTAATTTGTGACGAATTTGGGACTAATTTCAGATTGTTTTATTTTGTCTTAAATTCGTCGTTACCATAGTAGTCTCCAAAACGTTGCAAATCTACAACCAAACAATTCGTCATAACTAAATCTCTATTATGCGACTCTCAATATATGTCACAAAATAATCGCTAACATTAGGAGTCCCTATTTAGTCTCTAATTGCGATTAAAAACGTAAGTCTTAATGTCGTTGCTAATTTACGACGCTTTTTTGTTCTCACGCAAATTAGCGACTATTTTGTCACTCTTTAAATTTGCGACCGTTTTATAGCGACCGTTTCATTTAGTCTCTAATTAGTCACAAATAACGACTTTGTGACTCTTTTGTGACGATATTTATGGTCACAAATCCTAGCTTTTTTTTAGTGGATGGTGGATAGAAACTTTTATTTAGTTGACAAAAAAAAACCCTTAATTAATATTCTAATGGAGCCACCAAAGTTGGGAGATTCCATGGAGATTCGCCTACCTTCTTTATTTTGCGATTGTGGGATGGTGTTTTCATCTGCCGTACCAAATTAATTAATACGTTAGAGAAATGTTCGATCACGCAATAGTTAAACACCATTCATCTCCAAAAATGTTAACGATCAATCAAATTAGTGCGTACATATGATGTGAAGGTTAAGAGGTTACATATCCAACACAATTGATGATAAATCCAATAATTTAATTCTGGTTTTTATATGCTATCTATTTTCATTTTTTAATATACATTCATTACATTAGGAGGTGAAAAAATCGTTTTCCCCCTTCATTTTATATAAAATTTCATTTGTTTGAATTTCTTGGGCTCTAATAACAAATAGATGTTTACTTTGCTCATATATCTCATAAACCTATTGATAACAAGCAAAGTAACCGATCGTATTTCCATACTAAAAATACGGTTCGTATATTTTAGTATAGAATTTCTAACGCATACGATGATAACTTAGATCAACAAATTATAAACCATGTGCATACTTGATTTGAAATCCCATTATTAACATGTTTTTAGGAGATGATCAAATTAGAAATAATTTCTGATGGTATTAGACCAACCATGCTTTTTTAAGGAGACATATAAAACCCCACATTCTGGTACTTTTCTGGAAAGCAAATACTTAGGGTTATGATGAGGTATATAGTGGGAAGGTAGCCGACTCATTGTTATTGCGTAAGACATAGTGTATATAGTATACACACGCATGCATACTCGTTATAAATTATTTTCCCCTTTTCTATATACGGTTAAATATATTTTCCAATTGATGTATATATAAATATTATTAGTTTGGCCTTTTGAAGAGTGGTGGTTAAGAATGTGATGGAGATGGAGGTAACGACTTCTGTTGTCTTCTTTTAGAAGACGGCCATTAAGATTTTGTGTGAGGAGGGTCCATTTTGGTTTAGTCAACTTTTCAAGAAACAAAATAAAATCAAATACATAATGATGATTATAATTGATTACGGACTTTAACTTTGTAGAAATTCGTGGCGAGATTGGCTCAAAATCTACACTCGACTAGTTAATTTACAAAAAGAACAAAAATTAGATAGGACATAAAGATAGAGGCCACATGGGAACATTTATTCTATGATGTTATCTTTTGTTCCAAAGCTCTCTCTAATTAATTAACTATCTGTATTTTTTTTTCAAAACCGCGAAAATCTGAAATAAAAAATAATAATTAAATTTTTTTGTCAAACGATTAAGAAAAAAAAGTAGAAAAACTCGTAGAGGTGAGATTTCATATCTTTCTTTAATACAAACTATCTTCTGCAGTATGGCGGTCTGTGAAAAGATGAATCTCAAGATACAACTATGGCGTTATGTATTCGCAACATCCGAAAGTACAGAATCAACAAACGTTAATACTATAATATATTCTTGAAGACACTTACGATTTTAGAGAGAAAAAGACGAGAGATGTTGGTTTTTGTTGCAAAAACGCTAAGCAAAAATGAATGAGATAAGGCGAGTTATATAGACTCGAGGGGACGAGGTGCGATCCGGAAGATTAGGCTCATGGGTGCAAATCATGGGACGTTAGGAGCTAGTGGATAATCAGTGGAAGACTCGGTCGGGTAGAACTCGTGGCGAGATACACGCGGAGACTCGATCACTTATGTTGGTGTCGGATCCCGCACTCTCACTTCCGGATCCATAAGGAGATGTCCACATCATTTCAGGATACCGTGAGCTCGCAAACAAATATCCTGAACCAAAGTCTTCGCCTCCGATGGACCGAATCAAAGAGTTCACAGAATGATGACAAAAAGAAGAGGGAGTTCGAAGTTCGGCTGACGAACTAATTAAAAGCCCGAGGCAAGCCCAACAAGGTGTTAACTAGACAAGCCCAACAACGTTCAAACCAAGATGTTACAGTATTGATGACCAAATCAATACGGACATATTAAAGTATAGTCAATATATTGATTAGACCATTAAGTGTAATGATTGCATATAAATAGGAGACTCCTTAGAAGAAAAAGGGTATAAAATTCTTTTACATCATCAATTCAATACAACTTTCGCTATCTTTTGTCTATTTTTTCTTTACTATTTTATACGTTTCTACGTACATTTTTATACTTTCCATATACGTATTCCGTCTTGGACTTTTGCTCTTGAGAACTTTTTTAGCCCACGAAATATACAAATACTTGAGTGTGTGAATCTGACATCCACAACTTCCGTTTTTTATTTCGAATTTAGAATTTTTTTTTTGAATATTTTTTTTTATTATGCAATTCAAATTGAACCTAATTATGTAGCAAATGCTGCATAAAAATGTAACAAATGTTGCATAATTTTTTTTTCCGAAAAGAACAATCTTTGTGGCCTTTAGGCCCCACATTCACCAAGACCCAAGCCCGGCATGGCAAATCACGACTCAGCGCTCGCAGTTTTGCATAATGGTCTTCTGTCTCCTACACCATAGTGTTCTCTTCCCAAAACTAGTAAATCTTGTTATAGGTGTATCACTATATATACTAAAAGGAAAATTTTCAAAGTTCCAATGGGAGACAAATGCACGTATTTGTTATTATAAGCTTTCACGCTAACCACTTTGCACATCAATTTCTCATTCAATAGAACTTCGATTTTGACAAGTAACTACACTATCTCATAATGCTCATTACAAAGAATCTAAAAACTCCAAGATCCGATCATTTCGGTGACGGACCTCACCGAAAAAATTGTCGGAAAATTGACCGAAGCCATTTTTGTCAAAATTGAAGTTCCAACACTTTTAACTAACAACCTCGACCAAATTATTTTTGAGAAAAACGAACGATGCTTTTATTGATTAATAAAAAATAATTTAATGGTTCGAGATTTTGGATTATTAATGTTCATTTTACTCAGAAGTGAAATTGTGAGGTCAAGTGAGAAAGTAAAAAAAAAAAAATTATTGACCAGCTATCATCATATCCATTCCCAACGTTCGAACGCCGTGAATTATGGCAACATAGATGATTAATCATGCACGAGTTGTTTAAAAGCTGTGGTTAGGTTTTGAAACAAATGTTCTCATGCAATATTACTTTTTCCTTTTGAATTTAGACTCTTTCTCAGAGACATTTTTTTCCCCCATGGATATGTTTTTATAGTCTACAATATGATAATTATTTAAGAAATTTAATTTAAAACTCATTTGTTAAAATCTAAAATATTCTTTCGATAAAACAAATCTCGTATATTGTTGAAGAAAATATCGTATGCTTGAAAGCATAGTTGTTTATATCAATCGGAAAAAAATAATCGTAACTTATATGCATAATCCATCTAGATTTATGGTATCGACAAATATTTTTTTATATGAAAAAGTTAACTTTTTTTATAAAGAGTACTTTATTCGTGGACAAAGTATAATAAATTGTATTTGTTTTGTTGTCAATAGAGTTCGAGTCTTCGTGTTCTTAGTGTGTGTTTCTTTGTGTCTTATATTCTTTGGTTTTGTGAATTTTCAAACCTGCAACAAATAGAAAAAAAAAACTGTCAGAAAAACAAAAGTATTAAAATTTTCTCTGTTATTCACATATGCCAAAAAGATACTATTTATATAAAAGGATTACAATAGGCTAATTAGGTTAACCAAACACACAAGTAAAAAGATTATTAAGGACAATTTAATATATACACCAATACCCTCTCTCCCCTTCAAGTTGGAGCATGAAGATTTAAAATACCCAACTTGTCTTGAAACAAACAGAATTCGCGAGCGCCCACAGCCTTTGTGAAAATGTCGGCAAGCTGATTTGTAGTGAAAACGTGTTGAGTAGCAAATACTCCTGCCATAATTTCGTCCCGTACAAAATGACAATCAGATTACACATGCTTGGTCCGTTCATGAAAAACAGGATTAGCCGCAATATGAACAGCAGCCTGACTGTCACAAAACAAAGACATAGGTGACGAATGCGTAATCCCGAAATCTTGTAAACAAGTTTTTATCCAAATAAGTTCCTTAGTAATATCGGACATAGCGCGATATTACGCTTCAGCCGAAAAAAGAGAAACCCGATGTTGTTTCTTCGTACGCCACGAGATTGGTGAAAAACCCAACTGAACAAACCAACCCGACAATGAATGCCTAGTGAGAGGACACCCCTGCCAATCTGAGTCACACCAGCCACGAACGTGTAAGTCACAATCAGAACGAAGAAGGATTCCTTGGCCCGGAGTACCTTTCAAATAGCGAACAACCCGCAAAGCCGTATCCCAATGATCTTGTCGCGGAACCTGCATAAATTATGATAGAATATGGACACAATATGCAAGATCCGGACATGTAACACCCAAATATATCAACCACCCCACCAATCGTCGATAACACTCAGGATCCGGAAGTTGTTCACTCTCCATTGTAGCCAATTTTTGGTTTTGATCCAAAGGAAAATTCGCAGGTTTGGCACCCAGAAGACCAACCTCAGGGACAATATCCAACACATACTTTCGTTGACTCAAATATATACCCAAAGCGTTCCTTGCAATTTCAATCCCGAGAAAATATTTTAGGACACCCAAATCTTTCATGTGAAGACATGAGCTTAAGTAGTATTTAAATCTCTATATAGCAGCACTATCATTACCCGTTATAGCCAAATCATCAATGTAGACCAAGATATATAATTGAACCCCATCACGGATGAATGAGAATAAAGAATAATCAGACCGGGATTGAGTAAAACCGTAGGATGTCAAAGCCTCCGTCAATTTAGCAAACCAGCAACGCGGAGCCTGCTTTAACCCATAAAGAGACTTACGGAGTCTACACACACGAGAAGATGAATCAGCACAAAAACTAGGTGGTAGTTTCATGTACACTTCTTCTGCCAAATCACCATGAAGGAATGCGTTGTGTACATCCATCTGATGTAATTCCCAATTTCGGACAGCGGCAACTTGAAAAAAAATGTGAACTAAGACCATCTTTGCAACAGGAGCAAACGTCTCGTTATAATCCAAACCTTCAACCTATCGATTCCCACACACAACAAGAAATGCCTTATACCGCTCAATAGATCCATCCGAGCGATATTTAATTGTAAAGACCCACTTACAATAGAGAGCTCTTTTCCTAGAAGGCAAAACTTCGAGATCTCATGTTCTACTATCTTGCAAAGAACCCATCTTTTTATGCATTGCAACGCGCCAATGCTCATATTTCATTGCATCAGCAAAAGATGTAGGAGTATAATTATCACTCACTGCTATTAAGAATGCTTTATGAGACTCTACATATTTGTTGCAAGCAATATAATTAGAAATAGGATATTCAATCCGTGTATGTGTCGATGGTTTTTCGACTATATACTCCTTTAGACGAACATATGTCATCTTCTGCCTACACCCACGACCAAGCCTTTCATCCTCTGGATGATCAGTAGCAGAAGAACCCTCATGAGCCAGATCGATCGATCGCACATCACCGGGCATGGCAGCAACATGAGCCGGATCGATCGGTCTCGGAGTTGGATCGATCGATCCCTCTAGGACAGATATATCAGCAACACCTAGACCGATCGATCCTGAGGTTGGATCGATCGATCTCGTAGTATCAGATATATCTGCGCTGTCTGGACCGATCGATCCCAAAGGTGGATCGATCGATATCTCAGTTTCAGATATATCTACGACGTCTGGACCGATCGATCTCAATGGTGGATCGATCGATCCCTCAGTGTTAGATATATCTGTAGCGCCTGGACCGATCGATCCCAACGTTGGATCGAACGATCCCTCTTTTCTGGTGGCATCCGCAAATGGAAATAAAGCCTCATAAAATACAACGTCACGTGAGACAAGACACTTCTCTTCCTCTAAATCATAGACAAGTCATCCTTTCTTTGCATATGGATAAGCCAAGAAGACATATTTCCTGGGTCGACTGGCAAATTTATCTCCAGCATGATGTTGATTATGCGCAAAATATAGACACCCAAAGATCCTTAGATGTTCAAAGCTCGGTGCTTTACCATGTAGGTACTTATATGGTGTCTTCCCATGTAGCACAACCGATGGAGTACGATTAATAAGATATACAACTGCAAATATACATTCCCCCCAGTAGTCAATAGGCATATGTGCTTGAAAGCGAAGTGCTATAGCAACATTCAAAATATGACGATGCTTTCTCTCAACACACCCATTTTTTTGCAGAGTACTCACGCATGAGGTTTCATGAACTATTCTTTGTTCCAGAAAATATTCTCTCATACAAACAAATTCAGTTCCGTTATCACTACGAATCACCCGAACCGCTTTGTCAAATTGTCTCTTAGCCATAACAAGAAATCGTTTCATATGTGTGGAAGTCTCACTCTTCTCTATCATAAGAAACAACCAAACACAACAAGAATAATCATCTACTATAGTAATAAAATATCGTGCTCTAGATGAAGAAGGAGTGCGATATGGACCCCAGTCATCACAATGAATTAGTTGAAAAATTCCAGTTTTTTTACTATTGCTTTTGGAAAACAATCTTTTGTTTGTTTGGCGTGGAAACAGACTCTACACGCCGAATCAGAAACATGGCTATGACTACTAATTCCAGGAATAAAAGAAATTGCTTGAGTAAATGGATGCCCAAATCGCCGATGCCAAATATCCATAGACACGCTCACGTGTAAGCTAACAACACCAGCAACATTCACCTTTCTAAAATAATAAAGATCATCACTCTCCTCTCCCACTCCAATCAGCATCGCAAACGGTCCTGAATCGAACAGAAACCAGGACCAAAGTGAGCAAAACACTTGTTTTGTCTAATCAACTGAAAAACAGAGTCGAGGTGACAATTCAATCTCTCAACAAGTAACACATGAAACAAACTGATGTATTGACCAAGAATCACTGTCCCCCGTTTTGTAGCGATAGAGTGTCTACCATCAGGAAGACCCACTAAACATGGTTTAATATCAGTCTATTTTGTCAAAATATCCAAAGATCCTGTCATATGATTCAATGCATTAATATCTAATATCCAATGAACCAGAAGTAACTTACCCGTAAGAGTTTCAGAAGCTATCAATTTTCCTTTGTAGAATGTACTAATCAGAGTGCTCCATTGCTTATCTGTGAAACCACCTGGAGCTGAACTCAAAGAAGCAGTCACCCCTTGTTGTGCACTCCCTAATGGTTGCACTCCAACAGCATGAACTGAGGTCTTAGTACGAGCCATTGGTGATAATGATGATGAACTACAATAAGATTTTGATGCTTCCAATGGTTCAACAAGAGTTCCTTTCCACCAAACAGGATATCTGTTACGTGCATAGCATCGTTCTTCTCCATGTCCTTTCTTGCCACAAAAATTGCAGATTTTGTCTTTGTAATCTACACGTCCTCGCGAGACCGTCTGAACTGCAAAGCCAACAACTTCAGGGCGTACCTCAGCCTCTATATTCCCGATCTTTATTGTCTTATCTCTTTGAACAATCGAGAAAGCTTGATTCAAGGTAGGCAACGGATCACAAGTGAGAAGGCTTGATTTGAGCGCCCCAAAAGTAGTCTCGTCGAGTCCCATTAAAAATTGGTGAACTTTGTCCTTCTCTCTTTTCCGACTTCCGTATCCCTTAGCATCACACGAGAAAGTCGTACAAAGACATTGATCCTCTTTATCATAATTTGAAAGATCTTCCCACAACTTCTTCAATTTCTCATAATAAGAGTTGATGCTCAATCTTATCTGTTTACAAGTCACTAACTCATGTTTCAATTGTTGAATCTTTGGTCCATAAACCACCCCATATTGTTCCGCTATGTCATCCCACATATCCTTAGCAACATCAAAATGTGAGATATCTCGACGAAGAGACGGATCAATTGTGTTCCAGATCCAAGAGACTAGCAATGAATTAATCGTCCACCAATCCTCTATCTCTGCAGCTTTGTCAGAAGGTTTATGGATTGAGCCATCAACAAAACCGAACTTCTTGTGAGCACGCAACGCTGTTCGTAGTTCCTGAGCCCAATCTTCAAAATTATCCCCATTGAGAAGAACTTGTGATATCAAGATCCCTGGATTATCACTCGCCGACAAATCATACAGATAAATCATACGTCGCTTCGAAACTAGATCTTCAGCCACCGTGGCCACCTCTTTTCCCGACGCACTTCCTTGTCCGCTTTTACTTGCCATGGTCGAGATGTTTTAGAAAAATAATGTAGTCGTGTTTGGCTCTGATACCATATTAGAGAAACAAAAGTATCAAAGTTTTCTTTGTTATTTCACATATGCCAAGGAGGCATTATTTATACAAAAGGATTACAATAGGCTAATTAGGTAAACCAAACACACAAGTAGAAAGACCATTAAGGACAACTTAGTATATACACCAATAGAAACTTCAATTAGAGAATTGTAATAACCTTTGCTTAATAGTAAAAATTGTGAGAGACGGTCCCACTAGAGATGTATCGGTTAAAGGCTGGAACCCGAAAACTCGATGTTTATATTAGTGTCAAGTTCCAGGTTAAACAATCAAATGATCCGCATAAAAACCCTTATCATCAGCAAATGCATTTGTTAAAATCATTGATACATTAACAAAACCCTTATGATTCTCGCGTAACCACCAGTTATTTAGTAAACCATGAGACGAAAAAGTAACAAAAATACGTGAGATTGATAGTTTGCATAATTTACGCCGTAATAGACCCAATAATGTTTCTTCACTTGTTTAGCAAACACCAAGCTAGTAATGCACTTTGTAACAACTAACGGGTAAGCATTATTAGTTTGTCATACAACATTAGAATCCTAGTGATCACTATACACATTATTTGTAAGAGATCAAGCTGTTTTTCTCTATAATAACTACTATGGATTAAGGAAATAGTTGAAGATTCTAATCTCAGTTATTTTAAAAAGAGTTTTTTTTTGATAAATGTTTTGAATTCTTCTTCTTTAAAGTATCAGTAGATAAATTTTTAGACATGCATAAGTAATTTGGAGACCAACCAGCAAAGTACTTGTATATTCCATCTGGAACTATTGCTAAAAGTGTTAGAAGCGTCAAAAGTTTAAACTCTTTAGACTCATGTGTAAGTGTTTGAATGATTTGTTTATGCGGACAAACACAGATTGGTCTAGGAATTTTTTCGTAGTGATGCCGATTGTTTCTGATTAACCGTAATAAATCGTGAAAGTTGGGATATTCGTAAGTAATAAGGGACGATCATCTACTTATGTGCTTCTTAAGTGGCTTATGATCCTAGTGATCTTTGTAGAACATGGGAATCCTAGTAATCTATACACATTACTTGTAAGAGATCAAGCTGTTTTTCTATATAATAATTACTATGGATTAAAGAAATAGCTGAATATTCTAATCTCGGATATTCTAAAAGGTGTTTTCTTTAAAGAATTTTTTTGATATCTTCTTATTTTAAGTATTGGTAGATAAATTCTTAGACATATATAGGTAATTTGGATAAATAACCAGTATTCCTAAAAGTGTTTGAGGCGTCAAAAGTTTCAACCACTTTGGACTCATGTGTAAGTGGTTGAATGATTTGTTTATGAAGACAAACACATATTGGTCTAGGAAGTTTTCCGTAGTAATGCCGACTGTTTTTGATAAATCGTAATAAATCGTGAAAGTTGGTATATTCATAAGCAGTAAGAGACGAGTGTCTACTGATGTGCTTCTTAAGTGATTTATGATCCCAAAATGCCTCTAATATAGCCATTTCTAATCTCTGCTCCAACATTTTTCATTGTATCATCACATCCCTTAACTCAGTCACTAGTCTCCATTAAGAAAGAAAGTTTCTCATAGAGGATTCCAAAAAGGATGGAGAAGCATTTCACGTGTGATGAGACTGCATATAAACAAGTGGCATATTAGAGTTTAGTTTGTTGAGTGAAATATGAACCGTTAGACAAGAAGATGACATTTGACTCACCTATAGTAATCTTTTTGATATTTTCCAAAGTACATAATATTTGCTTAGCAAAATAATCAAAAAAATATGTCATTGTTAAAGAAATAGATTAATTATCTATCAAATATTTTAATATTTTATTATTAGATATTTTTTCTTAAACCGACATTCGTTTTCTATATATATGTATGAGTAACAGAAAGAATGAGGTAGTGGAAAATATTAACAAAAGTAATAAAGTGTGAAAGTTATACTCTCATCCTTTATTCTTTTTCTTTTTCCGCTTTTCAAAGATCATTATATTATAATATCACACCAATATATATATATATATATATATATTATATTATAATTTTATAACATGTTATCAGCACGAATAACCTCTAATTCCCAAGATCAAGCGAGTATCTACCCGATCAAATATCTAAAGTAAAATTAAGGTAATATTTTAAATTATGTTTCAATTTATTTTAAATTATTTATTTATGATATTTAAAAAAAAGGAAGGATATACCTCTTCTTTGATCCTATGGAAGGCTCTGCCTCCTCAAACAGATTATAATCATATGGTAGGCTATGCCTCCTCGGATCATTGTTTTACATATAATTATACGTCGTGAAGACATTTATTAAAAAGTTCCAGAAGAACTATATGAAACAAAAAAGTCCAGAAACATATCAAAAAGTTACAGAAGAACTGTATAATAAATTTTGTCCAGAAGACAAATCATTCATTTTTAAATTATTGCTCTTTTAATTTCGTAATTATGTAATATGTTTATAAATTTTTATCATGCTCTCTAAATTAGATAATTAAATTGATTATAATTTATGATTGATTTTTATGTTTAAATGTTCACCAATGGTCATAAAAAATTATTTAAAAAAATTTATTCTTTTTCCAACGGCTAATGAACAGTAATTTTCAATCTATAAATACAATCATATTTCACACATTCATTCATTCATTCACTCATCAAAAATCATATATTTCTCTCCAAATATTTTTCTAAGAAAAAATGGTTCAGTTCTTCTTAGTTTTTGTAATGGGTTTTATATTTGTTGTTATTTATGGTTTACTCTTTGGAAAGTTTTCTCCCGATTCTCCCAAAAAATTATTAATAGCTGTTATTTACTTTTCTATGTAATTATGTTTCTTGTAATCGCTCTGCTTATGGCAACACCTTCTATTTTAAAATAAATAATTTCTAATAATTATCTTTGTAATCGGTTATGAAACGACCCGACCCGTTTTTTTGTTTTTAACAATACCATAATTAATATCTCATACTATTAATTATACTCAAAAACCTTGCTTCTTACTAACTATTAAACACAAACCCACTCCAAGCAACAAGAACAAGCAAAACAAACCTAGGATCTAGCAAGCCGATCTACAACACAAAATCAATGAAAACCACAAAACCTTCTCCTTTGCTTAGATCAACTCAAGGTCACGCACTCACCTTAGATTCTCAACGGATCTAAGACCCAAGAACAACACCACGACGAAGCTGGCGACTTCACTCTCCTTCCACGCTCAACAACTCGATCTCTTTCTCTTCCCCAAGCTACACCAAGCTCAAGTCCTCCTTACACACCCAAGGATCAAGATCTCTCTTTACCACAACCTGCCGACACTAATGTCGATCGACACCAGCCTTTGGTGTCGCTTGACACCGAGTCTCCGACGAAACATGCTGGTGTCGATCGACACCATCCTTTGGTGTCGCTCAAAACCGAGCGTCCAAGCCAAAACTGCTCGACAAACACTTCTAGGATCGATCGGTCCCCTCCACCATTTCTCTACAAATGATTTCTCGGTCCGAAACACGACAAAGTACTCTACACAACAGTACTTTCCGGGACACGGGTGTTACAATTCTCTCCCACTAACATAGATTCGTCCTCGAATCTACGGCACAGTTCATCCTCAATTAACTCAACTCACAATCATCGCAATGATTCTCTTCTCAACCTTGACCAACCCGGCCAACAAACACAAACACGAGATTGAACACTATCAATCTCTGAGGTCTACATTCAGTCGCTATGCTTATATCCACGTCCTAGACATTCATTACTCCTAATACAACATGTACTCGTACCACTCCACCCTCAGGACCAAAGTCCCTCGAGTTCTCGGTACCACAAGCCACTCGCACTCTCGGGTCACAAAGTCCTTCGATCTATCGGCATAAAACCTGTACCACTCACACTCTTAGACACAAAGTCTTTGAGCTATCGTTACTAACTCATACCACTCGCACTCTCAGATCACATGTCCTTCGGGCTATCGGTATATCTCTCATACCACTCGAGCCCTCAGGTCACATGTCCTTCAAGCTATGGGTATCATACTCATACCACTCACACTCTCAGGTCACAAGGACCATCAAGCTATCGGTATATCTAGAGAACTAATCATCCCCTCACGAGTTGTACAGGACCCAACCGTCCTTAGAGCAATCAAGTTTAAACGTCTATAAGCATCTCTAACTGAAACTACCTCACATGGCCTGCGTAGATGATAGTGAAGTTTTCTAGCTCTAGCTCACAACCCAATAACCAATGGTTCTATGGGGACTTACGTCTCAGAGCGAGCACAAGCTAGAAAACTCAACTTAAGAGTTATGTGTTTACTCAAGTTCAATTCCCTAATGTACTATCATGTCATTGCAATACAAAAGGTTATCAATCCAATCAGGTGTGATGCTAACAGATAAGATGCAACAGATCAATTTAAGTCAAGCCAAGTGATAGGTTTTTATATCTAACAACCTAAGTAAACAGAAAGCGTCAACATAATAGATTTCCAGGTTCGTGGCATTGTATTTCCCATATCATCAAGATGATATCGAGTACGAGATCCGGCCAGTAATCTGAACCGTTTCAAACCGTAGTCTTTAATCTCTAGGATCTCTCCATTACTCGTTAAGGGTTTCCATCTGATAAACCGAAAAACTATATAAGTTTGAACCTAAATCAACATAAACATAAACAAGAAACTTAAACAGCAATTAAAATTAGCAGTAACCAACAGAAGCTACAGAAGTTACAGAAACTGCAGAAGCTACAGAGATGCAACAAATACTCAGATAAACAAGAAGCTCCTAAGGATGGGATAATGGATCAGTGATTCCTCCTTAATCAATCTAGGTGTTTAACAAACTCAAGCAGAGCTAATCCCTAGACAATAGGCTCATAAGCAATCAGATTCATTCTCATGACAAAAGACCTCAAGCTAAGCTAGTTCCAGACCTAACTCTCATTAGCGAAATCTAACCTAACAGGCATTAAGATTCAGTCTATTAAAGCCAAAATACACTCTAAACATCCAATGTCTTGGGCTAGAAATGTAAATCTCTAGAATTAGTTGGTTCAGGCATTTCATCAAACACCTTGTGGGTGTGAAAATGCTTGGGTTCTAATTCCAATTGATCAGAGAGAAATTAGCATTAAGAACACTAATCCAGAAGGGATTCATAGAAATCTAACCTTAAACGACCTAGGAGACTAAGGATTTCTCACTAATCTAACCCATCCTCAAGAACCCTAGAAAACTACTCAGACTCCATGAAGAACAACAAGAACTCAAACCCAGAAATTAATAAAACTTGCATAACAGAAAGATAATGATGAGAGTAGCAAGAAGTTTCAAAGAAGTAAATGCAAAAACTCAATAGATCAAAAGATATTTGGATTACAAATCAGAGGTGTTCTTGATGGCTACAGAGAAAAAACCTAAGGAAAAATTTAATCCCCTTTGGGTAATGATAAGAGGGATATTTATAGCCTCAGTTCAAAACCCTAATACAGAAACAGACAAAAATCTCTAAAGGTGGCCGCTTTGGCTCGGACTCGGTTTGCAAATCGAGCTTGCAAATCGAGCTGGAAAACTTTCTGAATATGGTTGCTTTGGTTTGGACTCGGTTTGCAAACCGAGCTGGCAAACCGAGCTTGGACCATCCTCTCTTCTTCTCTTCTAAACGTTTCCATTCTTCTAGCTTAATCCCAACATTCACCCCCTACTCCATTCTTGACCTCAAGAACTCCTTCAGCACCTGATAACAACTCGAAATGCAAGAATGCATGCAATGCTAATGGAACAGCCTACTAAACATGCAAAGTGGCCATAAAACACTATGAATTGTATGAATAGAGGATGAAACAATGCCAAAATAGTGAGTAATGAATGCGTAAAACCTGTAAAATATAGATATATCAACTCTCCCAAACTTAGTTCTTGCTTGCCCTCAAGCAGGTGGACAAGAATTAGTTGAAGGAGAGGTTTGGAGGTGGGGTCTCAGAACCTAAAACTTGCAAATTTCAGTAGTTAGAATCAAGGTCCAAGTTATTAGTTCTATGATGCAAGGTGAAAGAATTTACTTAAAAATTTTAGACAAGCTCATCACCACAAGAAATGATTCCAGTCCTTTATCTACACATGCATTCAAATCTATCATTTCTTTTAACATTCATTAAACAAGAACATGGATCTGGTTATGCAATGTCTGCAAACTCATTTGGCTTGGTAAGAAAGGCTGGAGACAAAAATAATCTCCTTTAGAGTGGGTTTATCAATCATGATCAAGGTTCTCTCAGAAAATGGATTGAGCTACAGAAGAAGGCTAAAGGTAAGGACCAATAGATGCATACAAGAATAAAACTTTGTCTACCCAAAGGCACCCAAACGTTTTACTCCTATCTCTCCAAGCCCAGATTGTCCTAAGTCTACCCTTCAGCTTCAGCTCTTTTTGAGCACACCCACTCACTCTTTCTTCTAAGTCTTAGGAGAGGTTTTTCTTTCTGACTCATCTAGCGGATTGGGGTTTTCTTTTAAACACTATGGTTCTCTTTTCTTTTTTTTTTCTTCAGACATCAAAAGCTTTTGCTATGCACTTCTTTTTTTTTTTTATCTTTCTTTTCTTTTGCTTAGAACCATCTTTTTTTTTCTATACTTTGCATTCCCCAAATCCTTTACTAGAACATATATACTTAGAAACACATTCCCCCTCCTAAAGACTCTATCCCTTCTTTTTCATCAAACTTTTTTTTTCTATTATGTTCAGCACAAATCCAATCTCAAACCCTGTAACAAGTTCCAACCTAGTCCTATCTAGTCCGAATAATGCGAACTAGAACTACACAAGATTTCATTCCTGTCGGCTCAAACCTAACACTTTCTACCAAGCTCAATCCAGAAAACGGCCTAACACTCAGAAAAACATAGTTGGCTTGAAAGAAGGTTAGGTTATGGGTGAGGAGAAACTGATCCATAGATGGGGTCAGCTACTTGGATCAACAAGAGTTGTGAAAAGGAAAAGATGATCCAAATATGTATATGGTATCCATGAGTTTACATGCAATGCACAACCAGATAATTGCAAGTCAAGATTAGGTTCTTCTAGATAGGAAATGATGTCAAGTCACAACATGCTTCAATTAAGACTAGAATGCAATTCGAGAATTCCAAGCTTGTTTCAGTCTTATGTTTCAAACTCAATCACCATGCATCAAAGAGCTAAAAACGAGGGCATTGATCCTAATCTAGTGAATTAAGCAAGCTAACAAGGTTGAATTCATCATCGTCCCCTATGCTGGATGCAACAGCCCTATATGAAACATTCTAGACTCAATCCTATATGCATATGCAAACTACATGAACACACTCTTTTTTTTATAGAAAATTTTCAAATTTTTTAATTTTTTAGGGTTTTCTAGCCATACATGCATGCAGACTCAATGATGCAAAAATTTGAAATAAGAACACAAAACACAACATCAGATACATCATCTTGAACCCTCCCCCAAACTTAAATTACACAGTCTCTTGTGTAATAAAAATTTAAAAGAAGGTTCAAGAAACAACAAGAAATATAATAAAAAATGCAATGGTATGTACAATGAATGGTTGGAGCTGTTACCTCAAGGCTGGAGGAAGAAGGAAGTGATTGAGTCCTCCATGCTCTGCCTGGGGTATGCAGACTCGACGTGCAGATCGAGCTTGGAAGTCGAGTCTGGTTCTGGTGCTTCACACCCACTGCTTCGTTTCATGATCATCTTGTGATCAAACCCTTTTCCTGTGACCTGACCACCTGAAACACTGGAAAACATATTAAAAAAATACCAAAAACCGAAAGCAATATGTACAAAGATAGTCATGGGACTTCCTCCCAAGTGAGCTTGTTTTGAGTCTCAAAGCTTGACTCCACCTCCTGATTAGACCTTGGACGGTTCACCAAGAGGAACTGAGGTCCTGATATCAAGGTTCAAAAGCTTAGTTGCCCATAAAGCTTTGTACTCAATCTCTACTGGTAGATGGCATGCCTTTCCGTAGAGCAGCTGGAACAGTGTTCTCCCTGTGGGGGTTTTGAATGCTGTTCTGTAAGCCCAGAGAGTGTCAATGTAAGGATCGCCTTAATCTGCTTGTTAGAGACTTCCACTTGGCCACAGGTCTGGGGATGATAAGGTGTTGCAACCTTATGCTTCACCCCATGCTTCTTTAACAGATTCTCAAACAGTTTGTTGATGAAGTGAGATCCTCCATCACTGATGACTACCCTTGGAACGCCAAACCTGGGGAAGATTACGCTCTTGAACATCTTCAGCACGATCTTAGCATCGTTGGTTGGACAAGCAATGGCCTCAACCCACTTTGATACATAGTCTACAGCCACCAGTATGTAGCTGTTTCCAAAAGATGGTGGGTTGAAAGGCCCCATAAAATCGATCCCCCAGACGTCGAACACTTCAACTTCCAGTATAGGGTTCTGCGGCATCTCGTTCCTTCGGTTTATATTACCCATTCTCTGACATGGGTCACACTTGGCGATGAAGCTCTGAGCATCCTTGAACATGCTAGGCCACCACAAGCCTGCTTGAAGTATCTTCTGAACAGTCTTGAATGTAGCAAAGTGACCCCCATACGCGGAATCATGGCAATGTTCTAGAACTCCCCTCACATCCTCTTCAGCTATGCATCTTCTGAACAGACCATCTGACCCCTTCTTGTAGAGATATGGCTCATCCCAATAGTAGTGGTTCACATCTCTGAAGAGCTTTTTCCTTTTGTAAGAATCCAAACTTTTGGGGACTTCTCCAACAACCATGTAGTTAACCAGGTCTGCATACCAGGGTAGCTTTTCTTCCTTCAATACTGAGGTTTCAGCTGCTGCGCTAGAGGTCGCTGCGTGATTTGGAAATCCAGTGTGCCCTTCGGGTAATGGTCGAGTCTGGAGAGCCATTAGTGATTCTTCAGGCATAGAGTCATCTATGGGCAGTGCATCCTCTATCCTCATTCTTGACAAGTGATCAGCTACTCCATTCTCGATACCCTTTTTATCAACTATCTCCATATGAAATTCTTGCAGCAGCAGTATCCATCTTAACAGTCTAGGCTTTGTATCCTTTTTTGCATAAATGTGCCTCAGGGCTGCATGATCTGTATAGACAATGACCTTGGATCCCACAAGGTAGCTTCTGAACTTTTCGAAGGCAAATACCACTGCTAATAGCTCATTCTCTGTAGTTGCATATCTCCCTTGTGCTTCATCTAAGGTTATGCTGGCATAGTAGATAGCATGCAACTTCTTGTCAATCCTCTGCCCCAAAACAGCCCCTACTGCATAATCAGATGCATCACACATGATCTCGAATGGGTAGTCCCAGTTAGGAGCTTGGACTATTGGAGCAGAGATCAAGGCTTCCTTGATCAGCTGGAAGGCTTCCAAACATTTAGAATCGAAGTTGAACTCTATCTCCTTGCAGAGTAGCCTTGTGAGTGGTATGGCTACCTTAGAGAAATCTTTGATAAACCGCCTGTAAAAACCAGCATGCCCAAGGAAACTTCTGATATCCTTGATAGTCCTTGGCGGTTGTAGCTGCATCATCACATTAACCTTAACCTTGTCTACCTCTATCCCTTTTTCAGAAACCTTGTGCCCCAAAACAATACCCTCTCTGACCATAAAGTGGCATTTCTCCCAGTTCAAGACCAAGTTGGTTTCTTCACACCTAGAGAGTACCCTGCACAAGTTCAGCAAACATGAGGAGAAGGAGGAGCCATACACAGAAAAATCATCCATGAATACCTCCACCATCTCCTCTATTAAATCCGAGAAAATAGAGATCATACACCGCTGAAAAGTAGCTGGTGCATTACATAGACCAAACGGCATTCTCCTGTAGGCAAACGTTCCATAAGGGCAGGTAAATGTAGTTTTTTCCTGATCATTAGGATGTATGGGAATTTGAAAGAACCCACTGTCTCCATCTAGGAAACAATAATAAGGATGGTTTGCAAGCCTCTCTAGCATTTGATCAATAAATGGCAATGGGAAATGATCTTTCCTAGATGCAGCATTCAATTTTCTATAGTCTATGCACATCCTATGGCCAGTAATTGTTCTAGTGGGAATAAGCTCATCCTTATCGTTTTTCACCACAGTTATACCACTCTTTTTTGGAACACAATGCACAGGGGATATCCAAGTGCTATCAGAAATAGGATAAATAACACCAGCTTCTAACAACTTAAGAATTTCCTTTTTAACAACCTCCTTCAAATTTGAATTCAATCTTCTCTGAGGTTCTATGCTAGTGTATGATTCGTTCTCAAGATTAATCCTATGAGTGCATAAGCTAGGCGAAATTCCCTTAATGTCATCCAGTGAATATCCTATAGCTCTCTTAAACCTCTTTAATTCGGTCAAAAGTAATTGCACTTCATCATCATTCAGTTCAGCATTTACTATGACTGGATAGGTAGAATTGGGGCCTAGAAAGGCGTACTTTAGTCCTTTAGGAAGTGGTTTGAGGTCCATCTTAGGTGCCTTCAGCTCTCACCAATCATCAGATGTAGGATGGCCTAGCTCGAGTTGCACGTCGAGCTTGCTGGTCGAGTTGAAGCAATGTGGTCGAATCGATGTTGAGCTCGGTTTGCAAATCGAGTCTGCAGATCGAGCTAGAGCTGAGTGTTCTCCAATTATTGCCATAGCTTCTCTTTCTGCCCCAACCAAATCCTCAAACACTTCTGGCTTCTCTACTACTTTGTATGAGTCTAACAGCATCTCATAACCCAAGGTTTCCTTGTGCAGATACCCAGCTTCACCACTCTTAGTCAAAGTAGTCTGAAGATGGTCTTCTTCATTGAGTTCTTCCAGCAGTTCATCAGCAAGTTGATCCATCTCTTCAATCCATAAAAGCTGACCCTCTATTGTAGGTTTTTTCATAGTGTCTCTGATGTCAAACTTCATCTTAAGGTCCTTTCCTAGGTTCAGCTCAATCTTGCCCTTCTTGACATCTATAATTGCTCCAGCTGTAGCTAGGAAAGGTCTTCCCAATATCAGAGGATCTCTTGGTTCCTCATCCATTTCCAGCACTACAAAGTCTGTGGGGATATCCACATATCCAATCCTCAGAGGTAGATCTTCTAGAACGCCGTGTGGTATTCTAACCGATCTATCAGCCAATACCAGAGAGATGTTGCAAGCTTTGTACTTACTGAATCCCAACCTTTTGGCTACTGAAAGCGGCATAAGGCTTATTGAAGCTCCAAGATCGCAAAGACAGTTCTTAAAGCTTAACGGCCCTAGGGAGCAAGGCAAAGTGAAACAACTGGGATCGCCTAACTTTTGGATCGCCCTCTTCGGTACAATAGCACTGCATTCTTCACTTAGCACTACCATTCCCTGAAGCTCTTTAACCCTTCCTGTCAATGTATCTTTCATAAACTTTTGATATGGAGGTATCAGCATAAAAGCATCTAACAGAGGCATCTTGACCACAATTTCACCCATCTGTTTATCAAAAAGAGCCTTATACTGCTCCATTTTCTCTTGCCTGAATCTGCTTGGAAATGGAAGCTTAGGTTTGTATGGAGGTGGAACAAAGCATGTTTCTTTTTTCTTTGCAACAGTTGGTTTCTCAGCAACATGAGTATTTACTCTATCATCAGGTAGATCTTCCACTTGATCGCTCACTCGATCATGCACTCGAGTGGTGTGATCGAGTTGGTCTTTCTGGACTTCATCTTGGGACAAATCCCCCCCGACCTGGTCTCCACTGTCCGCAGTGTCTGGAGTAGGTGCTTTTCGAGCTGGCAGCTCTCTTCCACTCCTAAGTGTTATGGCATTGACAAACTCCTTGGGATTTTGGACTGATTTCCCAGGGAGTTGTCTTACAGGCCTTGAGGAAGACGTGGATGCCGAGTTGTTTTCCAAGTACTTGATCTTTGAATTCAGTGTCTCGAATTTGCTGTGAAGATCATTGTAAGTGCAGTCTATCTTTGTGTGGACCTCTGCAAGCTTTTTTGACATCTCCAATGCACCAGATGCTTGACCTTGAAGAAGCTGCTGTAGCATAGTCTTCATGTCCGGATCCTGGTTGGTAGGTGGTTGCGCTCGTGGAGGTTGAAAACCTGGTGGACCCATTACGCCATGCTGTTGGTAACCGTCCTGAAACTGCTGCTTAGGGGCGTAGCCTTGATTCTGATTGTATGGGACGAATGGTTTGCTCGGAGGTTGTTGTTGCTGAGGAGGGTAGACTTGATCTTGTGGGTTTGCCACATTTGTACTCCTATAAGACAAGTTGGGGTTGGGCTTATAGTTGTTGTAGCCTTTGTTGTAGCCACCCTGGTTCTGTATGTAGCTGATCTCTTCCAGCTGATCAAGCACCCCATCCTGAACCTGAAGTTGTTCCTCATCACATACAAAGTGAACCTGCTTCTGCTACACTAGAATGAGTTTATCAATCTTTTCATTCAGAGCTTTTATCTCCCTTCTATGCTTATCATCAGAATCATTACTCCCCCTGATGCTTCTATCATAATCTTCATTATAGTTTCCATCAGATTGAGCAATGTTCTCAACTAATTCCCAGCCTTCATCAACATCTTTATTCAGGAAATTGCCATTGCTTGCAGTATCTAGAAGCATTCGGATCTTTGGAAGAACCCCTCTGTAAAGTGTGCTGAGAAGGGACTCATGGCTGAATCCATGATGAGGGCACTGAGAGTGGTAGCCCTTGAATCTTTCCCAAGCTTCACAAAAAGTTTCTCCATTTCTCTGTGCAAACCCTGAGATCTCATTCCGAAGTCTAGCTGTACGTGAGTTAGAGAAAAACTTGGCAAGGAAAACTCGCTTGCAGTCATCCCAGGAGGTAATTGATCCCGGAGGAAGAGTCTTCTCCCACTGATGGGCTTTATCACCAAGGGAGAATGGAAAAAGTCGCAGCTTGAATCCATCCTCACTGACTCCATTAATCTTGGTAAGGCTGCAGAGCCTGTCAAACTCATCAAGATGGTCAAGCGGGTCCTCCATAGGCAATCCATGGAACTTGTTGCTCTGAACCATAGATATCAAACCACTCTTGATCTCGAAGTTGTTGTTTTGGAAAGCAGGAGGTAGAATCCCATGCCTGTGAGTGTGGGTGTTAGGGGCATCGCCTGCGCCAATGTATCGTGGCCGTCTTTGTGCAACAGGTGGTTGCTCGTCCTGGTGGCCCTGCTGGCCTTGTTGGTGTTCCATACTAACCGGATCCTGGTGATCTACTCTGACGGTTTCTCTTTGCTCTCTCAACTGACGTGGTAACTGGTTGATGTTGTCAAAGTAGTGAATGAGATTGTGGTTGCCTTTCGATCTGGTGTGCATAAAATTAGGAGGCTTGACTCGATTTGGGAGCTCGATTTGGGTGGTCGAGTCTGCACGTCGAGCTCGCTTTGCACCTGCAGCAGAGAAAGAACCACAAAATCAGAAATCAGAGGAAAGTTTATACGAACTTGATCTTAAGTGATATGAAATCTTAAATGTAACAAACAAACACCCAATCGGCAACGGCGCCAAATTGATAGTGAAGTTTTCTAGCTCTAGCTCACAACCAAATAACCAATGGTTCTATGGGGACTTACGTCTCAGAGCGAGCACAAGCTAGAAAACTCAACTTAAGAGTTATGTGTTTACTCAGGTTCAATTCCCTAATGTACTATCATGTCATTGCAATACAAAAGGTTATCAATCCAATCAGGTGTGATGCTAACAGATAAGATGCAACAGATCAATTTAAGTCAAGCCAAGTGATAGGTTTTTATATCTAACAACCTAAGTAAACAGAAAGCGTCAACATAATAGATTTCCAGGTTCGTGGCATTGTATTTCCCATATCATCAAGATGATATCGAGTACGAGATCCGGCCAGTAATCTGAACCGTTTCAAACCGTAGTCTTTAATCTCTAGGATCTCTCCATTACTCGTTAAGGGTTTCCATCTGGTAAACCGGAAAACTATATAAGTTTGAACCTAAATCAACAGAAACATAAACAAGAAACTTAAACAGCGATTAAAATTAGCAGTAACCAACAGAAGCTACAGAAGTTACAGAAACTGCAGAAGCTACAGAGATGCAACAAATACTCAAATAAATAAGAAGCTCCTAAAGATGGGATAATGGATCAGTGATTCCTCCTTAATCAACCTAGGTGTTTAACAAACTCAAGCAGAGCTAATCCCTAGACAATAGGCTCATAAGCAATCAGATTCATTCTCATGACAAAAGACCTCAAGCTAAGCTAGTTCCAGACCTAACTCTCATTAGCAAAATCTAACCTAACAGGCATTAAGATTCAGTCTATTAAAGCCAAAATACACTCTAAACATCCAATGTCTTGGGTTAGAAATGTAAATCTCTGGAATTAGTTGGTTCAGACATTTCATCAAACACCTTGTGGGTGTGGAAATGCTTGGGTTCTAATTCCAATTGATCAGAGAGAAATTAGCATTAAGAACACTAATCCAGAAGGGATTCATAGAAATCTAACCTTAAACGACCTAGGAGACTAAGGATTTCTCACTAATCTAACTCATCCTCAAGAACCCTAGAAAACTACTCAGACTCCATGAAGAACAACAAGAACTCAAACCCAGAAATTAATAAAACTTGCATAACAGAAAGATAATGATGAGAGGAGCAAGAAGTTTCAAAGAAGTAAATGCAAAAACTCAATAGATCAAAAGATATTTGGATTACAAATCAGAGGTGTTCTTGGTGGCTACAGAGAAAAAACCTAAGGAAAAACGTAATCCCCTTTGGGTAATGATAAGAGGGATATTTATAGCCTCAGTTCAAAACCCTAATACAGAAACAGACAAAAATCTCTAAAGGTGGCCGCTTTGGCTCGGACTCGGTTTGCAAATCGAGCTTGCAAATCGAGCTGGAAAACTTTCTGAATATGGTTGCTTTGGTTCGGACTCGGTTTGCAAACCGAGCTGGCAAACTGAGCTTGGACCATCCTCTCTTCTTCTCTTCTAAACGTTTCCATTCTTCTAGCTTAATCCCAACATTCACCCCCTACTCCATTCTTGATCTCAAGAACTCCTTCAGCACCTGATAACAACTCGAAATGCAAGAATGCATGCAATGCTAATGCAACAACCTACTAAACATGCAAAGTGGCCATAAAACACTATGAATTGTATGAATAGAGGATGAAACAATGCCAAAATGGTGAGTAATGAATGCGTAAAACCTGTAAAATATAGACATATCAGTAGAACATCACAATGTCATACACAACCACACATATTCCAAACCCGGAATATCACCTCAATCATGACCAATCCTCAGGTCAACTCAAAATATCCAAATCACTCAGGACTATTTCTCATATCCAAATACGAAAGATATTTCTAGTTTATATTCTCATAAACTTCTTTTCATAACCTCATGCTCAATAAAACTCATGACACCACCAGTCATAAACAATAAGAAATACTCATCTTATTATAATTCATAATGTAGTAATCGTTTACACACCAAAACGAAATACAAAATGAATACACAGAGCAAACAACTCTCACTCCGAAACTGGAACCATCGATGAAAAACTCAAGCCTCTGCTTCTCGAATCACTTCTCGAACCTAGCTATCATCTGCTCCTCTGGTTCCCAAGTTTCCTCCTGAACATCGTCACAGTCCCACAAGACTCTTATCATCGGAATCTTCTTCCGATGAAGCTCCTTGACCCTCTTATCGAGAACCCTCACTGGCCTTGCCTCTAAGGTCATGTTAGGCTGAAGATCTGACGGAATCTTAGCCTACACCTCATCATCCTTATGCAAGCACTTCCTCAACATCGACACATGGAAAACCTTGTGAAATGCTTGCATAATATCCGGTAACTCCAACCGGTATGCAACTGGTCCAACTCGACCAACAATCCGAAACGGACCCGTATACCTCGGACTCAACTTAGTCTCAGTAATGGACCTGTTAGGACCTCGCAATATCGCCATCTTGAGATACACTCTATCTCCCACCTCAAACTCAAGCTCTTTTCTCCTTTTATCGGCATAACTCTTATGCCGATCCTGAGCTTCATTCATGTTCAGCTTCAAAACCCGGATCTTTTTCGTAATTTCCTGAACAAAATCCGCACCCAATGTGCTCCTCTCCCCTACTTGGGTCCAACACAACGGTGTACGACATGGCCTCCCATACAAAGCCTCATATGGAGTCATCCCAATACTCGCCTGGTAGCTATTGTTATAAGCAAACTCTACCAAGCTCAGGTGATCCACCCAATGACCTCCCCAGTCAAACACACACATCCTCAGCAAATCCTTGAGAGTCTGGATTGTCCTCTCTGATTGCCCATCCGTCTGAGGATGATAAGCGGTACTCAAATGTACCTTTGTGCCCATCTCAGCTTGGAACGCTTTCCAGAACTCTGAAGTGAACTTAGGATCCCGGTCTGACCCAATACTCACTGGTACTCCATACAGTCTCACTATCTCCTGCACATACTTCTTAGCCAACACCGAAGCTTCATCAGTTTTCTTGATGGCTAGAAAACGTGCAGTCTTAGTCAAACGATCCACAATAACCCAAATAGCATCCTTGGTCCGAGAAATTGGCAACCCCACTACGAAATCCATCGTAATCATATCCCACTTCCACTCCGGAATGGGTAAACTCCGCAATAATCCACTCGAAACTTGGTGTTCTGCCTTCACTAACTGGCACGTATCACACACTGCGACCCAGTTAGCTACATTCTTCTTCATCTCGACCCAGTGATCATACCGCTTGAGGTCTTGGTACATCTTAGTCGCTCTCGGATGAATCAAAAACATACTCGTATGAGCCTCACTCAGAATTTCACGCCTCAAACCCTCATCCTTGGGTACACATATCCGCCCATGCACAAGAATAGTCCCATTAGCAGCGACCTGATATTCTGAACTTGTTTCTCTGGAAGCATTAACCAAACCCTCATCCTTCTCCTGAGCCAACCGAACCCCACTCAGAAGATCCGCCTGATTAGCTGCCTCCAAACCCAACGGTTGCTGAGATAAAACACACAACCTCAATGAACCAAACACACACACCAACGACTCCATGTCTTGCTTCCGAGCCGAAACCATATGTTTGCGACTCAAAGCATCCGCAACCAAGTTAGCTTTACCAGGATGGTAAGCTATCTCCAGATCATAATCCGCCACTAACTCCATCCAGCGCCTCTGCCTCAAATTCAACTCAGGCTGAGTGAAAATATACTTCAGCCTCTTATGATCTGTAAACACCTGAACATTTCCGCCATAAAGATAAGATATCTAGATCTTCAAGGCCAACACCACCGCAGCCATCTCAAGATCATGGGTAGGGTAGTTGCCCTCATGCTTCCTCAACTGCCTCGAAGCATAGGCAATAACCTTTCCCTGCTGCATCAACACACAACCCAAACCAACTTCCGAAGCGTCTGCATATACAACGTAAGGTTCACCAGGCTCAGGTAATGCCAATACGGGCGTACTCGTCAACATCGCCTTCAGATTCACGAAACTCTCCTCACACTCAGAAGACCAAACAAAAGGAACATCCTTCCCTGTCAGCTTCGTCATAGACTTAGCCATACTCGCGAAACCCTTGACTAACCTACGGTAATAACCTGCTAACTCGAGAAAACTCAGAATCTCAGTAGCATTCCTCGGTCTCGGCCACTCTCTGATGGCATGGATCTTCTCTGGATCCACAGAAACTCCCGCTGCAGACACAATGTGCCCCAAAAACCCAATCTCTCGCTGCCAGAAACTGCACTTGCTCAACTTAGCAAACAGCATCTGCTCCTGCAGCTTCTCTAGAACAACTCTCAGATGCACCTCGTGCTCCTCGAGGCCCTTCGAATACACCAAAATGTCATCGATAAATATGATCACGAATTCATCCAGATACTCCTGGAACACGCTGTTCATCAACTCCCAAAATGATGTCATAAAGCTCCACAGAGCAAATGATCAAATCCGCTGGCATAGATTCCCCCGCATCCATGCCCCCAACTCGACCGTGAATGGTCAGTACCTTTCCTCCAATAACCTTAACAAAACCCAACCGCTCCCCGGTTGCTCCCCGTAAATTGTTTTTCTCGATAAATTCCAGAGTAATAAAGCAATGCGATGCTCCAGTATCATACAACACGTGGGATTCAACACCTCCCACAACCAGGATCCCTGCATATCTCTCATATGCTGAGAACCCTGACGCCCCATCATGGAGACAATAAATTCTACTACACAAGAATTTAACTCAGGTAAGTTTAAAAAATACATGTGATCGGCCTGGAACTCGGACCTCCCGTCTCCAAAAAAGAATACACCTGGGGCGCCACTGTGCTCTGACTAGCCGGCGGCGTCACTGCCACCTCCCTCTACAACTTGGGACATCTCGGCTTGATATGCCCCGTCTCCCTGCAGTGATAGCACACTCGCGTAACCACACGCGCCTCGCCCTTCTGAGGGCAATTCGCAACCCTGAGATCCTTGTTCCCGCACCTGAAGCATCCCGGACCACTCTGGATAACACTTGGACCAGACTGCTGTTGCAGCCTGCTCGCCTGAAAGTTGGGGTTAGCTACCACCACCTCATCTCTCAGACCTTCTTTCAGCAAAACAGTTGTCTCCACCAACTCAGCAACCGTGCAAAAAACTCTCATAAGGCAACGGTTCCTCAACTCAGCCCGAAAACCCAACAAGAATCTTCGTACACGAGCCCGTTCACCCTCCAACGCTCGACCTGCATACACACTGAGACGGTTAAACTCTGCTTCATACTGCCGGAGAGTCCTGCTCCCCTGAGACAAATCCAGGAACCGACCCTTCAACCGGTCAAGCGCCTCCTGTGAAAAATACTTGGAGTTAAACTCCTCCACAAAGTCCTCCCAGGCCATCTCCGCCTGATCTCTCCTGGCTGCAACACCTCTCCACCAGAGATGTGCATCACCCTCCAGGTAATGAACTGTCAGATCAACCTGGTATCCCTCTGGAAACCTAATCGAACGGAAATTCCATTCTATTCTCATCCTCCACGCATCAACGTCCTCAGGTTTGGCACCTCCCGGGAAGAATCCTGTTCTAATCCTCTGCAATAGCTCCATCATCTTAAGGTAAGATGGGAGCTCCTCCGCAACCGCAACTCTCGGCTGCACCCCAACCACTGGTGGCACAACAGGAGCCTACACTGGTACTCTCTCTAGTAACCGCTCTAACACCCGCTAGAACTCCAGCCACACCGGCACTCACACCGGTCTCATCCTCAGCCCACTCCGTGCTACACTCTCTGCCATCACTGGAACACGACCATGACCTCTACCATGGTCACGACCACGGCCTCTACCACGGCCTCTAGCACCTCTAGCCATCTGTACAACCAAGAACAGAGACTAATGAAACTAAGCAACTCAACAGAGTAAAGATAACTCACCGTAGAATCTTGAAGGCTCGAAGAGGATGTTCTAAGACCCCATGCTCAAACAAATTGACTAAATACCACATAATCAATTTCTAGCACACAACAATTCAACGGTTCAATACATGCACCAAGCAACACGAAAATTAATTAAACTCCAATTAATTTCTGATACCAAACTGAAACGATCCGACCCATTTTTTTTTTTTAACAATACCATAATTAATATCTTATACTATTAATTATACTCAAAAACACGATTACTCATTTAAATACGGTTTACACCACAACCACAATAAGACTTGATCTTATTAAACAATTCTAACCAATAGTATTCGAATTTATTACGCATGATAAAAATTCGACACAACACACACAAAACCGAGTCCTTATCATCTTCCTCCTTAACGCATCGATTCCACGATCACACTTTATCTTTAGCTGCACTCAAACACAAGGAGATGCGTAAGTATTACCAAAAATACTTAGCGAGGCGATCCTCTCAACTACGAGTTATACACACAAGCAAGAGATAAAATCACAACCACACATCCACAAATCACAACAAGCAACCAAGGGCAAACCCAACAACCATCGAACCCACAAAACTGCTGGACGATCACTCTGCAACTGCTGGTGTCGATCGACAAACCCAAATGGTGAAGTGCTGGTGTCGGTCGACACCCACCACTGGTGTCGGTCGACACCGACCACCTGCAATTCGATTCCGGCTTCTTCCACGGTCGCACTCGACCAAACGGCCACTTTTAAGCAACAACCTTGCCTCCTACTAACGATTAAACACAAACCCACTCCAAGCAACAAGAACAAGCAACACAAACCAAGGATCTAGCAAGCCGATCTACCACACAAAATCAACGAAAACCACAAAACCTTCTCCTTTGCTTAGATCAACTCAAGGTCACACACTCACCTTAGATTCTGAATGGATCTAAGACCCAAGAACAACACCACGACGAAGCTGGCAACTTCACTCTCCTTCCATGCTCAACAACTCGATCTCTTTCTCTTCCCCAACCTACACCAAGCTCAACTCCTCCTTATACACCCAAGGATCAAGATCTCTCTTTACCCCTCACTTCTTCCCTTCTCGAGCTCTTTCTAGCTCTCTCTCTAACTCTCAGAGATGAAAACTCCAAGAACCAAGAAAGAAGAGGAAGAAAACGAGTTTTTAAGTGGAAGAAAACCACCAACCACAACCTGTCGACACTAATGTCGATCGACACCAGCCTTTGGTGTCGCTCGACACCGAGTCTCCAACGAAACATGCTGGTGTCGATCGAGACCATCCTTTGGTGTCGCTCGAAACCGAGCCTCCAAGCCAAAACTGCTCGACAAACACTTCCAGAATCGATCGGTCCACGCCCTGGATCGATCGTTCCCCTCCACCATTTGCCCTAGAAATGATTTTTCGGTCCCAAACACGACAAAGTACTCCACACAACAGTACTTTCCGGGACACGGGCGTTATAGGTTACATCATAAATAGTTAAATTTTAAATAAATATTATCATGTTCTTTAAATTGCAAATTTACATTGGAAATTTAAAGTTAATGCTTAATAAATTGTTTTGTTATGCAGTTATCATGTCAAATTTGACAAAACTCGAGATCGCTGCCCTTGACATTTCTGGAAATAATTATATGAGATGGACAGTAGCAGCAAGGATGCATATAAAAAGAAAAGGGCTCATTGATACCATCAATAAATCAGAAACACCTCCAGAAGAGGATAAGACAAACACCATGATATTTTTATTCCACCATATCCATGATGGTTTAAAAGATGAATACATCACAAAAGAAGATCCTGCAGATCTTTGGCAATTACTCAAAGATAGGTTTGATCATCAAAAATATGTGATCTTGCCAAAAGCTAAACATGAGTGGTTGAATCTCCGATTCCAAGATTATAAAAGTATTGTTGAATATAATTCCGCTCTGTTTGGAATTACTTCCAGAATAATGTTATGTGGAGAAGAGATAAGTGATTATGATATGATCGAAAAAACTCTCCAAACATTTTCATCCTAGAAATGTACTCCTGCAACAACAATACCGGGCAAAAGGATACACAAAGTATTCTGAGTTAATGCAAGTTCTGTTAGTTGGAGAACAAAATAATAAAATTGTAATGTTAAACCATCAATCTGGTCCGACTAGATCAACTTCATTCTCAGAAGTGAATGTTGCATCATCAAATTATAAAATTATGAACGTAAATGCGGTCGAAGAAATGATCGTGGTCGTGGACGTGTACGAGGAGGATATGTTCGTGGACGTAGACGTGGACGTGGCCAAGGAAGAAAATTTCGTCCTTATGATTCCAACAATGAAAGAAACAATAAAAGGTTCAATGGAAACAAAGTTGGTCGTGTGATGAAAAAGCAATATGAGGATGCTTGTTACAGAGGCGGCATGAAAGGACATTGGTCCCGTACCTGTCGTACTTCAAAATATTTGGCCAATCTGTATCAAAAATTACAAAAAGAAAAAAAAAAGGAATCTGAAACCAACTTCGTCTATGGCGAATCAGGGCCTTCTTTCAATGGTATAAGTGATAATACATATTTCGATGTTGCAGATTTTATAGTTGATCCTGAAGATATCAACGAAAAACAAAACAACTAAAACTTCCTGAAGAAGTTCATATGAGATGATAGTTATGTTTATTTTCCTAAAAAATAATGTATATTTGTGTTTTTATCGCATGTGTTTGTTTTTGCTGTAAAATAATTTTTAGTGCAACATAAACATGTAGTTTTGTTATACTAATGCATTTTTATGATTATTTATAAATTCAGAAAATGTCAAAATTTGATATGGAGGATGGAGATATATGTCTGGCAGACAGTGCTACAACACACACAATACTTAAGGATAAAAAATATTTCTCCTCCCTTAATAATTCGAATTATCTTGGGCTCTGGAAGAGCCAGTTCTTCAATGCCAAGGGGAACAAAATTTGAAATAAATGATGCATTATATTCCCCTAAATCTTACAGAAATTTGCTAAGTTTCAGAAATATCCGAAAAAATGGATATCACATAGAAACTATGAATGAAAATGGCATTGAATATCTTTGCATTACATCGGTAATTTTGGAGAGGAAATGTATAGTAGAAAAGCTACCAGCTTTATCCTCCGAAATATATTTCACAAAAATAAATATGATTGAATCGTATGTTACTGTAAACCCGAAGTTTACAAGTACGTTCAAAGTCTGGCATGAACGTTTAGGGCACTCAGGTTCAGTCATGATGCGTAAAATTGTGAAAATTTTAAATAGCCATCCTTTGAAAAACCAGAAGAATTTTCATGTAATGCTTGTTCTCAAGGAAAATTAATAACTCGGCCATCACCAGCCAAAATTGGGAATGAATCTCCAGTATTCTTAAAAAGAATACATGGTGATATATGTGGGCCTATTCACCCACAGTGCGGGCCGTTTTGATATTGTATGGTATTAATTGACGCATCCAGCAGATGGTCACATGTGTGTTTATTGACCACATGATATACGGCTTTCGCAAAATTTATTGCCCAAATAATCAGGTTGAGAGCACAATTTCCTGACTTTACAATAAAAAAAAAGTAAGGCTTGATAATGCTGGTGAATTTACTTCACAAGTTTTCAATGACTATTGTATGTCATTAGAAATTGATGTTGAACATCCGGTCCCACATGATCATACACAAAATGGCATAGCTGAGTCTTTGATTAAACGGTTACAACTTATTGCTAGCCCATTAATATTGAGAATAAGACTTTCAATTTCGGTATGGGGTCATGCAATCTTGCATGCTGCTGCACTAATTCAAATACGGTCAAATGCATATCATAAATACTCCCATTACAATTGGGTTCTGGCCAGAAACCATATATATCTCATCTCTGTGTTTTTGGTTGTGTGGTTTATATCCCTATAGCCCCACCACAAAGAACAAAAATGGGACCACAAAGGAAATTGAGAATATATGTCGGGTATACATCACCAAGTATAATTCGGTATCTAGAACCGCAAACTGGTGATATGTTTACAACACATTTTGTTGATTGCCATTTTAATGAGGATAAATTTCCAGCATTAGGGGAGGAATTAAAGAAGTCCCAAAAGATATTATATGGTGCACCCCGTCTTTGTTGCACCTTGATCCCCCTACAAAACAACGCAAACTGGAAGTTCAGAAAATTGTACATTTATAAAATATGGCAAATCAGTTACCAGATGTGTTCCCTGATACTAAAAAAGTGACAAAATCATATATACCCGCTGCGAATGTTCTATCAAGAATAAATGTTTCGGAAGAACAAACTAATGGAAAATAGCAAATGAACCCAAATTTCGGTTGAAAAAGGGGAGACCGATGGGATCAAAAGATAAAAATCCTCGAAAGAAAAAGAAATTGGGATAACTAAATGAGAAGGTTCCTGAAAAACCGGATACATAGAAAAGTCCTGAAAACGAAAAAAATCCTAAAGACACAGAAAAACATGAGATTTCCATTAATTATACCCAAAATAGAATGTTATGGGTTAGAAATGAGATAGATGATGATGATGGAATTTTCTCATTCTTTGTATCCTAGGAAATTGATTGTGAAAATGATGATCAAGATCCAAGGTTCATACTGGAATGTCAGAAAAGATCTGATTGGAAGAAGTGGAAAATAGCCATGAAAATTGAATTGAATTCTCTCAATAAAAAAAAAGTCTTTGGACCTATTGTCACAATACCAGAACATGTAAAACCCGTTGGGTACAAATGGGTATTTGTTCGGAAAAGAAATAAGAAAATGAGATAACAAGATACAAAACCCAACTTGTTACCCAAGGATTTTCTCAGAGACCGGAAATTGATTATGAAGAAACATATTTCCCGGTTATAGATGCAATTACATTCAGATTTCTAATGAGCTTAGCAGCCTCTAAAAATCTGGAAATGTATCTAATGGATTTTGTGACAGCATATCTATATGGATCACTCGAGAATGATATATACATGAAAATCCCAGAAAGATTGAAAATTCCTGAAGCATTAAGATCAAAATCTAAAGAAATATGTGCGGTCAAATTACAGCGATCACTTCATAGATTAAAACAATCCGGACGCATGTGATATAATCACTTGAGTGAATATTTGTTGAAGAAAGGATATACCAACAATGCGATATGTCCTTGCGTATTTATTAAGAAATTTCCATCAGGATTTGTGATGATTGCTATTTATGTTGATGACCTAAATATAATTGGAACTCCAAAGGATATTGATAATGCACGAACTCATATGAAAGAAGAGTTCAAAATGAAAGATCTTGGAATGACTAAGTTTTGTCTTGGGCTCCAAATAGAACATTTCCATCATGGAATATTTGTGCATCAATCCAATTATACAAAAGGATCTTACAACGCTTTAATATAGATAAAGCGAATCCTTTAAGTACTCTAATGTTTAATAGATCTCTGAATGTTGAAAATGATCATTTAGACCTTGTGAGAAAAATGAAGAAATACTTGGTCCCGAAGTACCTTATATGAGTGTTATAGGTGCATTTATGTATCTTGCAAATTGTACTAGACCGGATATTGCTTTTACTACTAATTTGCTTGCAAGGTACAATTCATTCCCGACCCGAAGGCATTGGAATAGAATAAAACACATCTTCTGTTATCTTCAAGGTACAATTAACTTGGGATTATTCTATCCTAGAAACTCCGAGTTTGGTCTAGTTGGTTTTGCAGATGCAGGCTATCTATCGGATCCTCATAAGTCTAGATCACGAACCGGATATGTTTTTACCATGGGCGGAACTGCAATCTCGTGGCATTCTCAAAAGCAGACTTTAGTTGTCACTTCCACAAATCATGCAGAAATCATTGCCATTCATGAAGCATGTGGGAATGTGTATGGTTTCGATCTATGACTAATAATATTCAAGAAGCAAGTGGATTAGTCATCAGCAAAAAACCAACAAAATTGTATGAAGATAATGCTGCATGTGTTGCTCAAATCAAAGAAGGGTATATCAAGAGCGACAGAATGAAACATATTCCCCCAAGATTTTTTTCTTATACTCAAGAGCTCGAGAAAAACAAAAAAAGTTGATATTCAATACATCAGCTCAAGTGACAATGTAGCTGATCTATTCACAAAGGCGCTTCCGACTTTCACATTCAGAAAGCATATTCACAGTATTGGAATGCGTCATCTGCGAGACTTATGAAGAAAAAATTATACATATCTTTTCTAGGGGAAGATTGTGTCACTGTACTCTTTTTCCCTTTGTCATGGTTTTTATCCCATATGATTTTTCCATGATTAGGTTTTTAACGAGGCAGTACGTAATATATTATCAGTGATGGATAATATAGGAGGAGTGTTAAAGAAATAGATTAATTATCCATCAAATATTTTTATATTTTTATTAGATATTTTCTCTTAAACCGACATTCGTTTTCTATATATATGTATGAATAGGAAAAAGAAGAAGGTAGTAAAAAATATTAACAAAAGTAATAAAGTGTGAAAGTTATATCTTCATCCTCTATTTTCGTTTTCTTATTCCGCTTTTCAAAGATCATTATATTATAATATCACATCAATATATATATTATATTATAATTTTATAATAGTCATTTTGCTTTTCTATAAAAGAAGATTAATTAAATCCTTAATTACTTATTTTGATATCCTAATGATCATTTGTTAAAGTATCCTTACACCTTGTCTTGTTATTTTTTAGTTCTTTACTATCGTTAGTTTCTAAATGTTTCAATTCATAACTAATACAAACTTTGAACAAACACAATGTTTTATAATAATAAAAAATGGCAAGAATAAATATATATTAGTTAAAGGAGTAATCATGTAATTCATTTGACTATGATTTAGTGTGTATAAACTATAATACATCACAGGTAACTATTGTCTTCTTCTTCTTTGTTGTTTATTTTCTCCCTCTTATTTTATTTGCCTTGGATCTCTTCACAATCAAATGATTCGAGTTTGCGATTCGATTAAAAAAAAAAAAATGGATAACAGACACAAATTTCTCAAAAATCGATAAAGAATCAAATCGCAAACTTAAATAATTTGTTTTGTTGTCAATGGACAAAGTATAATAAAGTGTATAATGTAATTTCAATAAAAGTTCGTAGACAAAGTATAATAAATTGTATTTGTTTTGTTATCAATGGTGTAACGTTATATTCTAACCTTCATTACAACCTAATTGTTTGTGTTAGTATCGTTAATGTTATATTTTGAATTAAAATTTGCATATTGCTGTGTGACGGTGTCATATCTTGAATTCAAACATTGTGTCAAATCATAGTGTTTGAATTTTTGTTTATCGATAATCCCCAAAAAATTGTCACCAAAATGTATCCTTGTATAAACATTGAGGAACGAATATTTTGTTTACTGTTACTATTATTGGCGACAGCAAAACAAACAATAAATCAAATCTCTCATTGCCATCGTTCTTCGATGTCGTTCGTCCGAAATTATGTATGGGCTTCAGGCCCAACGTGTTACAATCCACAAGGGAATTTGGGCTCAAAGCAAAGCAGCCCAAAAAGATCTCGTCCTAGAAAAAAAATATTCAAACATTTGGCTTAGTTGCAAAGAAGTGCGAGTGGCATTGATTCATCTGATCTGAACATCGCTTTTAAAGGATAAGAAAGAAGAGCCGAGCAAATTTAGAAGCTAGAGAATATGAAGACGGAGGAAGAAGAATGGAGATCAGTTCACGAGGTTTTGTTAATTGTTCTTCCTTATCTTCATTCGTTGTTCGAGCTTCTCTCTATGACTCGCGTTTCGCGATCGCTTAGAGACGCGATCAGAGATGAAACCGCCTTGTGGACAAACATCGTCGTTGAACCACCGCTGAGTTCTCGTCTTACCGATGATATTCTATCGGAGATCACTTCGAAATCCGCCGGAATGCTCAAGACTCTGATCCTCCGTCAATGTCTTAGGGTCACCGACAAGGGACTCCGACGTGTGGTGGATGCGAATCCTCTCATCACTAAGGTAACCAAAAAAATTGGATTTGAAACCCTAGAATTAGATCAGTTCTCGACAGTTTTGATCTATCTGGAATTGGAATTGGGGAATCTGAAACTCTTTCTCTCTCAGATAATTGTGCCGGGATGCTCGGGATTGACTCCAGAAGGAATCATGGAATGTGTTGTAAGCTTATCCAAGAACGATCATAAGGTGGAGACACTTCACATCAATGGCGTCAATGGCTTCACCAAACAACATCTCTCAGCACTTTCGACTTACCTTTCTTCCGAGGGAACAATCGACCTCGAGGTCTGTCCCAAATGCGACGAAGTAAGGATGATTCCGGCTTGCTCTAGAGAATCATGTGTAAGTATACTCTCAAGTTAGAGATAATTGAAGAGTGTTTTGAGACTCTTAATACTACTAATATCATGTATTTCTTGGTTGAAGAACTGGAAGCAAACGAATGAACGCAAGTGCCGGGGATGCTGGCTTTGTATCCCTAGATGCGCGGAGTGCTCAGTGTGCCTTGGACCAGACACTGAGAGTCAAGAAGCAGCGTGTGGTAATGACGACGTTCTGTGTCTTGAATGTTGGCTTGTGCTTCCCAAGTGCAGGTTCTGCAATAAACCTTATTGCACAAATCACAGCAGTCGTCGACATGAGATTGCAACTACTGATGCTGCGTCTCGGCCTTCGTTTGAATGCCAAGCTTGTTACTATAGGGCAGGTACAAACCCATATGAAGTCGACTATCAAATCTAACAAAAAAAAACCCTTATTGTCTGCAACTTTGTCTATTTTGTATGAGTTGCTTGGATTGTGAAATATTCAGCTATACTCATGGAGTGAAAAAAGAAAAAAAGAATCAAGCTTTCAACACAGGGATTAGTTACAATCATCGATGATCTTGAAGCCGAACCTACAGGCTACCCTCAATAAACTTCTTGTTAATGAAGATGGTCAACAAAACTGGGTAGACAGCTCGACATAGAGAGAACAAAACCACCGAGCTCTTTTTGTCTCAAGTGTTGCAAAGAAAGAAGTTAAAATTTAGAGAAACAAGAATCGAGAGTTGTTGTTCTTTTCAGAGTTTCTACAAGAATACTAAGGCAACGATCAGTAGAAGGGAGAGTAATGTTAAGTCAGCGAAAGATGCGTGAGGGTGATAGTACTTTGGAATGCAGCCAGAGGTTGTGGAGTTCGCTGAAGGTGCCAACGCCGTGGTGTTGTTTCCAAGTGTCTGGTTGCTTTTCGCACTGCAAAATGTAGAGATGTCAGATACAAAAGCTTTGAACTTGATTTGTTTGGATATTTAAAGTTTAAATCTTTTGTGAGACGAAGAATATACCTTCCAGGGAACACGCATGCTCCTCGACCTGCAGAAATCATCAGAAGAACACAAACCCCATTTTCAGATACAGAGCAATAGGTATTTACTTTGCAAAGAGGTGAATGATAATGTTTGAGAGATTCACATACTTGGATCAGTGGTGGTGACTGTAGCAACTCCTTTGAAATCACAGCTTCCTGAAGCTTTTCCCATCTTCTGGTAATAAGCATTAAACGCATAAGTAGAATGTGCAACCACATTGTCGGGTTCGTAACATGACTCTCCCTGCATCAGTGCTGAGCAATCGACTTTCCCTGGACCGCAGGCCCAATCAAGAGCCGCCTGAAGCATCTTTTTATCAACCTTTTCCTTAGCTATACAAAATGTCTGGTTTGTAGTATCATTTGCCAGAATCGCCCCTGCACCCTCCAAACGCAAAGTGTAAACCGGAGTCCCGTTTGTATAAAACAGCCCCCAGTTCTTCTCAGATACTGGTCCCGGCCTCGAATCCTCGTTGTAAAGCTCGTAGATGTATGAAGTAACTGCAGTTCCCGGGTGTTTCGGCGTTCCAGTCTTGTTGATCACGTGCTGGATCAAATTGCTATTGTAAGTGTTTGCGTTCTCTACCGTCGCGTCGTGTTCAGACGGGCCTCCCTTAGATGGCCAACCCGATTCCGTGACCACGATAGGAATGTTGGTGAAATTGAGATAAGACATTGCAAAATAAGCCGCATCGACGATTGCATCAAAAACATTTGTGTAATGTAACAATGTGTTGGCGTCTACAGCTTCTTTGTTGGCTTGGAGAGGCTGAAAAAGAGCGTAGTCAAGCGGTATAACTCCATTGGACTGAACATAGTCAAAATACGGGTAAACGTTGAGCAGCAATGGCGATCCTGTGGACTGTAGAAATTTGAGGAGAGGAACAATAACTGGATCCCAAGTCTTATTGAAGAAAGCTTGCGAAGGAGGGAAAGAATCAAGAATGATGGTTGAAGAGTGCGGGGTCGATACTTTGATCTGACGGTCGAGATTGGCCGTGACGAGAGCAGCTTGGATGTATTTGAGGGCTGAGACAAGGACAGAAGCTGCGTTTGGTAGGCTGGTTAGGACTTCTGATCCGACCGCGATTGTGGTAATGTTGGTCGCAGGGTAATAAGCAGCTACGTTTCTAGTGACCCAATTGGCTGCGGTTGCGTTTGATTGGCTGATACCGAGAAGCTGGTCGTTTGGTACTGAGATTATTACTTGAATGCCGGTGTGAGCAAACGCAAGAAGCATTGAGCGGTCTGCGTCGTAGAGGCGTACGCGGTTGATGTTCTGTGATTTGAGGAGTGCTACTACTTGTGTTGGACTTGGCATGTCCGTCACTTCAGTGCCGATATTCACACCAATTAAAGAATCTGAAATAGACAATTTAGAAACCAACGAAAAGTTAGCATATAATTACGAAACAATTCACATGAAAATCCGTCAACTGGTCGGTCCAATTCTCAATAAGCATTAAAAACAAAATGCTAATGCAAAGAGTCTTTTAAGTTTCTAAGTTTGTGGAAACACAAAAAGAGAAGCCATTGGCTGACGCGAAAAAGTCGAAAATGCCCTTGGAAGGGAAGGTTATAGATTCAACCAGCTCCGAGGACAGTTTGGTCCAGTTAGAACGCAGAGTACTACTGGGAAGCATATGAGCTGGGATGCAATATCTTGAGATTCTCATTCCCATTAAAAAGATGGGAAGATTGGAATATTATTATAAAAAAAAAAAAAACTAAGATTTTCAATTTAAAGTCTTCATCTTTTCTTGGGGAAAAGTAAAACCCTTGATGAAATGAACGATACCCAGAATCATCATCTACTAAGAAAAAAGAAAAATCTCTGAAAATATCAGATTGTTTTTGCATTAATAGGAAACAAAGAGAGCTCATCTATAGTTGTGGAGTCGTTAACAAAGATTTATACTAATAAAAAATTGAAGGAAGCAAAGATACAACACATTTTCTAATTAGTGAGCATAAACAGACATTGTATAAGCAAAGAGATCCTCCAGGGAAAGAACACACAAAGAAACAGACAAACTTAAACCACTAAAGTACCAGAAGATTCCAAGTGAGAGTGAGAGAGAAGAAACATAGAAAAATCAAACAGATTTATTAGTCAAGAAATGGGTTGATTTGAAGATTGAAGAAAAGAAATTTCCAGAAATTTTTACCTTGGGAGAGAGCAGAACTTGCAAAGAGGAAAAGGAAAAGGAGAAGAAGGGCAGCCATTGATGGAGCTTCAAATCTTGGGAGATGCTTTGATTTTGCTTCTGAAGCATAAAGACAAGACAAGTCTCGAGGTTCTCTGAAGTAACCCACGAGAACAAAATCCAACCAAGACAAAATTATATTTATAAAAAAATAGATGGAGAAAAAAAGAAAGTGAGAAATTAAGAATCAGTTCGCTTCAAAAAAGATTTATATATAACTGAAGCCTAAAGGCTAAAAGTTGGGTTACTGATATATCTTTTTTTTTTTTTGCTGAAAAAGATGTATCGTACCACTAAATAATAATAATTTATTTTTCGGTGGAAAAAAATGCTTTTATTTTCGTTTAGCAGTCACCTTTAAATAAATGTTCTAGGATTCTTTTTTCAAATTTATGGTAAATAGATTGTTTTTGTTGTGTTTTAATTGTCCTCTGTAGTGGCAGTGAATCACAGTTGATTCAATTCAACGGTCATCTATGCATTTTTTTTTTTAATTTATAAATAGTTGTTTCTTTTAATTTCTGAGTCTCGACTATTTATATACCACACGAGTAATCATTTATTTTCAGTTTTTTTTTTTGTCAACTATTTTCTGTTTTTTTCCTATAAAGAATTTATATGAGAGATTCCTAAACTATTTACAGGCTGGAAATCTTTTTGTTGCTTACCTTTTCTCTCTTTTTTTTCTTGTTTTTCTTGTTATTTTCTTCTTGCCATTTCGGGTCTAAATAAGGTTTGTATCTCTAAAACTTTTACTTGAATACATCGTCAGTGTTGATAAATAAAACAAATAAAATTAGAATATCTAATACACTTATTCACTCGACTTTGATATAAAATATGTGTTAATGTTAACTGATAGATGTTGTTTTAGCCTTTCAAAGCCATATTTTTTTTGTCAAAATTCAAAGCCACAAATGTTACGTCAGAAAAAAAAAACAAATTTACTTTCGTGCATTTAACACGCATACGATTGTGTGCTTTCCCTTTGGGCTTATAATGGGTTGAAACATATAAAGTCTGGGAAGGCCCAATACTACTGTTATAAACAAATTTCATTCCCGGGTCGGGTCACACGATCCGAATTAAAGGCAGGCATTCAAATTGCACTCTATTTGTTCATCTAAAACCCTAAAACTTGTTCGATCAGCTTTCGCCATTAACCCGAGTTTGAAGTCGTTGAAGATTTAAGACACAGAATGGGCAAACCGAGCAAAGGGTGCGGCTTTTCATCTGGGCTTTGATTTTTTTTTTTTGTTCTCGGATGGTTCTGTGTTTGAGATTTGATTCACCGATGCCAAGTTTCTGACGTTATTTTTCACTTTCAGATCGGAAGCGACAACGAAATCTGATAAGAAGTTCGAGAAGAAACTTCAATTTTACACAAGTATGCCCGAATTGTCTCGAATTCGATATTTTTTCTCTCCTACACAAATCAAATTGCAATGTGAATGAAACTGTGTTTGTGAATGCAGAGGTCAAAGATACAGTTACTTCTTTGTCGGTCCAAAAGGAGATTGGCAAGGTAAACACTTCCTCGAAGACTATGTTTCCCATTAGAGAAAGTAGCAATCTTTGTTAAAAATGTTGCTATTCTGCAATTTGAGTCCCCGATTAGTTTAGTTTTTGGTGTTTTCACTGAAACCGTAATGTTCGAGTTTTTTGTTGAAGCATTGTAGGACTTGCAGGAGTTTCTAAAATGAGCTTACTTACTTCTACTAATGACTTTGTTGCTAATGTGATTATGTGAAAGCTTTGAACTTTTTTTTTTTCCGTATGATTTGCTAATAAGGGTAACTCCAATTACGGTTTGATCAGAAGAAGAAAATCCGCAGCCGTCAAAAGAAACTAAAGGCGTATGATCTCTCCAACCTCTCCGAGTTTCTTCCCGAGTTTAATGCTTTGCAGAAATCAGCTCTTCCTGGACCTGACTTGAAGATGAATTGCAAAAGGCGACAAAAGCTCGTGTAAGTCTCCATTTCCTTTGTGGTTTAACTTTCTTTTGTTGTGATTTGCATCTGAAAGGATTGTGTTTTGTGTGTGTGTGTGTAGATTGACGGAAGGGGCAAGATTGAACAAGGTTCTAGACCACCCAGCTTTTCAAGCTGATCCAATTGGTTCGATATTTCAGCACTTGCAGAGTCAGCAGCCACCGGTGGAAGAGAAGCCGAAGAAGAAGACTAACACAAACGGGAGCAAGAAAAGGAGTCGGAAAAAGGGAAAGGCTGAATCCATGGATTTCTGATCTTGTCCTGTAGACATAAGTTGCTTATGTTTTGTTTTGTTGTTTTGTTATAGTAGTAACAAAAAGCATGATTTTGGTACTTGGACATGATGAATCTTCAAATCTGATTGTTATTATTGTGCAAATTACACAATTTTCCCATAAACCTATAATGTGCTCGAATCACAAACACAAAATCATCATCAACCACACCTTAAAAGAGGGAAACCTATATACTTTTTTTTTACTGTTCAAACGAAATCTTCTGTGGAACATAAATGATCACGAGAGTGGTTCGCTGATCTCAAGGAGTTCATTGCAGAGACCTGTGTAGACGAGAGAGTCAGTTTCAATTGGTCTGAACTTGATGAGCGCTGACGGAACAAGTTCTTCGTCCTCTAAGGTTATCGGTTTCTGTCCCGGGGGTGGAGTATGCGGAATTACACGCCGTTTAACCAGCACAGGATCCAGAAGCTCGAATTGCAAACTCGGTTCTTTCAACGCAGAGCTCACAAACTGAGAAAAAAAACAAAAAGCATAGAAATTTCAAAACTTGTCTAAAAAGAGTAAAACCAAAATGGTGTGTGCCATTTAAAGAGATATCATATTAACCTCATAAAGAGCAACGGTTGGTTCCCATGGAGCAAACACACCTTGAAGCACAACTCCATCGGGAAACTGCACTCTTATCATACTCCTTTTGTATCTTTTTCTAGCCGCTTTTGCTTGTTTCTCCTTATAAGATCTGGGAATCAAAAGCTGAGATTCCGCAATCTTTTTCCTCCTTAAATCCGCTTCTCTCTTTATTTCGTCCGCCGAGAGACTATAGAACGAATCAGGTACCTCTATTCTCGATGCTACGTTTTCAGAAACCGAGAAAAAGACACGAATCTGAACCAAGAAACAAAAGAAAAACACTGTAAGAACAAGTCACAAACTAAAAAAAGATTATTTCCCAATCTAAAGACCTTAATGATTCAACGATTCATCACAAAAAATCTGATCAAGCAAAGAACTTTTACCTCTCTATCAATCTTCTTTGGAGCCACCGGTTCTATAACCTGAGCTGAAGATCCTGAATTCTCATCATCTTTCTTAGGCACCTCAATCTTTCTGTTTTCTAGAAATCCGACAACTTTATTGATCAATTGAGATTGTTCTTCTCCAGGAACATCCATAACAGCCCAAATCTCATCATTTTCCTCTTTCAACTCAAATCCAACCAACTCAAGAAGCTCAACACCTCCCGCAACATCACCAATAGCTTCTTTAATCTTAGCATTACTCATTCTAATCTTTCTAAACTTAGCATTTTCAGGTTCTTTCATTATGTTCTTAAACAACCTAAGCAAAACATCAATCGAGCTCTCACTTGGCTTGCCAGAGAGATACACAACCACAAGTTTCTCGATTTCGGATTTATCATTATCATCCTTCTCAAACGAAGATTCGTCTCCATTAGAGCTCCCAAGACAGCTCTCGACATGAACAGAGACTTCTTCCTCTGACGTGAAAGGATTTTTACAGATCGGACACTCGAACATATTCAGAGAATATCCGTTCTGAGATCTGTTCGAAGACGTTATCAAAGTACCGTACGGGTCGAACCCGTCTAGTGGAGGAGCACGAACCGGGTCAGGATCCGGGTTTCTCGTAGACCCACTAATCTTCTGATCGGAGGATATGGGTTTCTCAGGCAACGGCGTCGGATTGGGTTTGGGTCTAGGAGTCGGATTGGGAGCTTGGGAAGAGTTAAACCGGGTATGAATCGGGTTAACGGGTGGTGTTGCAGAGGAAGAAGAAGAAGATCCGAGAACTCTACCTTGGCCTTTGAATTTGCCAGAGGAAGAAGATAAATTGACTTTCTTCATGAATCCTTTTAGCTTATCTTTAACGTCATCCATCTTCTTCTTCTCCGTGTAAAATCTCAAGCTAAAAAGCTACAAAGTACAAACTTTTATAAATCAGAGAATGATCTGTTTTGTTCTCCCGTCGTCGAAGACTTTTTTTTTTTTTTTTTTTCTTCTCTTCATATTTAAGCCTGCGGCATAATTATGATTGATGGGCCATATTGGGCTAAACATTGTATTAATTATAAAATCCAATGCGTACCTTAAAATTACTAATCCCAATTATGTTTCTTTGGGTCATCTAATATTGGCCCAAGTAAAAGTTCAGATAAACAACAAGCCTTGGCACATATTTGACTTTTTTTTTTTTTTTTTTTTTTTGGGTTTTTTATAACATTCTTATATTTTGAAGACTTTGAAACTTCTATTCCGTAATTTTTTGGTAATTTTTCTGTCATGTTATACCAACGGGTTGGGTTCCCTGATGTTGTTCCAAACATTCCACGAAGAGAATGACTTCTAAAACATATCTTCAATCACCCACGTTGTGCTATGACTTGAGGTAGAGAGATGAATGGTGGTGATATAGGAAAAAAAACTATTTAATACCTTAAGTAAATAGATATTTTGGATTCATACATCAAATATAACATTGTGCTAGTTCATAACTCAATAAAACATGAATTCATGCAAAATCATACATTTGTCGTCATGGTTGCAAAAAACTATTAAATTTTGATGACGTGTACGCCATGTGTGTAATGATATGGATGTCATGTCACAATGTTAAGAAACATATATTTTTTTTCATTTATCTGAATTTCAATTTATTTGTTAAGTTTTACGTCTCTTTCCCAAAAATCTTCAACCATGAAACTTCTCTAAAAATAAGTTGTTATTGAACTAGTCATATATAAAAATACTCTAAAATCCACTGTTATTAGAAACATTTTAATAATTAAATTTTTAATGACTTTAAGGGACTTTAGATTATTTACATAGTTAAAAATACAAAAATTCAAATCATATAATTTTAAGTGGGATTTAACAACCAATCATAACAATTTTCCACATTCATCTAAAATCATCTAAAACTTATTAAAACTCAAATTGATTTAAAATTTAAGATTATATACAAATATTTTATTTACTGGTACTTTTTAAGATCGTGACATTTTTTATTAGGATACAATCACGAAAAATAGTTTATTTTTGGTGAGCTTTCACGGCGGAAGAAGAGGTGGAGAGAGAGTATAGGAATTCCGGAGAGTCCATCGGATAATCTATCACAGAGATAAATTATTTGTATATATATATTTTTATGGGCAATTCTCACAAATAGCACAAATTTATGTTTTTTCGAAATTAGCACAGACTTTCAAATGTTCCAAAATTAGCACAAAAATTAATATAAAGAAAAAATCTAAATTATTAAAATAAAAAAAATTTAATAAACCTAAAATAACCATAAAATCGCAAAATCTTCATCTTTCTCTCACTGCAACCTAATCGATTCATCAATCTCAGATTTTCCAGTTTAAGGTAAGCTAGATTCTTAGATTCTGGATTTGAAGCGACTCGATTCTGACCACTACAGCCTTCTCTTCGTCTCTGACCACTTTGGCTCCGGCGGCATTAGTTTTTCTCCCCTCTTTGCTACTGCTCCTTCTCGGTAAATCCTTCTCGTTTTCTCCTCGCCGGTCATTTTCGTCGTATCTTGGGTTATTTTCATCCCCGGTTACTCGGAAATCGTTTTTCCTCAGGGCGAGCTGCTTTGATTTTTGGGTTTTGTCATCCGGTTTTTTGTTGTGGAAAATAGTTATCGGCCATTTCTTTATTTTCTTCTTGTGTTTTGATCGATTTGGGTTTCTTTGTTGCCCATGTTGAGATCGAATTTTAAATTTCTTCTTCGCCATCGAATAATGGGTGTGTTGCTTTGGGATTACTCGGTTGTTATATCGTCTGAGATTGCTGATTGCTAGTATGAATTTGAAATTGAAATGTAAACCCTTAAATTTGATGGTTCTTATGTCGAATTTTAGGTTTCAATTTGTTTGGGTTTTGATGTCTGGTCACAGTTTCAGATTAACTTTTAGTAATATGTCTGAAAAGTCACATAGCCTTAGCTTAAATCTTACTGTCATCTGCAATTCTTTTGGTTCTGACTCTTCCAATGCATTTGTTCAATTCGTGACACTTCACTAGTGCAATGGTTCCTTTCGTGCCACTCCTCTTTCTGAATCTCATGTGCACAGATTGAGAATAGTAGATTCACTGATGTTGATTATTTTTCATTGCTTGTAAATTTCCAAGTCTCTTTAATGTATGTCTTACATCTAACTTTAGCTCTACTTCTTTTGTTCCCTATTTGAGAGTGTTAACATATAATTAGATGTGTTATGTGCATGCATTTCAAGTCTTTCTGGATATTTGTGTAAGGTTACTCTGTTATGCGCTATTGTCTGTCTTCATTCTGCTTGTGTAGTTTTTGATTTCCAATTGAAATTGTCTTGTTTGAGTGTTTGTGTTATTAGATTTGGCATTATATGTGCTCTTTCGTTCCTAATTTATTGGTTGTGTTTGGGTATATTTGATGTGTTTTGCGTTGAAAGGTCTTCTACTACTGCTTGTTGAAATTATATGAACATATGCGGCTTGTTTTGGATAATTGTTAGCGATTTGAAAATTCAGGAAGAACTCCATTAAATTTTGGAAGGCCTCCCTGAATCGTTAAAAACTATCGATGTGTTACACTGTTATGCGCTATTGTCTTTCTTCATTCTGCTTGTGTAGTTTTTTATTTCCAATTGAAACTGTCATGTTTGAGTGATTGTGTTATTAAATTTGGCATTATATGTGCTCTTTGGTTTCTAATTTATTGGGTGAGTTTGGGTATGTTTATATGTTAAGAATAAACTTCTACTACTGCTTGTTGAAATTATATGAACATATACGGCTTGTTTTGGATAATTGTTAACGATTTGAAACTTAAGGAAGAACTCCATTAAATTTTAGAAGGCCTCCTTGAATCGTTAAGAAACAAAAAAAAAAAATTTAATTAACAGCTTGTGTCATACACTTTTGCAGGGTAAAACATAGGAGATTCTTTTGATCTCAAGATTCCATTGCCAGAAAAGTTATATGCAAATGGACAAGAACCAAATCAGAACATTGGCATTAATCAAATGTCAAGTTTTGGTGTGGTAAAGAAAGTTGAAGAAATAGTTGGTCATGTTGTGTTCACCCGGATGAAAAATTCATTCATGAGACCTCTTATTAAAGCGAGTACCAGACCCTTAGAATTCTCAGCAAAGATAGTACATTATGTACTTTGCAGACAACTTAAAACGAATAAGAAGGAGTTGTGGTTTCACTTTAAAGGACAGCCAATGAGGTTCTCGAGAAGAGAGTTTCAAATCGTGATTGGGGTACCATGCAGCAAAGAAGAGTTTTTTGAAAATCCAGAATTGGAAAAAATTGACTGGCCAATAAAGAAGGAGACATATACACTGGCTGAATTGGAAGAGTTGCTATAGCAAACAAATAAGAAGTTAGTGGATGTGAGGTTTGCATTAGGAACGTTGCTCTTGATAGAAACTATCCTTCTTCCAAAGTACATCAATTACTGTTTTCCAGCGTCGAATGTTAGCAAAGCACAAGATATAAAAACACAACTGACGTATCCATTGAGAAATCTAGCATATGATGTGCTTCTGAATTCAGTTATATTTACTTCTAAAGAGAGAAGATTGGAAAAGCCTAAGTACTTTTTGCATGATTTCCCAATGGCCATACAATTATGGGTTTTGGTGTTTATCCCTAGGATGAAATCTACATTTAGCCTGCTTGATAAATTTGCAGCTAAGAATAGTATAGTATGCGAGAGATACTGCAGCACTAAAACGCCAAGTCTTAGTGAAATTGAAGCCATTGCGGAGTCTTCAGAAGATGTTTGTTTAAAAAACTCTATTTTTGTATCTTTCTTTTGGTGTCTTTAATTAATGTACAAATTTATGTTTTATTTGCAGGTACAAGTTATTTGCATTTTACCAGCTTTGGATGGTGGTGATGCAGACGACTCATTATCAATAGAGGATGTAGATGATAGTAACCTTGATTCAATAATAGATGCTCAATAATAGATGCTGTGAAAAAAGGTTACAAAATAACAAGTGCTGATTGGGATAAAAAATCAATGGACATCGGTGATGCACTAGCGAAAATTGCACGAAAAAATAATATAACCCATAGGGTGGAGCAGCATCATCAGCTCGTCAAGGCCAACAAGAGAGGATTCTGTTATGACAAAGCTCGACAAACTCCACAGTTTGGTGGAAGATGGATTTAAAAAATTTGGTAAACGTTTATCAAAGATAAAAGAAAAACTGAAGATTATTGCTGGAAATGAGGTTTTAAGTTTTTTTTCTTTTAAAGAAAATCCTACATGAAGTTAAAGCATGCATGCCTTAGTTTTTGATATTATTTCATGATCTTATTGTTACAGAGTGAGGATGACGATGAAGATGATACTGAATCCAAAAAACCAATGCAAACAATGTGGTATGACATTTAGCTCCTTCACTTTATTTGTATATAAAAGCTAAATGTTAAAATATCTCATTTGGGTTACTTAAAACTGTTTTTGGCATCTGTTTTATGATTTATTTTTGTTGCAGGTAAAACAGGATGCCATGGATCAATCAGTGAGTCACAATGATGAGGTTAAAATATTAATTTTTTTATCATTTAGGTAGTCTTTCCTAAATGGTTTATCAAGCTTCCTAAATCCAACATTGATCTTAAATTTTAAGCAAAGCCTTACTAAATTTTTATTAGACCTCAATGTTTAATATTATCTTATTTCATGATGTTTGCAGAGAGAGAATGTGAAATATAAGGTATGATACTTAGTGTTCTGTTCTAGATACCTCTTATATTTAGACTTTGTTTATTGGGAGCTTATGTACTCTGAGAATCTAACTACGGTTTTTGTTTGCAGGGAGATAAAAGAAGGTGGAAAAGAAGCATCATGCTCATTTAAAAATCCTTCTCCAACCGAAGAAAATCTCAACAAAAAGGTATATCACTTGAATGGTTTCTATTACTTGAATGTTTTCAATTAACTTATGATTTAGGGAAGTTATCCAAAATTGTCGAGAACCAAGAAATGTGGTACCAAAATTCTAATGACTTAATTTGTTTTATCGAAGGAGAAGGGTGAAAAGGTGGATGTTGCTCTGAATGACTTGCCATCTCACTTAAAGCCTGATGCGGGTGTGGAAATAAGATGGAACATGTTTGAGTTACATGGTCTGTGGTATCCGGGAATGGTGATGGGGGTAATTTTAGATGATGAAAACTCTTTGAAGTTCGAAGTCGAGATTACAACATTATACTCTGACATACGCAATACGAAATTCTCAAAACGGTGTGTCAACAAGAGTGAGCTTCGCCCCTTAGCACATTTGATGTCTGAAAACGATAAAAAAAGATGTATTCAACTGGAGACTGAAGTTGATATGTTCCACAATGGTGGTTGGTGTGAAGGGGTTGTGAAAGTAATTAAAGTTAATGATTATTATGGTGTCATTGTGAAAGCTCTACACAAAGCGTATATGTACCACATAAATCAGATTCGGTATCATAGAGATTGGGTTGATGGTGCTTGGGACCGCCGGTGGAGGTAAAGAAAGCTTCATAAAATATCTTGTTTTGTTTCTATTTGAATTATATTTAAACAACTTCATCACTTTTACATTTATATTTTGCTTGATATTGATTCAGGAAGCTGCGCAAGATGAATCAAATGACGGGACCCAAACAGAGAAGATAACCCAGAAGCTCAGTTCAACAGAGGAGGTAAAAGAAAAATCTGACTCAAAAAATTCCTAAGAATTTCTTAACCAATTCTAAACACATTGAAAAAGCTGACTCAAAAATTAATGTCCAATGTTTGAAGATGAACATAGATGAGGCAAATGTCAGGACACAAACACAAGAGATAACTCAGAAGCTCGATTCAACTGCTGAGGTAAGATTTCTTTTTAGTTATTTTACTTGTATTTTAAATGGTTAGAAAAGTCTTCTCAAACGTATACTAAAAAGTTCCAAAAAACGTTTTGTACTTGCAGAGTGATACAGAGCATGTTCCTGAGAGAGATAGTGATGATATTGTGAATGGTGATGAAGAAGAAGACAGTCAAGATCATCATGTGGAGGAAGGTGTGAATCAAAATGATGGTGATGATGAAGAAAAAGAAGGTGAACAGAATCCAAAAGAGAAGCTATTACTTGATTATTAACTATATCAAGATCTTTTAGATAAACAACGCCATCTGTTTTGACATTCTCATATGTTTTTATGTTACAAAAGGACATTACACATAAGGAAAAAGGTAAAAAGGTGAAGTCATGGACCAATGAACCAACATTCAATCTTGAGTGTTTTACTCCAGCCAAGGTTTGTTATTAGAATTCATGCTTATTTTTTGGATTTTCATTAATACGTTATATCATGGAGTTTCTCATAGAAAATGTTGATTGGATTTAGCCTTGTTGAAAATTTAGGAAGCTGTCCGTAAATTTTAAGAAGCCAAAAGATCAAATGAAGAAAAAAACACCACATATAGAGAAACAGAAATTTCTAATACAATCAAGTCAACACAAACCCAAAATCCAAGGATAAAACAAAGTTAGCAACTAAAACCACAAGAGGCAAAATATCATACTAGGCTTTCAAAATCGCTGCATTTAATCTCAGATTTTGGAAGAGACGATTAGCTATATTCAGAAGCCATAAGACTACAAATTCGCCTAATTCCTTAATAAAAAGTCATAAGACTCACCATTTCGTCGGAAAAAAAGAAGAAGAAAAAGAAGAAGAAGAAGATCGGAATCACAAAAGCTTTACCGGAAGTTTTTGCGACGAAATCGATAGTTTTAATATAAGAAAATATAAATTTTTATAAGGATAAAATAATAAGAATTATAATATTCACTAATGCTATTTTTTGAAGCATGTAGAATGGATGCTAAAACTGTCTATAAAACTTGGTTTAGTGTCATTTTAAGATATTCCTCTATTTTTATAGGTGTAAATGTATGTAAAACTTAACAAATAAATTGAAATTGAAAAGAACAAAAATTGTTTGTTAACACTAAGATGTGGCATTCACATCGTTATACACGTGGCGTCTTTGCCATCAAAATTTAATAATTTTTTTGTCACTGTAGTAGCAAATGTATTATTTTGCACGAATTCATAAGTTGTGAATCAGAAGACGAAAAAGAGTCCACACCAAAAAAAAAAGTATTATCTCCATTTTCGATTTTCGATCCTAAGAAAAGACCAAGCTTTTGATCTTAACTGCAGAAGTTGGCGAAACATCCATGAATATTCAAAAGTACTTAGCCCCACATATTCGATGTTTAAAAACTAATTTAATTTGACAAGCTTTTTACAATATAGCATTTAATTTGACAGTACGGCTACCTTAAAACATTGGTCTATAGTGTAGCTGCAACCGAACGCATAACATGAAAAAAGAAAATACAGAAAAGTAAAACATTTCAAACAATTTTAGTCTACTTTAGAACCTAGGTGGGGGTGAGGGTGGGGGGTGGATAATTGATGATAGAGAATGTGTCACGTAAGCCGATCTTTCCACCAATTATGCTTTTATTTCCCCCTACTTTTGTATGAAACATAATGATATAAATTTGAACACTTTATAAAGTCTTATTTACTAAATATTCATAACTTATGGTATGGTATGATTAGTATCTAATTCAATCAACTATACCTACCATTTGACATTATATTACTTTTATTCATCGTTGTGATGAGTTAAGATTATATGAACTTAGAATGTGGGTTTCAGAACTTTAGTTGTACGAACATGAATCGAAAAATAAAAGTAGAATTGTTTCACTGATTATAATAGAAATGGATACACTGCTGAGTTTTACAAATGAGAATCGCAGAGAGTAATTGAAGATAGTTATTATTTTGAAAGAACAAATACTATTTAATTATAAGCTGGAAATAAAAACCGTTAGCTCATCATGGTTTAGATTCATAGAACAGAAACATAGATTTTTTTGTCAGGATCCGTAACACATATAACACTAATTAATTTAATCGACAACGTTAAGTGATTATGATAATTAGAGATATCAAAAACATATTGAGTAATGTTCTTACATAAAGATACGATCACAAATCTAAACGGCGTGAGTTTTCTATACATTTGAAAAATAGTAAAACTTAAATTAAAGTGGGTCAAAAAAGAAACATCCTTTAGGGTTTTAGTGGAGAATATGAAGAATCTCTTCGCTTTTCTTTCTCCTTTACGCATTTAATTCTTTTTTGATGATATACGAGTCAAGAAGCGAAAGGCGAAAGCCCATAACGTAATTTACTTCCCACCTGATATATTACAAAAACACATTAATAGAGGATATAAACAAACAACAAAGTCGGATCATAGTGCCTTATCTTGGGTCCATTACATATATTTGATCCGTTAATCATAAAAATATTTGATTGTGATGATAATGTTCGATTAATTATTATATTAAAACAAAAGTGAGTTAGGAATGGGTCATTTTATTTACCTTTACCTCTCTCACACGATTTTGCCATAAAAGAGAGAAATACAACGAGTAACGTAACTCCAGCAATTAAGCCAACTATGATTGCAAGTGTTTTCTCTATCTCATCGTCATCATTGTTACGACTCCCACCTAATTATATCCATAAATAAACACATTTTAACAATACAATATAGTTATCAAATATTACATGCATAAATTGTAAATTCTATGCGAAAAAGGTGGAGAAAATAAACGAAAAAAAACTCTTAAAAAAACTCTTGAAAATAAATAACAATTAACAACAAAAAACCCTGCTTATTAATTAACTAATTAGATTAAAAACAAATAAGAAAGAACCTTAAGAGAAACAAAAAGCAACGGAGCAAAGAAGACATTACCGTAGCCGTTGGCTCGAGAGTGACCTCCACGCTCCGAGTAACGCGCGTAGCATTTGGCTAAGTACACGTCACCCCAAGCGGCTCCTCCACAATCCGATTTCAGCCGTCCGATCGCCTCCATCAAACAGTCTTGACACTCGGTCGCACTGAGATCTCCGGTGCACTGCGCCACACCTTGCAAAGCCCCTGACACTCCTACTCTGTACGAACCACCGCTACTCGCCGCTAAAAAACCCACCACCGAGTCTCTCCGAGTCAACTCGTCTGAGTTATAACCAACCGGTGGTCCACACCGTCGAACCACCACCGTCTTATCTTCCACGCCGAGGAACGTCGAGTTGTCGTATTTCACGAAACAGCCTTCGAGCTGCAACGCGCCACCGCACGCCATGGCGCAGAGACTCCCTAGCCGGCTAACGGCTCTAGCGACGCATCTTGCGCAGTCTCCGGAGCCGGAGGAGAGATCGCCGCGACACTGGTACAATCCGTAGACGGAGGAGCTGTCGCCAGAGATTCCGTTGACGGTGAAGTTGTTGTATGTGTAGAGAGAAGCTGAGCTAACGAAGGAGGTGAGTAGTGAGTTTACGTTTGACTCGTACGGCGATCCCGGAAAGTACTTTGCTTGGGAGCAGCCACCGTAGACGAAAGTATCGACGGCGGCGTATGAGATTGTTCCGAGAAGTGACACGACGGCGATAAAGAGAAATGGTTTTGTCGAGAACATGACTTTCGCCTATTGCTCTTTTTGTGTGTGTGTGTATGTGTGGTATGATTCGAGAAAATATGAGAACGTAGCAACTTTTTTATGCTGGTGCGTTATCATATGATTATGAAACACTTTCGTTTATATTATTTTTTTAAATCATATTTTTATGGTTTACTAATTGCTATACTGTAGTGTCAACATTATTTTACTTGGTAATATAATCATGCGCTGATTATTTTGTATTAAGTTATACACTCATCTATGGACAACTGGAGTGCATTCTCGATCTACGTGATCTTTGTTACATGAACAGATTTATCAGAGATTGGTAACCATTATTCAAACTATTAGAACTATGCCAGAAAAGAAATTATTTATTGTTTACATCTTGTTCATAATATTGTAAAACAAACTTCTATTATCATTAGTGAGCCAAGATTCATGGATGATTTATTGCATATAGTTTATATATTTTAAAGTTATAGATACAACTTACTTTAATTTTAGTAAAAAACTTGCTTAATTATCTTTACTTAATCCATTTCTTATACTTGGCCAAATATAAAGAATTATTTGGCCAAATATAAAGATTTTAAAATACTCTGTTTTTTCTTATTTATTTTTCTAAATAATGTGAGTAATTGCTCTTTCTAGAATTATCTGGTTACTTTCTTTTCCTTCAAGGTCAAGTGGTTAGTGGTGCAATATTGATTGCAATAACTATAAGTAAAAAAAGTCAAAATCATAACGCTCATAATGAAAGACTTGGGAGTTGAAAAAACGTAAAGAGAGTATCTAACTCTCATATTTACTTTTTGGATAATCAAATCTACTACTTAAAATTAGTGTCCAATAGAAGATAATCAAAATTAAACTCCATTTTTAAGAAAGTACTTTAATCCATTAGATAACAAAACAATAACACAATGATCCATACTAGTTTTTACACCAATATGACTCATTTTGACTTTGATCTTAAAACTAAAACTATGATTTGTAACTGTTTTCACCATTTTTATCATATTTTTAGTGTTTTCTAGCCATTTTGAAACTTCTGTTGAAGCTATAAGGTTACAATCTGCGAAAATGAACGAAAAAACTTAATACAGCAATGAATGGTGTCTTCTCTCATACTGTGCCTAGCCGCACTAAACCAAGTGCACCTGGTAATACGATGTCACCTCATAAGAACCAAATTAACAACCATATTGCTTATGTTATTTTCTAAAAATTCAAATACAATTTAATTTGCTTTTTCAAGGATTAAAAGTATCTCCAAATTCTACATTGGTTTCATCTCTTCTTTTCATGATCATGAAATTTGATGTGAAGATATTTGACATATATTTTATGATATAAACATTGAGAATTTGAGATCACATAATTGTATTTTTCTCACTACGTACAAAATCTTTTTGTGATAGCCAAATATTTTAGGAAAAATGTTTCCCAGTTACTTGAAGGAAACGCCAACACATGCTCACACATACAGACAATATTAATGTCTTGTTAACTACACGAACTATCGCAGTCACATAAGAACATGCCTGAATAAAAATAGATTATGCGTACAACTGTTCCGTTGTACGGTTCGACGGATTCCGGCACCGTACAATTAATTCCGGTTGACCTAGTTAAAAAATCTGATCCAAATTTTTTCTTTTAAGTAATTTTAGATCCAATCGGGTCTACTAAACCCGATTTCATTTGCTTCAAAAGTAAAATCGAGAAACAAACAAAATAATTTCATGTCGAATCTCTATTCTTAAGGATTCGAGCAAGAAACGATTGGTTTCAAGAGTAGTAACTCAAAAGTTAAAGTTGGCAACTTTTGAGTTTTTTTTGGTGTTTGTAGGATGCTGGAACTGAGCACTGCAAGTACTTTAAGTGGTTCGATCAAGAAGAGGTAAAATGGTGGCCGCGAAACGCATTGATTCAAACTGTAGCTGACAATCGTGAGAGGGAAAAAGTGATAGATCAACTCCAGATGACAATCCTGGAACTTCGTAGTGATTTGGAGAAGCACGTGGAAGATACGAAAAAAGTCATGTATAGGCAACGATTGATCATCACAGGATTAACCGGATTGCTTGTATGTGCCGTTGGAGCCATTATATTTGGTTGATCTTTAGACTTATAAGTATCATTGTGTTTGTTTAACTAATTGTCAGTATTTGGTCTTCCTGTGGATTTCTATTGTGTATTTCTACGTATTAATGTTGTTTTCTTGTTTTGAAGTTATGAATAAACAAAAAACAGGTTGTCTTTATCACAAATGCATGAAAAAATACATATCTGAATCGAGTTTTTCTTTGTCGCCACAAATGCATCAAACAAAATATTTGTTTCAGGCTGAACACACCATCAGGTAAGTTCCTTGTTACCAACCTCTCTGCTTGTTCTTCTTCATCACCAGAAGAGTCATCAATAGCAGGGTAGATTTCATCTTCATCTGGAATTTGTTCTTCATAATTGTCATGGTTAAACACCTCTATATCCGCTTCACCAACCTCATCCTCATCATCTGATTCTGCATTTTCAGACAAACCATCTTCTTCATCATTAACCTCATCATCTGACATCTCATCTTCACCTTCAGGTTCATACGCTGGGTCCATTTCTCCATCACTCGGATTCTCATCAAGTACTATTTTACCAGGCTCTAACTGATACTCCTCAACAACTAGTTTCTCAACATACACGTCCAGCTCTATCATCCAATGCCCTGCTGATTCCATCTTCTTTCTATTCCCGTCGACATTTTTCCACAGAGGATGCTTATCTGCTAAATCTTCAAATGGTAGCTTGTACCACATTCTTCTGATATCAATCCTTTTTTCAAGCAACTTCGATATCACATCTGTTAATATAGCACCAGGATCCACTTCGACCACGTCAATTTCTCCGTCAACGTAATCCGACACACCATTTCTGTTTTGAATTGCCAAGAATGATGGCAACTAACTTTGACAAGTTCCTCGTCACTTCACAACACATAAAATAACATTTATCAATTCCACAAAATAGTCAACAACTTGTCTTAAACAATGATAAAAATGGGAAAAAAACTCCGACATAAACCGACAAAAAAACTAAAAAGTGAAATCTTTGTTTTCAAAGAAAGCAATACTCGAAATCAACCCCACCACTTGTTCCTTTCCTTATATAAACACCCCATAACCACAGAAGAAATCGAAATACAATTTCAAATCCAAAACAGAGAATGACGGCATTTTGGATTCGGGGTTTCACATATAAATCAAGTCGAAAAAAACTAGAAACCTTACCTCATTGTAACCGAAAATTCATTATGTAAACTGTATTCGTTGCAGGAGTGGAAAAGATTTGAACGGTTCCTCTTCTCTCAAGAACCCTAGGTAAAGGGGATTTGGGGATTTTTAAATTTTATTTGATCTTAGATCGTAAAAATGAAGGCAAATGAAATCAGGTTTAGTAGATCCGATTGGGTCTAAAAAAAAAAAAATTTGGGTCAGATTTTTTAATTGGGTCAACCGGAATTAATTGTACGGTGCCGGAATCCGTCGAACCGTACAACGGAACAGTACCGGAATGTATGGTTATGGTGTTGTACACATAACCTATGTTTATTCAGATATGTCTTTATGTGATTGCGATAATTCGTGTAGTTAATAAGATATTAATATTCTCTGCATGTGTAAACATGTGTTGGCGTTTTTTCATGTAGTTGGCAAATATTTTTTTTTATGAATGGCAGCGACAGTAGAATACATAAACGATACTGGGCCAAGTAGAAGAGGAAAAGGCCACGATAACCCACCAAGAGATAGATGTATCAGCGAACGACATCGTTTAGCCTACTTAATATAATATCTCTTCGCTGTTGATTTTTTGGGAAATAAAAAAATAAAAATTTGTTTTTATGATGTTGATTACATCTGTACTGTATCTATCTGTCTCCATAATTCAAAAGATACAACGAGGAAATTATAAATCTATGATCGGCAAATCGAGAAGCAAATGCTACAAGGAATAAACATAGGCCCAAACGGAATATAGCGGGCCTCACCCAAATAGAGGTCATCATGGACTCCCACTCTCCCAGTATGACACAGCCCAATTGTTTATTCAAAAACTCAGTTTATTGCAAATAAAATTATAAAATGGTCACATATATATATATATATATATATATATATATCCGATATTAAATTGATAAATCCAACGCATATATGTACACCAATATCAAAATCAACACATTAATATTCATAACGACTCTCAGAATTTTATTTTGGGTTGTATGCAGAGAAGATAAGAAACATGTGCCAGAATGTCAGATGACTTATAGAGATAAAACAAAATAAATAAATAAAACGATATTCAATTTCTAAGAAGAGATTTTGAGTTACATTACATATAATATTTGAAATTAGAACTTGGCATCACATTACTTGATAGTGTGATGAGTAGTCTTATACAAATAGGTATATATTGTTTGAATCTACCAGTTGAGACGTAGTCAATTTAGCTTTGTATATTATCTGCAGATCTACTCTTAGACATTTGAAGGAAGATCGTGCTAGGATGTTCGAGTTTCGCATTCATTGTGAGTTTTAGGATTGTGCTAGGATGTCTATCATGCTTATAAGAAATACATTATCAGACATGGTGCAACATTCAATCTGGATAACAGGTAATTTCAACCGCAACGATTGTTGCTTGAATTTTTGAATTTACTGAAATTGTTGGATTGTTTCTTGACTTTGCTAATTAACTTTAGGATTTGTTTTATGTGCTTTATGTGTTCTTGTGAAATGGTGAAATCCGAACATGTAAATCACTATTTTGTAGACAAAAACTTAAATAGGTAAACTAAAATTTTAAACCATAATGTCTTAAGTCTATAAAACGAAAGAGAAATGTGTAAATTAAAAAATAAAACTAACGACAAATGTGTAAATAGAGAAATTTAACTAAAGTTTACGCATAATTCATAAAGTCTATGAAACGAAAGATTTTTTTGTAGATGAAACAACTCTCGCATACGTCGTCCATTTCTCCAACAGCGCAATCATCACCAATGTCAATTAGAGCTAGGACCATGTCATATTCTCGAAATTGCCTAACACTTAACTCTAGAATAACGCTCCGCAATTAATTTGGCAATTCCTAACTGTATGAAATCCTTGCTTCCTCCACAATTTTCTAAGCATGTTGGACCCTTCAGAGAGTTCCTCTTGATTTATTAAAATCATTCCAAAAAGATACATTGCTTCAAGATGAGTTGCTTCTGCTGCTTGCTTGAGTAGACTATATCCTATAATAGTAGATTTTATATAATAGAATTCAATTAGCCCACATAAGAATATGGCATGAACATTCCCATATTTTGCACACTGATAAAACAGTTTCGTATTCTCCGGTATCTTATTCCATGGAGGTGGATAAAGATCATCAAAGTTCAGCTTCTGGAAATTTGGACACTCTGCATAATGTCTTGCAAGCACCGATAGAAGCTTGCAAATCTGAACATGATTTTTCTCCAACTTTTCCTAGGATAACAACTAACACATCATCAGGTAGATCTTTAAGCACTTGTGTAGACCGCTTTTTCTCCATATTTTATTTCACTCTCAAAGAGAAACAAAACCCTCAAAAATAAACCTTACTCACTTGAAGCTTGACCTACAAGTCTGCTATTTTTCTTTGAACGGCAGATAACTCTGTCAAGACCCTTATCAAATCATCACCTCTTTCGCCATTAGAAGACGCCAAGCTTTAAATTTCTTCCAACATTGGAAATGATTGACCTCTTAAGGTCCATATAATATGCATTACAGCTCACGACATTGTTAACTGAAGCAGCTGATAGATATAAATACGAATTCTTTAAAAATGTAGCCAACAATTGCACCGTGAGATAAAAATAAGGCAAAATAAAATACCTACGCATATGTACATGAATCGTCAACTTCCCTAACACATTGACCAATGAGGCTCAGATTTCACAACAACAAAAAATATTATAACAATTGCAAGCATATATCATGTTCTTTGCATACAAAAGTCGAACCAAGAAAAACAGTTTCTGAGACGAGTTTTGTTGGAATTTTAGAAATACACACATTGTATGATGACGGAGATGTTGAAATTTCTATATTAAGAGAGCATTCTTTAAGGAAATTCCTTTCGCAATGTCTATGATAGTTGCGTTTATCATAGGTAAACAAACACCAACAACATCCTTAAAGTCACTTTCTTGGCTTTAATATTTCTTCCTGTAATTAAACAAAATAAAGACCAACAACTCCAAATATGTAGCAGAAAACATTCACAAGATATACTCACCAATTCAAAGATATTGACAAAGAGGGTACTCAAGAAATCAAAGCCTCCCATTCAAAGATATTGACAAAGAGGGTACTCCAGAAATCAAAGCCTCCCTTGCTCCAGCCACTGCACCTAACTAGAGCCTGGGGGATTCTCAAATCAGTAAACACAGAACACACGAGCAGAAACTGATTTGTCCCAGCAGATTCCAATTCAGAGGCCTTGTGAGTCACCATAAGTTCAGATAATTAACCAAAACTACATAAAAACAAACGACATAAATAAATCAAAATCAAATTAACATTCAAAAACTATCAGATTCGTAAATATCACAAGAAGAAACCCCACGTTTGAGGAGCACAAACATGAACATTGTAGAGCCCTTAAAGAACCAAAGCCTCAATGAGAGAGACATAAATCACATCTCCATTCAAAACTAAAACGATGGGTCTAGAGCCAATTGAATAGACAAATACCATTAATCTTCACTTAATCATGACAAATACATATGCAATATATTAAAGCCCAGAGATGAAAGATCTATTTCGTCCTAAACAAAATTCAAAACATCAGACAATCCCATAACTCACAAGCATCAACGTCAGTAAATAAGAGCAACAACCAAAGTAAATACTACACTCGACTAATGAAAGTAAATTAGAGACGAAAATCCGATTCAAATGAGATGCCAAAAAATAAGAGAAGTGATTTACTAAGTTACCTGCGACGGAGGAGGAACGGCTACGAAACCGAGATCGGAGGTGATAGAGAGAGCATCAGACAATCCGCCGATGCGCCTCATAGGTCTCTTCCCCACCTAAGTCGTCTCGCTTCCCAAGTTCTGGTGCTACGCATAGCTATGGTCACTTCACGTTGGAGACTGTGGAGAGTCGAAGGGAAGCTTCATTTAATCAAAGTTCAAATCTTGGGTTTGATGATCAAGTCGATATCAACGAGGTTGGCTTAGAGCTCACACTTGGTTAGAAGCTCTGACAAGAACAAAAATAGATAGCATTATTATCGTAACTATCTTTTTAATTAATAATTTCACTTTCTAATTACAAGGAGAGAAAAAAGAAAGAAATGGTCTACTGGGTTATAAGTGTATAAAATTTGTTATAAGAATAAATCATTATGTTATGGTATATTTGAAAGAAGTCTGAACGCATTTTAAACCAAAAAAAAAAAAAGGTTTGAATCGCATTACTAATAGTTGTTGATGTCTCATAGTGAGGGTATTTGTAAGAGGTTTTTTTCGAGAAACTGAAAATATTAAGATAATCTTAAAGTTATTATATATTACAATCACACCATTAAATAAAAGACATGTTGCATATCCAATTTAAACTATCAATACTGTTGAATAATGGATTACAAGAAGTATTATTTACTTTAGAGTTTTTATTTTTCAAATGTTAAATTTATATATAAATTTTGGTTATCAAATACTATGTTTAAACCACTCAGTATACTAATTTTTATTTGTGGTTTTAAAATATGAACTTAATATATATGACAAAGATTATACTCCATGATTGGTATATAGTATTTTAAAACCACATTTCCAACATGTTATTACTGATTTTAATTAATCTCTGTTTCCTAATCAATCAAACGTTTTTTATAAAAACATGTTTTTAATATTAAAAAAATTAAAAAAACATCTCATCTATAAAAATAATTTTAAAGATGTATTTCGAAACAAAAATGTACATAAAATAACAACACATAGGTTTTGATGTTTTCAGATTTCTTTACTAATATCTTAAATATAAATATTATACAAAAACCAACAATATAACAATACATAAGAAACAACAATCTAAACATTAAATTTACAAAAAAACGTATAAAAAAAACTCCGCAGCATCGCGCGGGTATTTACCTAGTTTAATAGTAATACAAAAAGCTTTAAACACAGACAAATATACAAATTTAACAATATATTTTAAGAAATTGGGATAAAAATTACTTCTTACATATGTTATATTAGTATAAAAAGAATAAATTTGCTGCTATTAAAGAAAATAATTAACAATAAATGAATTCTTCAAATAAACTAATAAAATCTTTAAAATTGATCGAAACTTTTTATCAACCAATAGACCAAAGAGGTTTCCACATATATGGACTAAATTTAAAACATAGATCTTCCACATTTTCAAAAAATTGATAGTATTAAAATCGACTACCAAATATTGTCTTTTTTTATTACAGCATCAACTTTTTTTTTGTTTTGACAAGCAAACAATCTTGTTATGACAATAATAATAATAATAATAATAATAATAATAATAATAATAATAATAATAATAATAGCTATATTGTTATTTTTACTATCATCTAATTTCGTGGCTAAGATGTTGGTTGGTGACAATGAATAAGTAGTTGGGGAAAAGAACAAGTTACTCAAAATGTGAACCAAAATTTTCCAAAAGATAAAGCCAATTTTGATGATGACTCATCAACGTTACTTTATATTTTCATAAATAAATTTTGAAAATGACATATTTTTCTTGTAATATTAGCATATGATTGGAGTAACTTATTCCTGCTTTGTTTCTTGTAATCAATCACATAACGACACGTATCACCTACTTGAATAATTTTATAATCACAAAGGCATCATCATCATGAAAGTTGAAACCAAATGTCTCCATTGCATCTTCAAGAGAGAGGAAACATAAACAGAGGGAAACACAATTATACAGTTTTTGCTTGCACTCTAAGTTTATCTTCTTCCCTCTCAATCAACCCCTTAAGAAGTTCTTGCAGAAACAGTATAAACACAAACACAAGACTTCTTAAATCACATGATGTTAATCTTGCTCCAAAACCTAAAACTCTACCATCTTCTTTTGTCCTGCTCTGCATCTGCTTTTCGAATCGATTTTTTCGCTGTCTCAATAACTAATCGAAACCCATCTATTTTTTATACCTACAGAGATCTATTAGTTCATAAACTCCCATCACAAATCAGCAATTTAGCAATCATCACTTCATCAGCACATTGTTTCAATAGAGATTGAAATAGTCTTCTCTTCCTTTGGTTGATTCATTGGTGATGAGAGTCTCTCAACCAAAACATCTAATGCTTCTTTCATCCACCAATCTCTACAAGCTTCCCTTGCTTCGGTTACGTTCATCTGTAATCCCCGGGAAATTCATATCAATCAGTACAAAAGCTCCTAAGATATGTTTCAAAATTATCCTTTTAAAAAAAATACAAGGATTGGTTTTAGCTACTGACCCAGATTCTTTGCCTAACATGTTGTTCAGGCCAAAGCTCAAGTTGTTCTGTAACAAGCATAGGGAACATTAGTCCTTCATAGTATGTTCCTCTGCTTTTGCTTAAAAAATCCCATTTTCCAAGTTGATGCTGCCAAAATCAAAACACAAGAAAACAAAAAAAAAAAAAATTAAGAACAAAACAAAACAACAAATATTAAATAAAACAAGAAAAAATAAAGATTTAATTTTTAAATACCTCAATGTTGCCAAGAACTCCAGCTTCTTCACGACATTCTCTTGAAGCAGCTTCTTCTACAGACTCATCAAGCTCCCAACCACCCTGAAATATTTTTTTAAAAATTACAATTTATACCCAGAAATTGTTTAAACTTCGTATACACCAAAAAATCAAGTGTTGGGTAAACATAAAAACCCAAACTTTTACTTTCAATAAAAATGTTATACCTTTGGGAACATCAAGGCGTGACCCTTTTGCGAAGAGATAACAAGAACTTCTACTTCGTCACTAATTTTACCATCGTTAGATAGCTTGAATCTGTAAGGAACACATCTGCAAATTCCCCACACAAATTTTCCATTTTAGAAACTCAAGAAAATTTAACCTTTTTTGGGTAAAATCTGTGTGACTACTAGATCTATACGTATGCATATATAAAGATGAACATACCCAACGACTTGACGACGACCTTTGTTGTATCTCTGAAACTGACGACCCGTGCGAGAAGCCAAACACACCATTTTTTCAACACCCATTATAGCAAGATTTGAAGAGCCCTAATTTTTTTTCCCAGAATAAAGAAGGAAGAGGATGATAAAAAGGGGTCTGATTTATTAAAAAAACAAAACAAAGATCAGTGTAACAGCTTAAACGGATTCAGAATCTGTCGAAACTAAGAAGTACCCACGAATCTATGGTTGGTTAATAGATCGAAAGTTTAGTTTTTTTCTGCTTAAGCGTTTATGATTCGATTCGTTACGCCTGAAAAGATTGGAGAGAGAGAGAGAGAGGAGGCGAAGGAGAAGAAGGGAGATGAGACAAAAATCGTTGTTGCAACCTCCAATAGCTTATCTTCTTTATATAAAAAAAACGGCCGCTCTTTTTTTTTCTCTTTAAAAATAAAATAACAATTGTAAATAATTATTTATTTCTTTTCTTGGAATTTTCTTCATTGGTCGAGAAGCTAAGCTAAGCTAATGTTGGTTTTTTTGGAAAATATATGTTAATTTTAAGTACCATAACATATCTCAAAAGTCTAAGTTTATCTCATTTCTTATATATAAATCAGACTAATCCCTTCTCTATCATATCCATTTTTAGCTAATATTTATGTTAATATATCTTTGACATATGTTCCTTTTATCAAATTATCAATGATCTCATATTAATTAAAACCTTTTATTACATCATTATTATTAATATATCATTTAATTTTACAAATAACAATTTCAGTAGGCGGATCTAATTTTCTACATTTGAAAACAAAAACCTTTCGGTTAACAATTTAAGTGTTTTATATACTCAGAAATTTTGTTAAAATGTTTTTTTTTCTATTCCCAAAGAAATCCAAATATGATGATGCTTTAAATTTCTTCGTATAAATTACATCTTTCATAGTAGTATAAATTTGTAAATTTCGATACATGTAATGAAAGTAGGCCCGAGCAACAAGTGCTAGATATTAAATGAGGACAAACCAACCAAACTTTTGGATTATAAGTTTTAAAACACTTCATATTGCAAGTGTGGGGCAATTTTTTTGTATCATTTAACTTAACGACATATTTGCGTGCATCAATACACTTAAACAATATTTAATACTCCATAGAATAATGCTTCAAGTTGAGATATTTTAGGGTTTATCGGTAAAGTAGATAATTTTTCAAAAAATATTAAAGAAATTTAATATTTTTGGTATGACAAAAAATAAAAAGAATATGTTAAAGACAAAAATATCCTATCTATAAATAAAGAAGAATACAAATATGAGGAACCACATTTTTTTCACTTTTTCACTTTATTTTGTTGGTTAATTTTTTATTTCTTTAAAATATTTTTTTTTCTTTGATTTGTATATTCTTTCCATCATCACTTTGATACACCAGCATTTTAAACATCGTTTTGTACATTAAAAGTTGTACACCAAAGATACATATTTGTCTAGTACTTATAAATTAAAGTAATGATTGTTCAAAATATTTGTACAAATATGGTGATCGTATAAACCAAATGTTATATTCAATATGGTGATTGTATAAACCAAATGTTATACTCAATATGATGGTGTATATAATTAAATTAAATTTGATGTTGTACATCACCATCATGATGTATGAGATTGGTGGACAAAATGGTATACACAATTTTTAAATGCCAACGTACGAGATAGGTGGATGAATTGTATAAACTTTGGTGTATACTAATAGGGAATGTATAATCCATTATTTCAATTTACTGGTGTACATCATCTCGTACATTGCTGTTTGTACATTGTCTCATAAACCTTCAAGTACACCGACGAAAATGATTATCTCCTCTTTAAATGAGGTGTATGGTGTGACCCATTATCTCGTTGTTTTATGTACACCATCAATATCATGTACACTGTCGTTGTTTTATGTTTAATATTATTGTCGTATACTGTCGTTGTACACCATTTTTTATATTATTTTGTACACCGTTGAATTAAGATAAAACAAAATAGAGCATTACATATCCGCGAAATATAACAAAATTAGGGTCTTAGATTCAAAAAAAAATATTAAAAGTTTAATATATTATTATAGTAATTATTTTAGAGAAATACCCTAAAATAACACTAAAGCAAGTTTTGTGGACAATTATAGTACACACTCCACAAATTTTTAAAATAACACTAAAATAATTTAAAATTTTGTGTTTGAATTTAGTATTTTGGGTTTAGGGTTTAGTTTTTAGTGTTTAAGGTTTATTTTTTAGACAATTTTGATATTTTTTTAAATCGTTCCCAAAGTTTTCAATATTTTTTTATATTAAATTTGTGATATTTTAAAACATTGAAGATGATGTGCTAAATTTGGAAACACAACTTATTTTTGTGCTATTTGTGAGAATTGCCCATTATTTTATGAAAATTTATAATAAAATCAAGTTAAAAATGTAAAAAAAAAAAAAAAAGTTGGATTGTACAATTTTTTTGTTGGGTCCTTCTATATGCATATGAAAAAGGTTATATTGGTCATTTTACAATTGTATATTAGAGAGAGTGTTGTATTAGAAAAAAAGAAGAAGATAAAACTACATATTTTACAAACTTAAATAAAAAATACATTGTTAGAAAATTATACTTTTGAAAAATATATTCTAAGATATATATAAAAATGTATTAAGTACAAACTAAATTTGGATAACGGATCGAAGTATGGTAATTTAGTATTCATGTTTTAGAAGTTGTAGCCAAAGACCAGATATTTTCAAACCTTTTTTGTCATTAGCTATTACTTGCAAAATTTACATGGTATATATAGTCGCAGAATAATAAAACTAGCTAGTGTGGATTTCAACATTAAACGCCCGGTTATACAAATTTGTAAATATTGGTAGGTCAACAAGATTAAGAAGTAAGAGGATCAATTAAGGCATATAATTCAATAATTCAACGTAATTAATAATTGGACGTTGTCCCTGTCAAAGTGTCTAAGGGGTTTCTCTGTCGTTTCGTGGTCTCAGTTTGTAGGTTTAATTGGTTAATAACGAGAGCCATTAGGTTACCAATTAAACACGTAAAATTTAAAATTAGAAACGTAGTTAAACAGCAAAAGTAGTCTCTATCCTTACGCGGCACGTTTATGTTGACTTTGGAAGAGACATGGTCACGTGCGTCGACGCCTAGCTCCTATCCTATGTGCTCGATCAAGTGCGTGTTTGAATCGCGGTTAGTGGACGCGTCTGCGTTTGATGTATGTTCGATGTATCTACGTTGTTTTCTTACCTGAGTGATGCAGTCGTTACATATATTACAAGTAATCCGATCCTTATATTCAATATAAAGCTGCTATTGCATAATGCGTGGTTAATTTGGACCGGTTTCTTAACTCGAGAAGATTCATACTTTTTCTCCTTATTATATACCAACCTCATGGGTCGAATATGATTATTCTAAAATTTTGTTTGATTGCGATATATAGTCCCATGCATGGAACAGGCAATACGGCAAAAAAAATAGGACCACATATGCCTTTATTTAGCTCACTTAAAACTAAAAACTAAACGAATTATATTAACCTCATTATTGCAATATTAATACGTCAAAATGACATTTCTTGTAAAATAGAGAGTATTTGATTAGTTGAATAATGTGGTTCAAAATAAAAAATTTATAATGTTCCCATTTAGTTGATAATTTTACAAGTCCAAGTATCAAACAAGCTGATTGTAGAAAAATACGAAAAGAAACGATCTCAAGGATTGAGTAGGTAGTAACATGGACATATAAGCTAAATGCACAATAAAGGTTCAATGAATTTTGCTGGATAAAACTATTATTATAAGTTAAGACTTATATCGAATATGAAATCTTCCTGCAAATGTGTGGTATGTAGATATGAATTGTTTTAATGCTTCAACCATCAGTATTTAAATTTTAGCCACCGATTTAGAATCTTTCCTCTTTAGTCCCCAAAAAGGATTTTCTTTCACCACCACACATGATTAATGACTTTAGTTTCTTAACAACGCATCATGGTTCTTCTTGTGTTCTAATAATAATTAAAAAAAAAAAAAAAATCCAAAGTTGTCACATTTGATCAAAATGTTTATTGAGATTATTCATTTATATGACAATCTTTAACGATTTATTTTGATTGTTGCTATATAAAGAAGTTTGAAGGATAGTCTAATCTTTTTCACAATCTGGCTACGTATATAGCACAGACGATTTACAGCAAATCATCAAATTATATTATACTACAAAAGGCAAGTAAGCCCCACTTGGTCATGGATAACTAAAAGTGTTATACTATTCAAAAACTTGAAAGCTATGCGAAAATTCTAATATGCCAATCCAAAAACCCACGCCGAAATATTTTGGTTGCTGATTAATTGTGTTATCTACAAATTATGAAAACATGATCAAATTCGAAGCTACTTCTCTGGATAAAATTATGACAACCAATGAAAGAAAAATAAATGGAATAAGCGATGGAATAGAATTGGTCAGAGATAGAGCTAGATACCGCCGCACAATATGTTTCTCTCCAACCACAAAAACATTATGACACTCGCTTACAAATTACATGGACAGGAAAGAGTCTTAATAATCATTAATCAATGATCATTTGATGTTTTTTTTAAAGATCAATAATCATTCTCATCCCTACTATATATGGATTCCACGCGACTTTATTACAAACACATTTGTTTATTGGAATAGAAAAATATAATTAAAATTTTATTTTTCGGCAGAAATTATGGATATGAAAATATTTTCCTAAAAATTAGGAAATGGACACGACCACGAGGGAATCATGGGATCATAGATCAATAATAATGGTACTCTAATTTATTTATTTTTAGTTTTTAAGTATTCTTTTTTCTTTATCGTATTCGTATCTTTACGTTTCATTATAGTAATTTCAACACTAATTTTTCAAAGGTCTACTATATTATCAGGTTAGAAAAAGAACCTTGATATTTTATAATTCTCTTTTTTTTTTATTGATTATTTCTCATTTTTTTTACACATACTGTATTAACTAAAAATCATCATTTTGTTTATATGCAACAATCTAGCTAGAGATGTATATTCAAAAATCCATATAAAATTTTAAACATAGAAATCCATAAAATATCTAACCATATAGAATAATAGTAAACTTTAGAACGTCGATGTATATGAAATAATTAAGCATAATTCATATACATTTTTTCAAAAATATTATGTGTTATTAGTTTCTTAAAAATATGTATAATTTGATAACTTATTTTCTTCTTCTAGAAATATTATTGTAGTTTTTAAAAAACTAACGATTAAAGACTTGTTTAAGACTTTACCCATTCAAGTATTTCTTCTAGAATTCACATTAAATATATGGAATACTTTCCATGATTCCATCTAAAATTATAAAACTATAAGAGGATCGAGAAAAAGGAAAAGCGACTTTCTAGAATTTAATTTGAATTTTAGCTGTTTCACAAACATCGATTTAATCAAATGTTGAGAAGTAGACTGATAGAAGAAAGGAAATCTTCTAAAATGTATGAGAAATATAATATTTTACTTACAAAACCTAAACCTAACCCCTCCCTATATTATGTTCCACTATAGAAAACACAATCTGAAAACGACATTGAATGTAATGTCTATATTTAAACAGTTAAATATACGCATGACATAAAAAAAACGTAGAAAATTGGTTACATAGGGTTTAAATTGATTTTAAAATAACCATTCTTTCGGTTAGTCGAAATCTCGCATTGATCTTTACTGGATTTATTTTCTTAACCACTACAGATTTATGCATCAATCAGCTGTAGATTTGAGACCTTAGTTTGAATTTTTTGGTTTAAAATTTATTAGCTATTAAAATGTTAAGCTAAAATATTGGTGAGATATTAATAGTACTAGAACCCACAGTCTATAATTTAAGAAAATAAAAAAATAAAAAGAAAGAAGATGTCGGCATCAGAGGAAGACCGGACAAGTCGTGAGGGTTGAAATGGTCGGACACCACATGCTCTCTTTCCCTCTCTAATAATACATTGTGTTAGTTATCAACTCTCTCCAAATAAATAGTTTTTTTTTTTTTTTCATTTAAGTCTGATTGACAAATTATGATTGTTATAAATATTTACAATAAAGTTATGTCTATTTAATAGGAGTAGGTTTGTTTTAAATGAGTTAAAATACTATTTCATTTTCTTCCGATATTTGATTAGGAAATCTACTTTTTACTACAATTTTTAAGGATTTTTCTTTTTGAAACCAGAATATTCTAAATAAGGTTCCATAATACTCTTCGGATTATGTAGAAGAGACAAGTTTCCTTACAATTTAGAACGTTTATACTACTAGGCTACCAGCTATGATTGAAACGAAGACCAATCCAACAATTGTGGTCCAAAACAAAATTGTACATTGCTACCGTATATCAATTTATTAAAATTCATGATTAGGATTAGCTCGAATGAAGTATCGCTAATCTATAAATAGTATATAAACCCAAAACAAATTAAAGATAATAAATCATTGTTATGTATTCTAGTTATATACAGATGGAGTTTTCACTCCTAGTTGAGAGTCGATTTAGTTACTTATGTGAAATAAGATCGTAGTTGTTTTTGTTTGATCTCTTACTTTTGTTAAGTTTGCGATCAATTTTTCTTAATCCAGTATGAACAATTATTTTGAAACTTATAAACTGATTGCGGTAACGTTGATGATATTAATTTTAACAATAAAATACTATGCTATTAATGATATTATAATGTAATATTCCAAACAAAATATTATTAATATGGTCCCAAGCGAAAATTTGTTTGTCCTATCAATTAAATTTAGAAAAACTCTACGAATTTAAACCTTTAGACTAGTATAGTTGATCATAGTTTTTGAAAAGTTAGACTGAAAATATATTTTTGTGGACGTTTTAAAATTTTATGTTTTTATTTAGTTTCTTGACGTTAACTTTATAAAAAAATTCCAATCAATCGCTGCTTTAAGATATGTAGTTGGATTTTTATTGCCTCAAGAAACAACCACTGGTTTAAAAGAGTATTTTGTCTGAAAATATGAATTATACGTTAGTTTTTTTCTGTCTAATTTTGGACATGTTTAATTCAAATGTATGGTAATCTTCCAACACTTATAATGATTATACCATAATGAAAATACTTTTGTTTATATAAATATTAAAGTGCGATTCAATTAGTACCACCATGTGACCTGATGAATTCTCCGTAGACAAAGGTGGGGGCATTTTTGTTGGATCAACCAAACCCAACATTTTTTTTTAAAACAAATATTTATTAATAATTTTAAATGGGCTGGACCTTAGTTTTACAAAAGAGCAAACAGTTAAAAAAAGAGTAGAACGAAAAAGTTACCAAAAAAACTCAAAAGTGAGACTCGGATCCTATTGATCACTGGAAGCAGAGAACCCGAAACATAAATTTTGGCAGATTCAAGGTCTATGACTTTGTGGTAAATTAAAGGATTGAAAACCAACAACAGAAGAATCCGATTTTCGATATCAATTTCTCTCCGACAACACATTTGATCCGCTACATGATAGAATAGGAAACTCAATAATAGTCTTCTTATTTTAAAGAATCAATCTACATAATTACATAATATACGATATCTTAAAATAATAAAATTATTATTGAGTTTCTTAGTCTATCACTACTTACAATCTAAAATGTTAAACTCTCCGATAAACCAGCTCCACGTTGTCGGATCCCAATCTAGCAACCCGGCAAACTCGGATCTATCTCTTTTGTCTAGATCTAGAAACTTCTGATGCACATTCCAAACAAAAAACCTTCAATCCGACGGATATCAACCGTGGCGGATCCAAAGATTAAAGACTCATACAATCACCCTGAAACTAGACTCTATAACAGCCATCTAAAACCGCTGGAATCTACCATTAATCACTGAGATGAACAACGCAATTTAAATTGGCATTGAAGATTCAATTAGTGAATAAACAATGGCTATAGTCAAATTTATACGAGTAATGGACCCAACTAATAATAAAACTAATTCACGTCAGATATATATATATATATATATATATATATATATAATTAAGGACCCTGAGGCCTGATCAGTGCATGTAATTGATCATATAGTTTAAACATTTGCATACAAACAAATACGGATATTTTCAGTAAAATTTTGGCCAACTTTTTTTCATCGTCGATTATAATTTTATAACAATGTCGGAAAGAACCAACTCAGGTAATTCACTCAACATATACTTTCAAAGAAAATCGAGTTAATTAGGTTTACACAATGCAATATATTTTCTAGTTAATCACTAAAAACCCACATATTTAGATGTATGAATTGTTAGTTTTTGGGGTATAATTTACATCTATATTCAGACGTGGCTAATGGATACCAAGAAATTTGAAAAAAGTTACGGACATCCTAGCTAAGAAGCACATACTAAATTTATCAGTTCTATGTTCGTGATGATTTATATATTACATGATCATTTTATTGTATCAATATATTAATGAGCTGATGAGATAAAAACAATCGATCTAATTATGACTTACATGTTATTATTCCCAAGTACTAATATATACCAATGTGAATTAATAAATAATTTGACAAATACAGTTTTACTTACCCTGTTACCCATATTGTTTTTATTTAAAATTGTAAATGATTTGTAGCAAAAATACAAAACTGTGTACTTTATAAATGGTTTGTATGTATTGGATCCAAGTAGGATTTCGAAGACTTTGAAGGGCACATCTCTTTCAAAGTTTACTTCTATTAAATGTATGATAAAGTCATTGTTTATATGTTTTTTTCTAGAACACATAATTTTCCACAATATGATAATTTAAATTAATTGAGTTTTGTTATTTTCTCTTTTATATTGGTTGTTTTGTGGATAAAATCCAAAAATTACAGTCACTATCTTTTCGACGTGGCTCACTTGCGGCCTAATCCTTTTCTACAATGTAGCTTTTTTTGTTTTATTTATTTGTCTCTAAATCCATATAAATTTAAAGCATTTTGTGTCACTATGAAAGAATTAGTTAATGAGCTATTTCTAGATTTCGAACATAAACCATAATAATCATAGTTTTTTTTTTTTTTGGGGGTAATTTTTCTTAATCACAGTTCATACACTTCATACTCCTTATAATATTCCTAATTTTCTGAATCAATAAAATGAATTTAGACATACAAGAAACTGTTAAAGCTAACGGTGACGAATGAATTGACGGTGATGCCGGTCATTTGGGTCGGTGGTGGTTCCGTTACGGAGACGTTGACGGTGCGTTATTGACGTCAATGTGAAGCATCCCATTCAACGCAAAAAGGCAGGGTTTACTTTGCTACTATTTTAAAGATAATGGGCTTCAAGCCTACAACAAACACGGCTTTTAACAAAATAGACGCCCATTTTTAATTGAGTTGTACTTGGGCTTGGTCTGTTTTACTCAAAATTTTTTTTCCCAACATTTAATAGAAATAAAAAAGAAAAAATATCCTACTCAAAAAAAAAATAGAGAAACCAACATACTAGAAAAAATACAACAATCCATATGATCTTCTAACTCAAAATCAATTGACAATAAATGAAGTGGACCATGTATTTTATATACTAGTGTTGGTCTCTTTAAACTTTTAATATGAGATCCCAACACGTTTTTCGAGATGATGATTCTTATCGGTTCATCTCAAATCAAATCGAATCTCACTTTAGAACCAATAAAAGCTACTTTACTTGGGTCAGCAAATAAGACTTTCATACCATATTAAACGAAATTCACATATTCATGTTCATAAACCATCACCATCTTCATTTTAAATCTTGTGCTTCAAGACAGTAGTAATAGTATTAGAAAATCAACGTAGCCAATCAATGACCAAATCAAAACAACCATCCGCCAGGAGGAGAAGATCACGTCTCTTTAATCAAAATAACAATCCACCAAAAGGAGAAGATCACGTCTCTTTCTTCTTCTTCTTTGGTTTTTTTTTTAATTCATAATCTTTCTTAGTATAAAAAAACACCTTTATCTTCACGTCATGAAGAACTTGATCGTCAGATCATCACTACTAGGGGCCGCATCATGGTCTCTCGTTAAGACAACACTCTCACATTCACAGCCTAAAATATTTGCTCTACAAGATACATCTTGCTTCCTAAATTATCTCCAATAACATAAAGGGTTAAATATACAATCTCAAAGTAATACATATTCTACTAAACTTTTTTTATTCGCATAAATTTTTGCACTCCTAAAAAATACATCAACGGAGAAAAAGAAGCGTGTGTTTCACGCGCTCGTAAAAACTCTCCCAACAGGCGATTGCAACAAACTCACTGTGCACCACGTTTGCATTTCTGGTCACCAGCGTTCTTTGCCAGTACAGTGAGAGGGCTCTCTGATGTTTTCTTCCTTTTCCACTTTGCTGTTCGTTTACTCCGGCAGTGGTGGCGTGGATCTCCTCCTCTGTTCTGAAGGTTCGTGTTGGTGGTGACCCGTCGCGTGGAGGGAGAATACTAGTCAAGGGGGTTGGATCGCCGGTGCGGTGGCTGCTTGAGGACGGTGGCTCGTGTGCTCGGCGTCTCTGGTGGATCTTGGCGGATCGACTTTTTCTCCTGTGGTGGTTCAGATCTGGTTTCAGATTTTGGTTTCGTGGTGGCTTGTTGTGGCGTGGGAGCAGCTCGTTCTCCTCACGGTGGTTGTGCTTGTGGCATCTCTGGATTCCGGTGTAGCTAGCTAGTCTCTCCTCGCCTTTCTCCTTTTTCAGTTTGGTGTGGATCAGGTCCTTCGCTTTGCCACAGTGCTTCTATTTCTTGGTGTCAAACTCGGTCTCTCCATCATCGATTTTATCTAGCTTCCGGTTCCAGAGAGTGAGGATTTCGAATTTGTGGCACAAGTGGAGGCTTCCTCGGTTTCAGGTTGCTTGCAATTGTTGTTGTGGGTTGTTCGTGCGGCGGTCATGCTCGCCGTGGGGTTTCTTCGTTTAATGGTGACTCCTCTGTCTTGTGGGAGAACATTGGTGTCAATTGCGTCTTCCATCGCTGCTATTTTATGGCTCCTCGTCAGATTTCCTTTTCTCTGTTCTGGTGGTTCGATGTTGGCTTTTTTTTTTCATTTCGTGTAACAGTTTTGGAGGTGCGCGTCTTGCCCGAGTGTAGTCTTCAGGAGAAGAATAGAGGCGGCGCTTTGGTCTAAGTGGCTTCGCTTATTCGTGGGAGATGGTTCCTATCTTTTGCGATAGGAATGGTGACCGGAGGTGGTTTCTCTGGTTGCCCGTAGATGCTCCTGTAACTGTAGGGATTGTGAATAAGTCAGCTGTTGTCATTGCATTTTTACGTTAGTCTGCGGAGAAGCTATAGGCACCTTATCTGGAGGTTTTGAAGACAGACGTCTATTAGGGTTTGCTCGTGGCAACTAAGATGGGACTCCAGCTCCTTGGAGTTGTGGAAATCATGCAAATTTCCGAGTATGGTACATCAGAATCGGTGTTTCTTCTTTTGTTTCCACCTTGGGTTTTCGTTTTCTTCTTTTGTTGTTTTGTTTTTGTCTATTTTTGTCTGTGTATTCTGTAGATTTTGATTTTTCCGCTACTTGTATTCCCTATAATTTTCGTCAAAAATTTTAAAAATGATATAATATTTAATATTGATAAAAATAAAAAAACATATTCTGCTAAACAAAAATAAAAATTCAAACCATGCATAAAAAGCCTCCTCAAAATCCTAGTAGCACAATATTAAATCGTTTTTAGATACGTCTAGACCAAAACATACCAGTTAATATTTTATCTACCGAAAACAAAGCTGCTAAATTTCTTTTCTCTGGAACCGAGTCAATAATATAAAGCCATATAACGTACATGAGAGAAGATTAATTCTCGTACTTCTCTGCATTTTGCAAAGCAGCCCGCACATACATTATGTTTTGTGTTAGTTTGATTAATATCCCTCGTGGAAGAAGAATTAGCTGATGTAGAAAGTTTCTTTCTTATCCTATCCACCACATCTTTTACAAGTACCAGTTGCTTCGCAGTGCGGGTAGCCTACTTAGGTTAGGAAGGCATTGGCCCTCAGTTCTTACTAACCTCCGGTGTGTAATCAACATGTTGCTAGCTTCAACTCGAATACTACTATTATATTTATCCAATTGAAAATCACATGTCATTTTAGATATTTTCCAAAATTAAAATTATTCCAAGACCCAAGTTTCCAACTGTCAACGGTCCACATATGTTACTTATCTATAGTACAAAAATAAAATAAACAAATAATTTAGTTTGATAAAAATGTTGCTGTCTCGTCAAAATAGGGAAAAAATACATTTTAAAATAAATAAAATAGAGAGAAACGAATTATTGAAGGGAAAATACACAGACCATTCAGGTTTTGATTGATGAAAGAAAGATTCCCATTTTATCATCTTTTTAGTTTTTAGTGTCAACAAAAAAAAAAAAGCAAAACCTTAAAGAATTTTTTGTTCTTTTATTTATATAACAAAAAGCTAAAGAACCAAACACGGTTTCACATGAAAATCCTAATTGTCATTGCAAAGCATAACTAAAAAAAAAAAAAGAAGACTTTTTGGAGATCGAATCTGTTCATTTGATTGATGGGTTTTGGATGAGATTTCTTGAGAGAGAGAGAGAGCACTGAGTCTATGTAAAGTTGAAAACTTTCTGGGTTTAGAGAGAGAGAGAGAGAGAAAGGTGAGAGCTTTACAGAGATGGAGATGAAGCAGATGAAGTTTCTTACTCACCAAGCTTTCTTCTCCTCTGTTCGATCAGGAGATCTTAGTCAACTGCAACAGTTAGTTGATAATTTAACCGGAGACGAGCTAATCGATGAGTCATCGCCTTCTTCTGCCGTGGCTGAGCTTATGTCTGTGCAAAACGACGCCGGAGAAACCACCGTGTATATTGCCGCTGCTGAGAATCTTGAAGAGATTTTTAGTTACTTGATTAGGTTTTGTAGTTTGGAAACAGTTAAGATCAGATCCAAATCCGACATGAACGCTTTTCATGTCGCTGCTAAGAAAGGTCACTTGGGTATGTCTCTCTAATTTCACACTACTTTTGCATTGGATTTGATAATGAAACCCAATTTCAATCCTCTAATCTTGTTTGTATATATTCAAAAATTTCTGCAATTTCCACTTGAGTTTTGAATCTTTTAGCTGAATGCAAAATTTCAAACTTTGGCTCTGTGTTTATGATTTATGGGATATTGAATCTACAATTGATATGAAAATTGAAGACCAAGATTAAGTTCTGAATCCATCGATATTTTTGATTTGCTGGCTTTTAATCTTGACCCTTTGGCTCTGCTCATGATCTCCAGGAATTGTGAAGGAGCTACTGAATCGATGGCCCGAGCTCTGTAGAATCTGCGATGCTTCCAACACCAGTCCGCTTTACGCAGCTGCGGTTCAAGATCACTTAGAAATAGTAAATGCTATGCTTGATGTTGATCCGAGCTGTGCAATGATTGTGAGAAAGAACGGGAAAACATCTCTGCACACGGCGGGAAGGTATGGGCTTCTTCGCATAGTGAAAGCTCTCATTGAGAAAGACGCAGCGATTGTCGGTATCAAAGATAAGAAAGGTCAGACCGCTCTTCACATGGCTGTTAAGGGGCGAAGCATGGAAGTAGTTGAAGAGATCTTACAAGCTGATTACACGATATTGAATGAGAGAGATCGAAAAGGGAACACTGCTTTGCATATCGCTACACGAAAGACGCGGCCACAGGTATTATACTGCTCCTTCTTGTATCGCTCAAATATCCAATAACGATACTTTAATTGCGATTGTTGTTTGAAAAACATGGATTTACATAGATGCCTTTGGGCTTTGTTCCTTAGATAACGAGCTTATTGCTGACCTTTACGGCGATTGAAGTGAATGCGGTTAACAACCAGAAAGAAACGGCTATGGATTTGGCGGATAAGCTGCAATATAGCGAATCCGCTTTGGAGATCAATGAGGCTTTAGTAGAAGCTGGGGCTAAGCATGGGAGATTCATTGGTCGGGAAGATGAGGCGAGAGCATTGAAGCGAGCAGTGAGCGATATCAAACACGAGGTGCAATCGCAGCTTTTGCAGAATGAGAAAACCAACCGCCGTGTCTCTGGGATCGCGAAAGAGTTGAGGAAACTCCACAGAGAAGCTGTTCAGAACACGACTAACTCGATAACGGTGGTGGCGGTTCTGTTTGCTTCCATAGCGTTCTTGGCGATATTCAACTTGCCGGGTCAGTATTTCACGGAGGGGTCGCATGTTGGACAAGCCAATATTGCGGGGAGAACGGGATTCCGCATTTTCTGTCTTTTAAACGCGACATCGCTGTTTATATCGCTAGCAGTTGTGGTGGTTCAGATAACTTTGGTTGCATGGGACACACGGGCGCAGAAGAAAGTTGTGTCTGTTGTGAATAAGTTAATGTGGGCAGCTTGTGCTTGCACTTTCGGAGCGTTTTTGGCGATTGCGTTTGCAGTTGTTGGAAAGGGAAACTCGTGGATGGCGATTACAGTGACGTTGCTTGGAGCACCGATCTTGGTAGGGACATTGGCGAGTATGTGTTATTTTGTGTTTCGGCAGCGTTTTAGGAGCGGTAACGATTCACAGAGAAGGATTAGGAGAGGGAGTAGTAAGTCGTTTTCATGGTCTTACTCTCATCACGTTTCTGATTTTGAGGATGAATCAGATTTCGAGAAGATTATTGCTCTTTGAATCTCAACACTCCGTTGCTGAAGCGTCTTTGTATAGATCGTCTCTTCTCTTTGCCTTTTTTCAACGCAAGTTTGTGTTGTATTCTGAGAATAAATCAAAGTAATTACTTGTTATATATCTGTATCATATATAGCGCAATAAAGTCGCCACCAGTATACCATATCCGTATTGTTTCTTTTGTTCTGCTACCGGTTAGTATACTATTTATTCAAGTAATAGTGAATCATGTGTTAGAAACTAAAACCTAAAATGTAAATAATTTTGATACTTCAGCGACGAGCACCATCATGTGCACCCTTCAAATGTTAATCTATCAGCTTCTGAGCAAACATTGTATAATGCATATCTGTGAAAAAGGAATAGAGATGATAAGAGTAAAGTGAAAAGGAGCATCATTCAACATAAATATCCAATAAGTCACCTCTACAACCTCATGTGGTTTTCCAGTTATAAAAAAACAACACAAAACCACATGATCACTTCTTTTTCTTACATCCACAAAAGGTAAAATTTGAAAACTCCAAACAATGAAACAAATTCATGAAACGAAACCCACAAAAAAAAAAAATATAAGGTAGACTGAAGAAGAATCTCTCGTAAATAAAAAACCCGACAGAGAGATCGAGATAGAAAGAGAGAGGGGATGGACACACGACCGCAGCTTGTCCGCAAGTTCCGAGGAAACTTGAAGAGTTACTAAAAAGAGATATACAATTTTACAGGAGACAAAAGGGATCGGTGGTGTCCACACAAAGAAGAAGATGATGATGATTGTCGGGGACGGATATTATTTATTATTTATGATTACCAGATAGCTTAAAGATGTAATTGACCAGGGCCTTTTCTTGAAGATCTTGATGGAGGTCGATTGTTGTCTGCAACTGATGATGATGTCGAGGAAGGTGGTGGTCGTTGTTGTTGTTGTTGTTGCTGCTGCTGCTGTTGTTGTTGTTCTTCAGATCTCCTCACCTCCTAACAGATCAATTTAAAGCACCATGAGCCTATCTATGTCTATTAACACTTAACCCTCCAACTGCTAAGGGAAAAAACGGTAAATCTTGCGAAATTGCAATTTATAAATCAAGCCTTCAGTTGATGTCAAAAAAAAAAAAAAAAAAAAAAAAAATCAAGCCTTCAGATAAAAATGTGTTGCGTTGTGTACCTTTGATGTAGAAGAAGTGTGATATGAGTAGTTCACTCTAGTCCTTGCCTGGCCACGATGCAGATTCTGTACGTTCTCAAACTGTTGTAGCCGCGCAGTAAAATTGATTCCTTGGTGAGAACTGTTGATATTATCGTCTTCTAAGTCACCGTCCTCGTTATGATGCATATACTGAGAGAAAGGAACTCCTGAAGTTGCTCTGCCTATTTGGTTTCCAGTACTGAATGAGTACGTTGGCACAGTTTTGAGTCTTGTCCTAAGTATCTTGAACGCCGCACTTTGCTGCATACATGAAACAAACCAGGTACTATCGATTTTCAAAAAACCCAGCAATTTTGCGATAAACCAAATAAGTCTGTTTTCTTTTCTTTTCGTTTTACCTGAGGAAGTAACATTAGAAGACCATAAAGTGTTTTCAGCAACCATGTGTATCTTCCAGGTTCCAGAAGCTGCAGAAGAAAAAAAGGTTTTGGTAGCAACGAAAGAATCCGGAAAAGGAAACAGATTGTTTGAGATCAAGCAAACCTGCAATCTAAGGTAAGTAAAGATTGGAGTTTCGAGAAGCCGGATCAGTTTATCAAGCTGTACTAGAAATTTGACGTTAATGTCTTCTTCTACCAATGATTGAATCACGACACTTGCATGCTGGTAAGCCTGTCAATAATTCCGTTTCCTCGATATTCAATACAGATGGTCAACATAACCAAATTGTATTAAATTTTACATTTGTTTTTGTTTTTTACCTGAGCTAATAAGCAGAGGCTTATAATTGCCATGGGTGAATGGCACCATGAAGTGTACAAGGCAACGAAAAGTTCTTTCCCTTCACGATTGACGAGTGAACCTTTTAATAGATCTCTTAGTTTCGATAACTCCGGGGAAGTAAGCAAAATCAAATTCAATGCCTGAAACATAAAACAAAAAGACAGTCTACTTATTAATACATCAAAGTGAGAAAAACATAATCGAAAAAGCCAGCCAACTCTCAAAGGGCCATATAAAACATGCAGACAAAACCAATCAACTCACTGTATTGACCTTAAAACATTCCTAAATTGAAGAAATCTAGGAAAGGAGTTAATACCTGAACCATGGTAGAAGCAAAGTCAAGATTATCTTCTCCTTCAAGTATTGTAGAGAGCTCTCGGTAGACTCTTTCGGCATCCAAAAGTACACACATTCTTCGGACGATAAGGGCACCACGCCTATAACGAGATATGTTTTGACCAACTAAATAATATGTTCTTTCCAGAAATTTAAAGGCAGATTATTAGATGCAACTAACCTTTCCAAAAGAGAATTATCAGCTCGGAAATTGTGGACTAGAAATACGATGAGCTGGCGAAAGTGTTGTGGATCTTTTGCTACACCAGCATGAACCTCCAGAACCAAGAGCACCACCTAAAGTATATTTCCAAATTCCAAGTCCAGATAGTTCAAATATCAAATAGGTTAATTACCAAGCAAAACCAAACCTATATCTCATAAAGTTCACCAACCAATTGAACAAACAGTCAGGGAGATAAAACTTACGTCATCAGAAGAATCAGATAGTGCTTTTAGAAGGGTGTCAAATATGTCATTCAGGAAGCACAAGACCTGTTACAATCACCAATTTAGCTATATAACGATAAACAAAAGGGGTTACTTGAAAAGAATGATGCCCAAACAAAAACCAATTTCTTCACCTCAGTACGATGCTTGTTTAAAAGTGTTGATATCCAATTCAATGCTTCAATGCGAGTAGCCTCAAAATCGCTTGATAGCTGCCTGCTCGATGCAAAAACCCACAGATCACAAAAGCAGGCGAGATTTGATAATATTCAAAAGGACAAAAAAACAAAGATAGAAGAATCTAACCTCCTTGCAACAGATAGAATTGCGCCAACGTCAAAACCATCTGAGGGTTCAACATGAATCGAACGAAGTTCTTCATTGGTTTCACGAGCAACCTTATGCAAATAAAAATACATAGAAAGTGAAAAGTTGCATACAAGACCTACAGTTTCCATCATTGAGGAGGAGAACCAAACTTACCACCCTGATTTTCTCTTCTTTGTCAGATATGCAAGGCAAGATAGCCCCAAGAATATCAGCATAATAACGCACAAGCTGGTCTCCCCCAAGTTTTACAAACTCGTTTATCTATAAAAACACATTTAATAAAAAAAAGCAGATATTCTTAGCATATGAATCTCCTGAGAACTACAAGAGGCCAACCAGAAGCATGGTTTTTCTGCTTACCCACGTGATGGCTGTTAATCGAGTGAATTCATCAGGAGAAGCAGCCCTCTGCACCAGAATTTCAGCCATGCGACCATAATCTACAGACTTCAACAGTAGCACTGCTCCAGTCAGTAATTTACCGATGAAACATTAAAACTGTCTTGAAAACGTACAGAAACTAACTAGAAAAGATAGATCGACAGAAAATTAGTCTGAAAAGGAATTTTATAGCAGGACTTTTATCTTAGACCAAAAAAAATAAGGCCACAACAGAAGTCTTACTGGTGAATTTTTTATCTCTTGAAGAAACTCTGAAAGAGCTGAATCAGCTTGCTGTCGTATTTCATGACTAGAGTCGCTCAACATATTGAATAACCCTGGAAATTTATTGACAAGTTGATTCAGCTGAGCATACAAATAACTAAACTTGAATACAGTCATATACATCTAGCTAAAGTGTCAAATTGCAGTTACCATCGAGAAAGTCTGGCAGAAACCCAAGCATATCAATGTCTGGAACACTGTCAAGAACAGTGATCCATCCCACCAAAAATTGCCGAACATAAGGGTTTAGAACGTTCATGCGCTCTTTTAAAAGAGGTATGAATTCCTCAATACTGCAAAAATCCAAATCCAAAAAAATGGAGAGTCAAGTCTTTAAAGTTAATAGGACATATTTATTTTGATACACGGCCAAAAATGGATAAATAAACACACCTGAACTGATCACTTTCCGTCACAATATCCTGCTTTACAAGGTATAACTCTAATCAGCAAATGTTCCAGATCAAAAGACCACTCATGTGTAAAAAAAAAACTGTCCATACCTTAACAAGGCGATCTAAAAGATGAGCAGCACTTTGGACATTGGCATCAGAATCTGCTGAGAGTTTGCACAAGGCATCAAAAATCTTATTGAAGAAAATAATGAAATCGCCTCGCACAACCTGTAGTAAACAAGAAAAGAGCAACGGTGCATCAGTGCCAATATCACACGGAAAAAAGAACTGAAACACATGGATACTACTAGAATCTTTACCTTTGCAATGTTATAGAGAGCTTCACATGCATAGTACCGAACTCGGCTATCTTGATCAGAAAAGGAATTAATCACAGGTGGCACTATTTGCTTCAAATGTCATGAATCAAAAAGAAAAATTAGAAAACATCCTATAATCCAAGAAAGAAAGTACACTAATACCATAGATGGATTTATACATTGATAACGATTACACTAAACATAACTTTTCAAAGAGTAACTATGTATTATAGTGCATATGTTTGAACAGTTCACAGTCCATATATATATATACCTCAAGATATTGAGCAGCTTCTGAAGACAAACCAACTGTAACAGCAGCTAAGCCAATTAGACCGCCCTATTATACAAAAGAAGCCCAATGATCAAAGCAATTTCACAGAGGAAAACCGAAAAACCCTCGGATCTAAGTAAACGGCAAATGCTAAGCAATATTCTAAAAAATTGGGAGACCTTTCGATGATTTGCTTGAGGGGATTTGGCGAATTCCTTAATCAACATCTCAATGACTTTGGAGATCTTGTCATGATCACCCGAAGAAGTTAGATTCTTCACAATATTCTCAAGCTATACAACAAAATCAAAGAGGCCAAAAAAAAACTATAATCTCAGAAACAATTGAAAGAGAAGTAGAAAAACCCTAAATTAGAGGCAAAAGAAAGAGAGAAGAAAGTTGAAACCTCAAGCGCAGCATTTTTGCGCTTCTCATAGAGTTTATCGGAGAGATTGCGATGAACAGCGGCCGGAATCGCAGAAAGAGCGTCTGACATGTCTCTCTGTCAGATGAAATCCACCAAAAACCAAAATCTCTCTCGGAGTCCAAAATCAACAGAGAACGAGAAACCAGAATCGCGATCGGAGGATTATGCAAACGTCAAATACGAAAACAATCAGATCTGGTCAAAAACGATGAACTCATCTGTGGCTACCAGTTGCTTCGTTTCTCCAATTCGATTTCTGGAAAAACAAATTTCTCATTTTTTTTTTTTCCTTAATCCTTGGTGGATTTTTTTTTTTTTTTGTAAAAATGAACACACAACTGACGTATTTAAAAAAGCAAAAAAAAAAAAAAAAAAAAAAACACTAATAAAGAAGACAAGTGAAAAGTGCGTGATCACTGTTAGTAAATGACAAATTCACCCTTAGAGGAGAAGCAGACCGAGTGGTATTTTTCATAATCTTGTGTCAATATAAACCTAATGAACCAAAATTATGAAAAATACCACTCTAAATGTTTATTATAACTTCAATTAATGTAGGTAAACTAGAAAGTTTTATAAAATGATTTATAACAAAAAAATATTTCTTTGTGAAATTTTTTTTCTCTTTTAAAACACCTAATATTATTTTCAATCATGCTTTCTATAATTTTCTATGTGGTGTGGATAAACTCAATAAATAATAATTAAGTTTTATTTGTAACCAGATGTGTCAAATATGTGCTTTATTTTCATAATTGTTAGGCATAGTAATTTTTCTGTTTCAAAATATCTAATCTTATCTCTAATCATTCTTTCTTTATATTTGTGTGTGTCGTGGATAAGATGAATAAGCGATAATTATGTTTTATTTGTAACGTTCGCATGCTCAGTCAAATATGAATTTTATAATCAAACTGTAAACTATAGTAGATTTTTCTTTTTAAAACATCTGATATTGTCTCCAACCATGCTTTCTTTACTATTTGTATATGTTGTGGATTAGATGAACAAACAATAATCATGTTTTATTTGTAATGTTCGCGGTACACTTAACTATAGTAAATTTTTTTTTAACATGTAATTTTTATCTCCGACTATGCTTTTTTTTAGTATATGTTGTGGATAAAATGAATAAAATAATCATGTTTTATTTGTAACGTTTATCGGCGGAGTTAAATATGAAATTTATTTTCAATATAATTATGTATAGTAGTTTTTTTAGAAACATCTAATATTATCTCAAACCATGCTTTTTTACTTTTGTATGTGGTGTAAATAAGATAATATTAGATGTTTTAAAAGGAAAATGTTTACTATAACTAATGGTATTGGAAATAGAATTCATATTTGACTCAGCTGATGACTGTTACGAATAAAACATAAATACTTTTTATTCATTTTACTCACATTTGATACAAAAGTAAAGAAAACATTGTTGGAGATAATATTATATGTTTTAAAAAATAAAATTTACTATAGCTAATTGTAATGAAACTAAAATCCATATTGGACTCAACTAAAAAGTGTTACAAGTAAAACAAGATTCAGTTGGCGAACGTTACAAATAAACTATGCTTTCTTTACTTTTGCATATGGTGTGGATAAGGTAAATAAACGATAATCATGTTTTATTTCCACTATAGTTAGGTATAGTAAATTTTTTTTTAAAACATCTAATATTATCTCCAACCATGCTTTTTTAATACTTTTTCTTACTTTTGTAAGTATAGTGGATAAAAATGAATAGTTGATAATCATGTTTTATTTATAACCTTATCAGCTAAGTCAAATATTGGCTTTATTTCCAATAATGTTAGCTATAATAAATTTTTACTTTTAAAACATTTTAATATTATTTTTGACCATGTTTTCTTTAGTTTTTTTTTGTATGTGGTGTGGATAAGGGTGAGTCAAATATAGACTTTATTTCCAATGTCATTGCCTATTATAAATTTTCATTTTTGAAAACTAATATTATCTCTGACTATGTTTTCTTTATTTTTGTATGTGTTGCGGATAATATAAATAAGCAATAATTATATTTTATTTGTAACGCTCGTCGATTTTGAATCAATTTTAGCATTTATTTTCAATATTGTATAATAAAATTTTATTTTAAAATATTTAGATTTTAATTGGTAATTTAATTAAGAATAATTAAAAATTTAACCGTTTATTTGATTACCAATTGGACGAATAGTTGAAACATGAAAATGAAATGAGTGGTTAGAATATAATAAGTGGTTGAAACGGACAATTAGATGAAATTACTACCGTTAGTTATAGTAATTATCTTTTAAAATATTTAATATCATCTATCACCACACTTTTTTATTTATTTATTCATAAAATAGATAAACAATAACCATGTTTTATTTGTAACGTTAATCATCTCACTATAGTAACTTTTTGTATTTTAAAACATCTAAATCTGACCATATCTTTTTATTTTTAAATGTGATATGATAGATAAAATGTATAAACGATAATTGTGTTTGATTTGTAACAATAATCAAATATGGGTTTTATTTATGACTTTTTATTTAACTTTTTCGTGTACAACTTATCAATTTTATTTCTGTCCGATAAAATACATTTTATTTCTAATACCATTAGCCACAGTCAAAATTTTGTCTTAATAGCAATTTTTGTTTAGTTTCTGACCATTTTTACACACAGCCAATCAGAGCACCTTGTTCATCGTCTTCTCGATAAAATAGATCTGCTCACCATTTTCTCCGCCATAGCCAAAAGGGGAGCTTTGAAATCGAAGGAGAAAGAAGAAGAAGATGAACGCTAACCGACCAGAAGCCGAACGTCTTCTCGGAATCGCAGAGAAGCTTCTCGAGTCACGAGATCTGAACGGTTCAAAAGAGTTCGCGATCTTAGCTCAAGAGACAGAGCCTCTCCTCGAAGGCACCGATCAAATACTCGCCGTCGTCGATGTCCTCCTCTCATCAGCGTCAGAGAATCGCATCAAAAACCAACCAAACTGGTACAAAATCCTCCAGATCGAAGATCCAAATCAATCATCAACAGACAACGATCTAATCAAGAAACAATACCGTCGTCTCGCTCTTCTCCTCCACCCTGACAAAAACCGTTTTCCTTACGCCGATCAAGCTTTCAGATTCGTGCTTGATGCATGGGAAGTTCTATCAACGGCTTCGAAGAAATCTCAATTCGATCGAGATTTGAATCTCATCTTCACCAAAGTAGATCTCAATAGTCAAAAAGCGAAGAAGAAACCAACAAATGAGAAGATGGCTACGTTTTGGACGGCGTGTCCGTACTGTTACAGTCTTCATGAGTATCCTAGGGTTTATCAAGAGTACTGTATCAGATGCCAAAACTGTCAAAGAGCGTTTCACGCTGCGAGTATTCCTCAGTTGCCTCCGTTGATTCCTGGAAAAGATGAGTATTATTGTTGTTGGGGGTTTTTTCCGATGGGATTTGTTGGTGGTAAAGGAGGTGAAGCCGCCATCGCAAACGGAGTAGATGCAGCCAAATTCCCAAATTGGATGCCTCCGGTTTTCTCATCCGGCGGCGTTGCAGCGGGGGTTAATCCTAATGTTAATGGTGGCGGATACGGGACGCCAGCACCGGTTGCTCCTCCTTCATCTTCGCATAGTGTTCCGGTTAGCTTTGATGGATGGTCAGGTGGTGCGGGGAAGAGAGATAATGAAGCGGTGACGAGGAGTAACAATGTTGGAGTTAATTCAGATGGATTGCCGAAGAAGAGAGGAAGAGGAAGGCCGAAGAAGAATCCGGTTCAGTGATCTCTTTTCAAACTCCGGTGATGCTGAAATTATGGAGAAAACAATTTTAAAGGCAAGT